>CM037779.1:37255502-37305502 GCA_021229015.1 Solen grandis | reverse complement strand
TGCAGAAGATAATTTCAAGTATAAGATAAAACTGTTCAAGTTCAAGGTCAGGTAAATGTTTTATTTTAAATATATATGATATTCTATTTCTATTCCAAGCCCCAGATTTCCTGGATTGACCCGGTTTAAGCATGTATACCTATATCTATACCTATTTTGTATATAGATCTAAACAAGTTATGATATTTCTTTATATCAAGTCCGACAAACCTGTATCTGTTTGTATATATGTATCATGCACTTTGCGTATTTATACATTAAACATTATTAAAAGAAGATTAATGTATGTCTTTCTAATTGTTCTTTTCTTTTCCTTCCATTATTTTTTATTTTGTTGATTTTTTTTCTTTTCAATCAAAAGTAATATGGCTATTTTGAGACTACCTATGACAAATATTGTGCTGCTACACTGCAGTATTACACCATAAACAAAAGATATGGCACCACGTCTAGTCACATTGATAATCCTAACATTTGTTACAATCTGATTAAAATCAGCTCCTAAAGAAACTCCCGTTATGCTACACTGCAAAATTAGTATAGCAAAGCATCATCAAGGAGCTTAATCAGATTAATTTGGTTACTACCCTTTATTCATCCTGAGCACCAAGCTGGGAGCTTTCAGTATCATTTCACTTTGGTAAGTGCCAGTGGGATGATATAGATCGACTGTTGTCTGTTTTGTGTTAGTCCATTCTTATAAAAGCTACATTGTGAGGATCTCTTTAGATCTTTAATTATGCCCCGCCCCCCTCTCCATGAAATGGCGGCGTGCATATAGTGTTACACCTGTCCTGTGTGTGTGTGTGTGTGTGTGTGTGTGTGTGTGTGTGTGTGTGCAAGAACTTGTGTTCTGGCTGTAACTTTGTTATGTATGGTCACTCTTAAAAATAACTTGGCACAAGTGATCCTTTGGACAAGATGATGTGTCGCTAATAATAACCAGGTCGCTAGCTTAAAGGTCAAGCTCACAGCACTCAGTTGACCTTAAAATCTTGTCCAAGCTGTAACTTTGTTATGTACAATTGCTTTTTAAAATAACCTGGCACAAATGATCCTTAGAACAAGATGATGTGTCGTGAACAATAACAGGGTCACTAGCTTGAAGGTCAAGGACACAGCATTCAGTTGACCTTAAAATCTTGTCCCAGCTGTAACTTTGTTATGTATGGTGGTGTTTTGGAATAACTTGGCACAATTCATCCTTAGGACAAGACGATGTGTCGTGAACAATAACTGAGTCGCTAGCTTGAAGGTCAAGGTCACAGCACTCAGTTGACCTTAACATTTGTCCCTGCTGTAACTTTTTATGAATGATGGTATTTTGAAATAACTTGGCACAAGGGATCATATGGACAAGACAATATTTCACAAACAAGAACCAATTTGCTACTTCAAGGTCAAGGTCACAGCAGTTTGTTGAGTTTAAAATTTGTGTAAGCAGTCCTGTCTGAGCTGTATCTTTGTTGTGTATAGTCATGTTTTGAAATAACTTGATGTAAGGGATCCTTAGGACAAAACAATGTGTCGCAAAAGAACAAGGTTGATAGCTTAAAGGTCAAGGTTACATCATTTGGTCAGGGTCACAGTGCTCATTTGATCTAAAAATAATTTTTAATATTTCCAGTTTTTCTTCATATTCACTGACAAAAATATCATCTAATAAACAAAATGGCAGAGGCATCCGTGTCCTTTGGACACATTTCTAGTTATCCTTAAATTTGTAACTCAGGATGATGCCAATATCTATGTACTGAAGCAACCCTAACCCAAAAACTTTATACCCTGTAAAGTCACTCCTTGGTACAGATGCCCGTCCAACAGTCCATCATAAAATATTTTGTAAGACATACCTCCAAAACTATAAAAGCCAGTGTCATAAAACCTTCAAGGAACCTTAAAAAGCATGGGAAGTTGTGTACCATGGGTGCATTTTGAAATTCATCTAGTCACTACACAGTTATGGCCCCTGACTTAAATTCCTCTTTTATTTATATGGGTACTCAATTAGTATAGTAAGTAAAGGGTTCTAGTCAAGTGGCCAATAAAGCTTATCTGCTCCTCTGAAAATGTATTGTTAAAATCAATCTTAAACCAGAAAAAAAAGTGATATGAGAAAATTAATTAAGTCAAAAACAAAGAAAAGATTAAGTATCTAAAAATAGCATAAGTTGAAATAATTCTTAAAGATAATGTGGTCCAGTGGTAGCATCCATGGATCCAAAGATTGGGTATCTGACCCTTGCTGAGGGCAAGACTTTTTCTGAGACGTAAAGTACTAGTCCAACCTATGAACCGTCAAGAGTGTTTTATATATCAAGTTGAAAAAAGACATGTTTCATAGACAACACAATTAAGTTCAAAAGGTCAGGTCTTGGTTGATATGTATATGAATTGTGAATGAAAAACCATTTAGTGTTTTAGACTGCATGCAACCTTGTTCCAACATGACGAAAATTTCACATAATCATACAGAAATTGTTATTTATTACAAACTTAAATCAATTAAGACATTTTCTCCATATATTTTAAATCAAGTAATTCTTTTTATACAATTTCAAATGATTATCTTCAATTTTTCACAATTTTGATGATGTATAAATAAAGCTTCCCAATTTGTAAGTGATTGAAAAAATTAGAAAAGAAATCTATGACTAATGTCTAAAAGATTGTCATATTCTGCTTACCCTCTTATACAACATAGAAGGACAGCTCCTAGACACATAGCTCTTCCTTATACACTTTCTGAATTACAAATGATTTCTTATATACGGGAACATTTTCAATAAATAATGTCTACCACAGAATATCTGTTAGATGGGATTGATTTTGTTATTCAACACCTAAGTATTTCACCACCAGCCTGCTTCTGAATAGAAAAAGATAAGACAGGAAATATCAACAAGCAAGTGCAATATCTGATTATCATCTGAGAAGACAAGAGGTACAAACAGACAACTGAAATTAACCTGTTACCCTATAAAGACTCATTTTGATGTCTTAGGTAAAGGAGCAGACCCAGATCAGACAGCTTGCCGGAAAAAAAAAAAATCCTCAAAAAAAAAATAAAAAGGTGTGTAATGGAAATATATGCTATGTCTGAGCTCAGCATCCAGCACCCTCAAATGCCCCTTTATCTCACATAGATGCATTGGTTGCCTTGGCAAACAGAGCAGACCCTGATCCTGAAAAGAATCTTTCTAATCAAGGTCTCTGTCAGCTCATATTATGTTGTAGCTCAGATTCTACACAGTCTGCACAGCAAGGAAAACTTGATTATTTCATATACCATTTAAGGTTTAATAAATAAATGTTCATAAAGTCATAAATATGGGAATACTCATGAGGTAATGGGATAAAGAGTTACATATATGAGAACAACATGAACAACACTACAGTATAGTAAGCAAGCAGTTGTTAAAAAAAGGTAGGTTTCAATGAGAAAAAAAATAAGCAAGAGGGCTATGATGGCCCTGATAGCTCACCTGAAGATCCTGGCCTTCATTAGGCTTTTAAATCTAAATGAAAGATAAAATGTACATAACCTCATCTTTGGCATTAAAAGACTAGTTTAATTATTGTATCCAACAGTTTATGCAGACCAAGTTCTGTGAAGATTAGACCAAAAGTGTGGCTTCTAGAGTGTTTAGAGGGTTTTTCAACGATTTTACCCAGTGACCTACTTTTTGACCCCACATGACCAATTTTGGAAATGCAGACAAATATTCTATGTCCGGTGAAGATTGGGCCAAAACTGTGGCTTTTAAGGTGTTCTCAAAAAAAATTTGACCTCCAAGTGACCTACTTTTTTACCTCAATGAAGTGACCCAGTTTCAACCCATCCAAGCTTTCATGCATTCTGATCATGTTTTGTCAAGAGTGGATCAAAACTGTAGCTTCTTAGAGTGCTCACAAATTGTTGACGCCGCACCGACGCTCGAAGCTCGCTTGAACCACGGTGTTTTCAGGTAAGCTAAGATAGTGGCTACTTCAGAAAGTTTGGCCCACCTGCGATTCATTGCTGAATTTGCACATGCTTCCGCATCATTTGTTCATCCGGGCAGTGAGCTTTAGTTATCGTGCAGTAAGCCCAAATATTTGAATCTCACAAAAATAACACACTGGTCAATGTGGCATCAAACTCCGCAATTATATCCCATTAAACTGTTTCCTGCCGTGCGTTCAGTATGCCAAACCGTATGCAACCGGTCGCTTACAGTCAGCTATGGCTCGAGTTGTCTTGGGACCATATACCATGCTATTCACGTGCACTTTATGCAGTACATGAGTATGCGTGAATGTCATGGTTTATGACACTGAGACAATTTCGTAGCTGACTGTGTAAGCTACGGTTGCATACGGCTTGTCATACTGAACGCACGCCAGGATTGTACCAATAACTCTCACCGTTTAAAATGATGTCATGGTTTAAGTGTGTCAGGAGTGACTCAGTCCAATAATTAATGAAAATAATAAATCTATTGAGACTTATTTAGAAAATTTGATGGCTTGCCATTTTCTATTCTGAAGTCACAAAATAAATCAATATTACTTTTTGTAAACCAAATAGGTGATGTGATAATCTATTCAAACACTAGAATGCGCATTACAGAATATATTAACTTCATATTTTGTATTCTTTATAAAAAATCTAAAAATGTGTGTTTACGAAGTTCCAAGGGAGATAATAAAATGTTGTGTATATTCTATAATGATGGGAGGCAAACCTTACCATTGACAATATCATAAATAGTAGGAGTTTGTTCCCGTTGCAAGTTTTTAACTCGCATATACATTCCAGAATAGCCTAACAAAAATATAAAGACAAATCAATATGCTAAAATTAAATTATGAATGAATGATTTGCTGACATCATGTATAGTTATTAATTTTGTGCGTATAGAAAACAAAGATCTGCAGAAAAAAAGAGTAGAAAAATAAACTTAACGGACTTATAATCGATTAATCGTCGGTGTTTGCAAGTTCTTCGACATTGGTATGAAAATAAAATACTTCTATTGAATTACAAACCACTCTATTTATTTATTACATATATTAATTTGTCTCCGGAATGATCTTAATACTGTACTACTAAAATTCATTTCTGAAGAGAGAGAGAGAGGGGGGGGGGGGGGGCAATAGAGAAAAATGATAGGAAAAAATAATATTTAATGAACTATTTTATCGTTTATTCAGATAATTATATACAGGAAATATGTTGTATCTTCATAAAAAATATTCGATATAAAAGTCCATCTTAGTCGCTCTCCTTAATCAACTTCTACGCTCAGGAGACTTCTTCAAGCATCCTACGATTTATTACACAAGAATTCCTTTGATTTTGAAACGTATTAGCCGCCGAAGAACGTTTCATTAAATAAATAAATTGAGGCTGGAGTACCTAGCCATGAATAAAAACGGCAATAAAAATCTATTTTCAGAGATATCGGCTATTTGTGGGTCAGACTGAAAATCGGCTACCGTAAATAGGTCAGGGTATAAAGTTTAGTATGAAAAGGTAAATATCACTAATCGGATAATTTAAAAAAAATTAATTTGATTTCTATGCAGTTCGTTCAATTTTCTCTCACTCAATTTTTGAATTGTAATAATTTGGGTCCAGAGTTTAGGGTGACCACGGAAACGCCACTCAGGAACAGTTTTCTGTTACAAAATATTTCTTGTTAGCTGAATGGTTAAATATTGAAATGACACATGCAGTACCGGTATCACAATGCAGACCAGCGGTATGGTACCATTTACCAACTATATTAAAGTGCACATTAATATATATAACAATAACAAATCACTCTCTACCAGTATTCGGCAAAAAATGCCTTTCTCCAGGAAAAATACATGAATTTTACAGCTTCTACATTGTTAAAGAGTAAAACTTACGTTCGTATGCTTAACAAGATGTAGACGCTCTGAAATTATTTTTTCCCGAAATATTGGTATAAAGTGACTTAAATTGTTTATTGAATAATTTATCTCTGGAAAATCTGCATATTCATATGTATATGTTTTCTATACTCATTTGCAAGAGAAAGCGTGCTTAGTCTTTCGTTCATTTAAACTTAGTATTTTTTTCCGAATTATGTTTGATCAGAGATGTGAATACCTAGATGAAAATGTAGCTTCGTTGTTTGATAAACAAGTTTGTGAATTGTATGAATGACCAATATGATTTGCATTTTTATTGATATGTTAGGGCATTATCTTAAGCTTCAACAAATATTTTGAGAAATAATGCAATTAAATTAACCAAAACCTGAATGCTAACCTTCTTTTGCAAATTAGTATAGCCTACCTAACATAAATAATCAGAAAGAAGAACTAAAAATAAACATTTTACGTGCCATTATTTTATTTCATTAAGGCTAAGAACTGCGTGAACTCAATTAAAACATAAAAATGTTTCCAAGAAGTGAACCAAAACAGTTTCCATGGTTTTATGTTGAAACAATTATACCGACTAATTATTTTAATATCTTAAGTGTGCTTATGTTACATCAATTTTACAGCAATTTTAATCTATTAAGTGCTAGTGTGTAATTAAAATTGATGATAAGCGAAACGAATTAAATCTTCACGCTATTAAAATGGAACAAATATAGATCTGAAAAACATAGACTAATTTTCACAAAGTTCATAACCCTTTTTTTATATTTATATATATTTTAGTCAATACACAGTTACAGATAAAAACAATTATCCTGAAGTTAAAGACGCCATGAAAATATCATTTTGTGTCTTTTTATTGTATTAACAGCATGGTGTTGATAATACTGCTTGATACAGTAATGTTTGCAAAAAGTGTTTAAACGAAGTTTCGTTCATCCTTGACTTGTATATTCGGTGATATATCTTTGTTATGCGAATTTAATGAGAAAGAGAAAATCCTTGCGGAAGCAATTAGGCTTTCCAGTATTGGAGGTTAATTGAGTTCTTTGTTTTTCGCCTGAAAATAAAACCGTTGTTGTGTACCTGTCCCATTGGTCAAGTGGTTAGAGCGGCAACTCCGAGGCTGAAGGTTGTGGGTTTGGTCCACAGTTGCGATGTATCAATGTCGTTAAAACAGTACTAGTATACAGCAACATTGCTTCTTGATACATGTAGGTAGGTATGATACATGTAGGTATACAAGGGATTCTAAGACTTGCTAGATCGGTGCCGGAAAATTTTATCTTTGAATGGTATTATGCCACAAGTCAACGGCATGGTATCACAGTGGGACATCACTATACATTCCTCATATAGAAAAAGTCTTAGTTAACATTAATACGACCTCTACTGACCCCCCCCCTTACTCTAAATATTGTAGTGTATAACCTACTTCTTGACCATTCTACAATCCTCATTCTAAGGAATGCAATCTAAATGATAAAGTATACAACTGATTGGCTTTATTAAACAGAAAGTGAAATTTGGCAAATGTAGCGACCTATATCGGTAAAAAAAAAAGGTTTTACACAAAATAAATGTTTTAGCTGACGACGTCGTTAAAAAAATGAGAGTAGTTGATGAAAGTGCACAGCAATATTCATATTTCATCTTTCTAATCTTCATCGATAGCAACCTATTTATGAAAGAGAAAATAACATAGGGGAGTGGTTTCAGTAAGTTTTGTAGCCCTGCATGTAAAACAAAACAAACAAAAAAGGGACTTTTTTATGATTTCATAACTCCGAAATACTTGGATGCGAGCGGTGTCCGTAAACGAATAGTGATTTGCTTATGATATCGTCAAATATAACGTTATATTGGAAAAAGTTTGGTTTCCACACAAATATTATAACGAAATTGTAGAAAGTGGGACTTTTTAAAAAAAAAAAAAAATCAATAAATGAAATAAAAATAAAAAACTACAATATTTTTAACAATATTACAAGCAATGCTCTTTCACGGATAATGCTCGCACCCCAATACCCTTTATGCAATGGTTTACAATTAAACCTATTTTGAAAAGCACCTCTATAGTTTTTTATTTTATTTTATCTTTTTTTTGTGTATAGTCTGGAGATTCTGGAAAAGCATCTTGCTTGAATTCCACAAACTCTACTTAGCGCTAAGTAATATTAAATTCTTAAACTAGGTAGATACACATTCCACCATTGCTATTTTACGAAATATTCAAGTACATGACTAGGTTGAAATGAATTATTACCTTAATAATTAACAAAAATTGTTAAGAAATGAAATATTATATTTTGGTATTTTTATTAGAGATAAGAGACTAATGAAATTCGCCCTTAAGTATTTAAGTTTTACTTAGCGTTAAGAATTGTTGGTGGAATTCGACCCTGATTTGTTATCTGCGACGGTCTAAAGGATTGATTGATTGATTGATTGATTGATTTATTTATTTTTGAGCTTTGGAAATAAGAAGTCACATGGGAGAGATCGGACGAGTAAGGATGGTGTGATGGGACAGACGTGTCTCTGTGTTTCAAAAGCTGTGTCATCACAGACGACTCTTGTAAGCCTGGGCAATGTTATGCATTAAAACTAAGCACCTAGCGTCTCTTTTCAACTTATTTCTATAGCCTTTACTGAGTACAACGTCACATTACTTGTATACATTTTAGTAACTGCCCCACCACGCGGCATCACCCCTTGAATAGTTTCTTCACGACTACTTTTGGTTCTCGGTTAGCAGATGTGATTTCCATCTGTCAGCATTACGCCGTACTTAAATCCGGGCTTCAGGTTTCTGACGTATAGTCAAACATGCGGTTAATCGGGTTATATTTTCAGAAGAGTTTGTACTTTTCCTACAATTGCACTATCAAGTGGCATTCCTTTGCAACTGACTCAGTCCCATATCGGGACTGTCGAATATGGCACAATGTGATGTCAACATTCAACGCATGATTCGTCCACGTTTCCCTAGTTTAAAACGGATTTATATATACCCTCTTATTTTTTTATTAATTTCTTTTGCCATGGCATACACACTGAATGCAGATGCATATTTAGATAATAAACTAATTCACCGATTTCAAAGTGTGCTGTATCAACAGAGAGCTGATGAATTGAACCACAAAATGAAATAATGTTCAAGGGAAAATCGTGGAAAATGTAGGATTTGTTGCAAAAGTTGCAAACATAATTGAACAACCCTGTATAAAAATAAGGAAGCCGTTTCTTCAATTTTTTTTTGAAAAAATAAAGCCACTGAGTGATGAAAAGACATAAAATACACAATGTCTATGAAACATTTTGGCAAGTTCAGACAAGGACTTAAATTCAAGTTGTCTCAATGTTTTCTCGTTCATTTTCCTTGCGGAAGAATACAGAGTGAATTTGTTTCAGTGTCGGCGTAATTTTTGTCATTCCTTGGAACACCGGGAGGTGTTGAGTGCATCAAGTAGATCAATCGTTTGCACCCACTACCTAGGTGACAAACTGCACTTAAGAACAAGCATTTTGTACCAGTCTCGTACGTCATTGAGTTGTTTTTAATCTGAGGCTGATTGACGACAGGTAAGATAGTCATTAGTAGAACATTATTATCTTACTTCAGAAATGAAGATTTGAAAAAAAATCGGATTGAATTGTTGGTTAAAGATGCAGATAAATTTGATTTTTTTTCTCCATCGGTTGCGAAACAATTTATCAAAATTTATATAAACTGCCTGTAGAATTGTAGAAAGTGGGACTTTTTTTGTTGAAAAAACAAAAAACAAAAAATAAATGAAATAAAAAAAAAACTACAATATATTTGACAATATTACAAGCAATGCTCTTTCACGGATAATGCTCGCACCCCAATACCCTTTATGCCATGATTTACATTTAAACCTATTTTGAAAAGCACCTCTATAGTTTTTTATTTTTATTTTATCTTATTTTTGTGTATAGTCTGGAGATTCTGGAAAAGCATCTTGCTTGAATTCCACCAACAATACTTAGCGCTAAGTAATACTTAAATTCTTAAACTAGGTAGATACACATTCCACCATTGCTATTTTACGAAATATTCAAAAATGAATTATTACCTTAATAATTAACAAAATTTTAAGAAATGAAATTTTGGTATTTTTAAGAGAAAAAGACTAATGAAATTTGCCCTTAGTATTTAAGTTTTACTTAGCGTTAAGAATTGTTGGTGGAATTCGACCCTGATTATGTTGTGATATGATTTATTTATTTATTTATTTATTTATTTTTGAGCTTTGGAAATTAGAAGTCACATGGGAGAGATCGGACGAGTTTCTTCACGACTATTTTTGGTCCTCGGTTAGCAGATGTGATTTCCATCTCTCAGCATTACGCCATACTTAATTCCGGGCTTCAGGTTTCTGACGTATAGTCAAACATGCGGTTAATCGGGCTATATTTTCAGAAGAGTTTGTACTTTTCCTACAATTGCACTATCAAGTGGCATTCCTTTGCAACTGACTCAATCCCACTTTATCAACCATATCGGGACTGTCGAATATGGTACAATGTGATGTCAACATTCAACGCATGATTCGTCCACGTTCCCTAGTTTAAAACGGATTTATATATACCCTCTTATTTCTTTATTAATTTCTTTTGCCATGGCATACACACTGAGTGTAGGTGCATATTTAGATAATAAACTAATTCACCGATTTCAAAGTGTGCTGTATCAACAGAGAGCGAATGAATTGAACCACAATATGAAATAATGTTCAAGGGAAAATCGTGGAAATTGTAGGATTCGTTGCAAAAGTTGCAAACATAATTGAACAACCCTGTAGAAAAATATGGAAGCCGTTTCTTCAATTTAAAAAAAAAAAAAATGCCACTGAGTGATGAAAAGACATAAAATACACAATGTCTATGAAACGTTTTGGCAAGATCAGACAAAAACTTAAATTCAAGTTGTCTCAGTGTTTTCTCGTTCATTTCCCTTGCGGAAGAATACAGAGTGAATTTGTTTCAGTGTCGGCGTAATTTTTGTCATTCCTTGGAACACCGGAGGTGTTGAGTGCATCAAGTAGATCAATCGTTTGCACCCACTACCTAGGTGACAAACTGCACTTAAGAACAAGCATTTTGTACCAGTCTCGTACGTCATTGAGTTGTTTTTAATCTGAGGCTGATTGACGACAGGTAAGATAGTCATTAGTAGAACATTATTATCTTACTTCAGAAATGAAGATTTGAAAAAAAATCGGATTGAATTGTTGGTTAAAGATGCAGATAAATTTGATTTTTTTTCTCCATCGGTTGCGAAACAATTTATCAAAATTTATATAAACTGCCTGTAGAATTGTAGAAAGTGGGACTTTTTTTTTGAAAAAACAAAAAACAAAAAATAAATGAAATAAAAAAAAAAAAAACTACAATATATTTGACAATATTACAAGCAATGCTCTTTCACGGATAATGCTCGCACCCCAATACCCTTTATGCAGTGGTTTACATTTAAATCTATTTTGAAAAGCACCTCTATAGTTTTTTATTTTTATTTTATTTTATCTATTTTTGTGTGTATAGTCTGGAGATTCTGGAAAAGCATCTTGCTTGAATTCCACCTAACAATACTTAGCGCTAAGTAATACTTAAATTCTTAAACTAGGTAGATACACATTCCACCATTGCTATTTTATGAAATATTCAAGGGTACATGACTAGGCTGAAATGATTTATTACCTTAATAATTAAAAAAATTTTTTTTTATTAGAGAAAAAAGACTAATGAAATTCGCCTTTAAGTATTTAAGTTTTACTTAGCGTTAAGAATTGTTGGTGGAATTCGACCCTGATTTGTTATCTGCGACGGTCTAAAGGATTGATTGATTGATTGATTGATTGATTGATTTATTTATTTATTTATTTATTTATTTATTTATTTATTTATTTTTGAGCTTTGGAAATAAGAAGTCACATGGGAGAGAACGGACGAGTTTCTTCACGACT
This sequence comes from Solen grandis, assembly GCA_021229015.1. Lineage (NCBI taxonomy): Eukaryota > Metazoa > Mollusca > Bivalvia > Adapedonta > Solenidae > Solen > Solen grandis. The sequence goes on along the minus strand of CM037779.1, from coordinate 37,293,608 downwards.
ATTTTTGGTCCTCGGTTAGCAGATGTGATTTTCATCTGTTAGCATTACGCCATACTTAATTCCGGGCTTCAGGTTTCTGACGTATAGTCAAACATGCGGTTAATCGGGTTATATTTTCAGAAGAGTTTGTACTTTTCCTACAATTGCACTATCAAGTGGCATTCCTTTGCAACTGACTCAATCCCACTTTATCAACCATATCGGGACTGTCGAATATGGCACAATGTGATGTCAACATTCAACGCATGATTCGTCCACGTTCCCTAGTTTAAAACGGATTTATATATACCCTCTTATTTCTTTATTAATTTCTTTTGCCATGGCATACACACTGAGTGCGGGTGTATATTTAGATAATAAACTAATTCACCGATTTCAAAGTGTGCTGTATCAACAGAGAGCGGATGAATTGAACCACAATATGAAATAATGTTCAAGGGAAAATCGTGGAAATTGTAGAATTCGTTGCAAAAATTGCAAACATAATTGAACAACCCTGTATAACACAAAAATAAGGAAGCCGTTTCTTCAATTTGTTGAAAAAATAAAGCAATTGAGTGATGAAAAGACATAAAATACACAATGTCTATGAAACATTTTGGCAAGTTCAGACAAGGACTTAAATTCAAGTTGTCTCAGTGTTTTCTCGTTCATTTTCCTTGCGGAAGAATACAGAGTGAATTTGTTTCAGTGTCGGCGTAATTTTTGTCATTCCTTGGAACACCGGAGGTGTTGAGTGCATCAAGTAGATCAATCGTTTGCACCCACTACCTAGGTGACAAACTGCACTTAAGAACAAGCATTTTGTACCAGTCTCGTACGTCATTGAGTTGTTTTTAATCTGAGGCTGATTGACGACAGGTAAGATAGTCATTAGTAGAACATTATTATCTTACTTCAGAAATGAAGATTTGAAAAAAAATCGGATTGAATTGTTGGTTAAAGATGCAGATAAGTTTGATTTTTTTTCTCCATCAGTTGCGAAACAATTTATCAAAATTTATATAAACTGCCTGATTGGTCTGTTCAGGTGACAACAGCATTATCATTCGGAACACTTCACCCATTTCTACGAATATATATCCGATAATCATCGAGTAGTTACGACTCCAATATAATTTTACAATTTTTACCGTACGTGACCGAAACATCCTAAGTTAAATTTTTAACTTAGGTAAAATATTGCTTTCTGATAGACTGAATGCAATTCTGTTTTATCATGTTAATCTTTTGATAAGAAAATTATCATTCCTTTCATCAGGTAAATTAACTGTTCAATATTCCAGAGAATATAAGATTTATAAAATACTTAATAATGTTCGAATGAAAGAGGTCCTATTGTATTGTATCCGGACACGTTATCAAGAGCAATACATTAAGTATTGACTACATTGTATATAAACTCAAAACCCGGCTCAGTTACATATAGTTTTGTTGACGTCTCCTTTATTGTTTATGAAAGGGAATTTCAGGGGTACAATTATTCGTAAATTTGTGTTCCAGGAGACGCGAGGTCTATCCAATGAACGGTTTTCGTTGGGTTGATATTCGTATTTAAAACCCAACGGAAATTAGTCCCCCATAAATATGAATGGCTTTACAGTATGCTACAAAAATACGAGTGATGGCTCCAAAAATATTTCTTTTCTTGTCAAAACCACAGAAATAAACCGCTATCCGACTGTTTCCTTACATTGTAAAAGTGCAATGCAGACATAAGTATGTGAATTGTTTCATTTCTGACATATTGTTCTGGAGCGTTGGTGGGTCTGGAGGCAGACATGAAGTTGCAGAAATTATAACCTTTTCATTGTACTCATCAAATGCACTTTCATATCTTTTAAACGTTGCACTTTTCCAAAAATTAGTGAATAACTTTGTGGCAAGACTTAACAGATGATCAGAAAACACTGTTCAAATAATGTACTTTGCAGACATGCGTAGGCGAAGGGAATTTGTTGGATTAAACATCTCACCGACAATCTTTGAGTCATAAGGAGACTATAGACTATGTGTATTTGATAATACATGTATTTCATGTCTTCAGATCTTTATACGACATTTTTCTATTGCATATTTATGTCTTTAACTATTTTGTAACAGCTATTGGTCTAGTATGTTTATCTTAACTGCTGTAAAATGTAGATCGGTGATGTTTTAACTGTATTTGCAGTGCTTTTTGGTTTTGGATAAAAATGTGTTTTATGTCATGCTTGTTGTTAATTAATGTACCGTATTATATCTACATTTATATATAAATATATTGATAAATTAGAAATTAACTGTTTAGCACACGACAGTTTCCTCTTGTCCAATCAGGTGCATGTATTTGTTCATAGTCACCGTGGACTATAACGCGTAGTCCAACACTTTTGTAAAAATCAACAACTGTGGACTATGCAACCATATAACTAACACTTTTGTGAAGTTTTCAACATCGTTTGATATTTTCAATCAGGATAGTATTAAAAGTAACAAAAACGAGAACAAGAAACGCATTAAAGTTGTGATCCTGCGTGTGCTTCTCATAACGGTTTTCAAATTTTCAAATTCTTGTTTGTGTGAATAAAAAATCTGGAATTCATTTTTATTATTATGTTGTCCATTTTTTACTTATATTTATATATTTATTAATTGTTTTATTACCATTAGTAATTTTGAAGATTGTATTTCATGTGGGTTCTCATTACTAATTTTCCTTTTATCTAAATCTTCTCAAGTAGAGCTTCTCATACCACAGGGGCTCGAAGTTGAATGAGGAGAATATTCTCGTATTTAACTTCGCCCCTTTATCTCATAAACCAAGACGGACGAAATGTAACAGAGGGATGATCATTGAAAGTTCCAATATGTTACGAACGGTTTAAGACGCCAGTGCCAGTGTGCATGTAACTCTTTGACCCTTGGTAGAAGAGGAAGTTGTTTTCTTCCGCTATAAGATGTTAGGTTAAAACTGTGTAAAGGATGTTGACTCTCTGACTGGAACCACCTGTGAATTATTTCGGGGAAATTTGGCAGAGATTGTTGTAATATTTATCAAAACTTGATCTAAATCTTTAACAGCACAGGATGCGTACAACATATTAATTGATTATATGTGCTAAGAAATTTGCATGTAAATAATGTCTAAAAATGATACCGTCAATTGTGCCAGGAAAACAGTTTAGTTCCGTTTTTTTTTCTTTCTTTCATCCTCTTTAGCATCAGTTGAAGAAAGAAGCAACAGCGTTAGTGTTTACTGACAAAGGTTCCAAACGAAGGATTGAAGGTCGATACTGGCCCCATCTAGAAAGCATCGAAAGGTATCGGTTAGTAATGAGAACGTGTTTCCCGATCGACGTAAAAAGTTTAGAAGACATCAACATTAATCTCTTCCAGTTGTCGAAGGGCACAACCAGCAGTTGATTTTTTATGCTCCTAGCTGTAAAAAAAGGTCTACAGACACCAAACTTGGTGGGAAGCGTTTTCTTAGCAAATCTTCAAGTTGAAAATAGTTTTAAGCCTTGCAACATGAATCTAGAAACAAATACTATCCAGCAATATTTTGATGAACAACACCTAAGTCAAGATGTTGTTATTGGTTTTATTCTGCGGTTTACCGTTACGGCGACATTATTTCGGACATATATATTCGGAACAACTCGATCGTTTCGTTGAAAATGGCGAGGTATTCCGAATCGGTCATAAAGTGATGTCCAGTTATTTATAGGAGAAGGAAGACCCCAAATGCACAAAGACTCGGGTAGAACCACCGACTAGCCAGCCTCACGCGAAAATCAAATGTCTCTGCCGGCTCTCGAACCCTCAGCGATAAAGAGTAAAGTGATATGAGTCAGTGATTATACCATACGGCAACGGAGGCCGAATTTATCTGTAGTGGTGTTTTTTTTTAAATACTAGTATCTTAAAAAAACGGATCCAGTTTTCGTACAAAACGTGCGTCATACTTGACATTTTCCGAATTCTTTGTAAAACCCGAATTCTCAGACCAAAGATGGTATATTCAAAGTTTGTTTGGAATTTCGGTTATGTATAAATAATTCGGCAATCAGCTCCGAGCAGAATTGGAAATTCAACACAGGACTTCAAATTTCTTTGATACAGTTTAGTAAACTTATAATTGAAAATATCAGAAGCCAACCCAAGGCTATTCCTTTTTTTTTTAGTTTTCTGAATATTTAAGATCAGTAGATTCTTCCATCTTTCTTTGTAACTCCTCGTATAAAATCATATTTTATTAACTAAGGTAAAGTCCCTGTTATGGTTCCGCTATGTCTTGGACCACTTAACCTCTACCAAGGTACCCTAATGAAACATTAGGAAACCTTTGTGATCTTCGTGAAAAGCCATGAGGTCCGAAATGTAGCGGAGCCATTACATGGACTTTATCTTAAAACAAGAAAAATATGCGCAAAGGCTCCGTGCTCTCGAAATTAAAATTGCACTTATATGACTTTCATTCTCATATTTCAACTATGCCTATAAGTTTCAATAAGAATTTTAACTTTGAATATGATATTCAAATTTGTGCCTGAGATCGGACATTAGTATTTTCGAGGATATGGGACAATATAATGCACAACGCGCTGAGAAGATGGCTTTGTCGTCTGCTGTTTAACCCTTTCCCTCATAGAGGAAACCACGAAAAGACCTATGCAAACAACATAAAACCAGATCAGCTCGCAGGCTGATCAGGTTTTATGCTGTTCGCTGTTTCCTCAGTGGTCTGGAAATGAGGACTTTATAAGGTTTAACTGTGGTTTTCTGCAGATCAGGCTTTATGTGGTACCTATTGAGTGCGTCAAAATGAATCTATATGAGGGAAAGGGTTAACCTTGAGTGAGTTTTACGGGGATTCAATAAATATGTATTGAAATGAAACAACTTGAATAAAAAAATGATTTAAAAAATGTATTTTATTTTATAAAGAAAACAAATCCTCTCAAAAATTGAATGTTTCATAACAGGCAAATGTTTCATACCAGTTAGTGTTGACCTCATATTATATTTCAAACACAGTTGGAGTGTGTATTTCATAATAATAAGAGGACAACTCGAGAAAGAAACCTCACAAACTACTGAATTATGAGGCACCAGAAACACATTTTTCTCTCTCTCTATCTCTCTCTTGTTCAATCTCGTTCCTTATTACAATGATTGGGAAAGCAAGTTTTACAGTTTATACTAATTCCTCTCGACGGTTCCAGGGTTGGACTAGTACTTAGCACATTGATTTTTGTCCCCAAAGGGTTTCGAACCCACAACCACCAGGTCCGCTGCTTTGCATGCAATCTCTAGACCACAGAGTCTCTCCCTCCCTCTCCCTTTCTTTCTTTCTTTTCTTTCTTTCTTTCTTTGCGCACGCACGAAAAACCGAATAACACGGTTTTTTTCTGTGTCAGTGTATCATGTATACAAATCTATCGCACTTGATTATACTTTACAATCAAACTACCATACCGTGGTATTTGCAGCAATATGAAAGTATTCACTCTTTGTGCTAAGCCAAACATTAATTGTTACTTTCTTGGCCCAAATTCCTATCACGTGACATCCACGTGTTGTAGAAGCCAGAAATCTCGAAAAACAAATCTATAACCCTCCTTTTTTCTCACCTTGATATTTTTCATCTAGTTAACTTGATTAATGTATATCTTGAGATAATCTGTCCAATTATGTTGTTATTTACGTTATCTTGATGTTTTGTAGTAAGATATTGTTTCCTTGATCTATTTCTATCCATACCCCCTTTCTTCTGCGAGAAAGAAAAGCCACGATGTATCAAATAGACGCCAAATATATAAATCAGAAGATTTGTTTTGTCGTATAGTTTTATAGAGATCAAGAAATATATATCTTATAGAATTGTCATGTGGAACCATACATATCTATTCGTGCCAAAGGTATCTTTGAAATAATGTTCATTACCTACATACATATCTGACTTCCTACATAATGCATTTCTATCCATCCATCTACCCATCCATCCATCCATCGAGTAGAGTGTCCTCTGTGTTTTTCTTGTCAAAAACCCGCTGGGCAGTATTAATGTATTTTACTTCTTATTTTAATGTTTATGAAGTGTATGCGCCTATCAACTCACCGTGAATACAGCAATCTTCAGCTTCCACGAAGTGCACCCAGGTAAATCGGACCAGGGGTAATTCTGAGAGCTATCTGTGTGCTTAAGACGAATAGCTCTGTGACAAGCGTGCAGTACTGATGCCATACAAACAAGGATTTATGTGCTTTCTTTCTGGTCGGCGCGACATTAGTTACAAGTGACATTATATTTCACCAATTATAATGAAGGATTAGTAACAGCTGGTCATAAATATGTGAAACAGACGTAAAAGAAAACACAGTATCTAAATCCATAAAGGTGTATTCGAATAAATGAATTAGACGTGCTTGATATTTTTCAACTGTTAATGAAGAAAGACATTGCAGTCTTTTCCTCTCTGACTTCGAGATTCAAGCCAAAAAGGGACACAAAATATCAATTATACAGTGTTTAATTAATATTAAAATAGAGCGATTTAACATATACCGTGGATGTGTATGTTTAATCGTTTTCGTATTAATTGTTGATATATTTTGAGGAAATGACTGATGCTTAATTTAGGAATATTTCACTGACATTGAGAGTGATAAAAAAATGTCACAAAAGCGGTTTACCGGTGCGAAAATTGTTATTTTCGGCAGTTCTGGCGTAGGAAAAACAGGTAAGTAAGATTGTTGATCTAAAATATATAGCTTTATAATATTCAAATTTGGTTTTAATGTATGCAGGTATATTTTTCCCTATACATAGATAACAAATATACTTTAGAATATGGAACGAAACAGTTTGTTTCTATACATGCATAGTTAGATAAATAATTTGGAAAAAGTGATAATTGATCACGTAAATCTTATGAATATGATAGTTCAGTCGGTATGTACATATCTTACATGACAACACCCTTGTATTTATTACTAGCCCAATGTGACCAAGTGGGTTGAACATCCTTTTGTATAGCGGGAGGAAGCTGTTTCGTTCCCCTGTCGCGACATATCAAAGTTGTTAAAATTGCAGTGGAAGCTCTTTTGTTTACTGTTAGCATAAATATAATGTAGGTCAAGGACTAGTTGGTCAGGTGTCAGATTCAGATCAATCTGACGGGGTGTGGTATCATGCCACACATGGCATCATGGAAGTAATTTATCTGTATGAAGAAGCCATATTCTCGAAATGACGGAAATTTTGTTGGTGGTACGTAAAACCTATAATTTTTTATGGTGTGTGTCTATGTAACAGCCAAATGGACAATGCGGCATATAATCTTAGCCGTGGTTACTGGACCCATCCATGGTCTGTTAAGAGGGACTTCGTTTAAGTTGTATTAAAACTTCTCTTTATATCGACTTGAAAGAAATAAGTAAAAACTAAAATGAAAAGGCCTCAATCGAAATGTACATCTCTGTAGACTTACTTTCTGCTTAACTGAATGCTTGATATATCTGTTTATTATATGATATTTATATATCTTTAAACATCAATCGCTTTTCAGATACATACATTCGTCGGATACATTTTGATGTATATCACGTGGTACGTTTCTGTTTATTTCAGCCTTTGCAGTGCGATACATCACAAAAAGATATATCGGCGACTACGACAGAGATAAAGGTAATTGGTACTAATGGCTGTAGATACATGCTCATATCTTCATAATGTTTTCGTTATATCGTATTAATGTCTTCATAATAACTTCATGATGTCTTCATTATATCGCAATAATGTCTTCATTATATCGTTATAATGTAAGTGTAATCTACCTGAGAGAGAGAGAGAGAGAGAGAGATTCAGAGAAAGAAATATTGGGTGAGATAAGCGGATGTGTATGAAGGGGGACAGAGACAGACTTGAAGAAAATTTAAAAAAGCGTGAGAAAAATTAAAAAAAAAAAGGGACTTACACGCGGTTGGTGGCCTTCGACTGTCTATGATTGGCAACTAACAAGACAATCCATACATCGTTTGCTTTACTTCTCACCCATCCTGCACGTTTAACCAGATTTGTAGACAGTAGGACATGATAAACAATCAAGTTAACTGTTTGGCTGATTGAAGTTAGATGAAGATAAAATACAGGCCTTTTAACCCATAATATATTTAGACACAGTTTATTTAATGTGAACCGGGTGATAAACATTTTTTTATCGAAATATATGCGTTGTAAATAACGTTTTTAGATCGTAATTTCCGTTAACGAAAGAAAACTGATGATACCGGGTTTGTTTTGATCGTTTCAGAATGTGATACACTGTTTTATCTTTGTATTGCAAAGTGGCAAAGACTTTAATAATGCTTGGAAATAATCACTTGGAATTCTGCCATTGATACACAAAGGAGGCAGAATGTGTGTAAGTAATTTGTACTCGTATAAAACGTTGTGAGAGACAAACTATTCGCTTGCATATTCATTGAACATGTTTCGGTGATGAAATCGTTAATCTTCGGGTAAACCCGTCTAATGACGAGCCAGTCGAAAATTCTCGTATAAATCCGTTAAAGGACATCACTCAAAATTCGGGTTACGGTCCATTTGCCGAACATTCACGGAAATATACGAAAATATATACGAATGCATAACTGTTCTGATTTAGATTCAGCACAGAGGCGGGATTAAACGTACTTTTGGTTAATAAAACAAACGATTATATAATGTTTATTTGTTCCGAAAGACATCATCCAAGAGCAAAAAAAAATCCCCCCTTATCCTTGCTCTATGATTTTGGAAACGAGCAGTTGTTCAGCAACCCAAAACAGCTGTGCCTTTTGAAAAACATATGTACTTTCTTTCTGATACATAGAGTCCTTTCAGGAACGACCTTAGAGCACACAGAAGGAATTGTTTGGCAAGGAATTGAATCGAAACCCTCTGTTGCGCATGCAATTCTAACACTTCTAACACTTCTGAAGCTTCCTTTCCGTTGCTCGCATGGTCCCGGATGAGTTTTAAGCACTTAATGTTTTTAATATATAGAGGTATTTTTTAGGAACTCAGATGCCAGGCGCGTATCCAGTCATATGCCAAGCGTTACAGTTCGTCAATATAAAATGACATACATATTTTGGCGAGGGTGAAATTTATAATGGGCTTGGTGTAAAACTATTCTATCTACCTCTCTATTTATATGTAGTTACTACATACACCAAGTAATCGGTATTTGAAAAAAGGTTTCATTTAACTCCTAATTTTCAAAACAATTCTTGAGGTAGCCCAAATCCCATAACACCCAACGTCTTCTCTAAGCAGGAAGCTCAACAATTCGAAAATATTTTTACGCTATTGGATTGCGCGAGCGCACGCGCTTGTGTGTGTGTGTGCGCGCGCACGCGTAATATTATGATTCAAGAACAAGTTGAAGTAAATGAAAGAGATATCGTATGGTGGCATATTTCTGCCAGCCACTTATCCACTTAGCTATGTCGAAACTTTTCTGAAAAAATGTCACATATTCAGTTAGTATCTAGATAACTAGATATCTCGCCCTTTTTTTAAGTTAGTCAGTTAAATTATGTGGATAACAAGCATTTTTTCACATAATTATCTGGAAAAAAGCATGATATCCAGTTAACCTAAGTGAATATGTGTTTTGGCAGTAATGGGCACTAACAGACAGTTTAGTCCTGTTAAGATACCTAAGTGGATAACTTGAACATTTTTTACTAGCCAGATAACAACTGAATATGTGACAATTTTTCAGAAAAGTTTCAACATAGCTAAGTGGATAACTGGCTGGCAAAAATATGCCACCATAAACTATCACATAAATACACGACAAATACGTCTGTGTACAACTGCTTCTGTGCCAATATGCAATGATTACAGTTTATTTATATTAGCAGCAAATATGTAAATGCTGTACAAAACGTCATTTATTTACTGTATTCAATTACTTAAGTCCCTACACACAACCGTTTTTGCAATTTATTTGTTTAAAGCATAAATTGAACGACTGTTTGATGCATACCTGAGCTAGAAGACGGATTACCAATTATCATTGTCAGAATAACAAATACTATGTCTTCATGATATCATATATTTAGAACTCACTATATATTAAGCTGGAGGCCCTGCCATACTCAAGAAGTAGGGAATGAATGCCATTTTGATTTACAGCTCCAACAGTATTATGTTATGAGAGATGCTTGTTTTGCGACAATTTTGTGAGCTTAGGCAATTATAGATTTAAATGATATTGATAGAATTACATTTTTGGTGCATAACTGTTAGGCTGTTGGCAAAAGTATTGTGAGAACTTGTTTTTCAAGAAGAAAAGAAACCACTGTAAAGGCATATTTTGCATGAATAAATGAAAATATTGTAAAAGCTTATTTTGCAAGAATAATGCTCAATATGTTTTATTTATCCTACAAATATTATCAGTTATAAATGTACCCGTACATGTGTTACTTAATTTCATATGTCTCACTTTATTTGATTAGGTATGTTATAATCACACACAAAACAAATAATGCATTTTTTATTTTGTTTGTTAAGGGCATATAATTTGCTGGTGTTTCATTCAATACTTAATAATTATGTACATGTATAATTACAGAGTGATAAATGGACATCACCTTTTTCATCGCAAAATTGCATATTATAATACTGATATCTAAGCGGCTTATTGGCTGATGGGCCAGGTGTAATATATTTAGTGTACAAACAATATTGAACATATTGTGGTGTAATATACACAGGTCACTATGACATTTCACCTTTATACTAGCATATAGAAATGTCAGTCAGGTTGCTATCATGTTGTAATGTAAGGATTTTTACAGTCATATAATTATTACAGTCATCATATTATCATAATCTTATAAATATCACATTCATAATATTATCACAGTCGTGATATTATCATAATCTTATAAATATCACATTCACAATATTATCCAAGTCGTGATATTATCATAATCATAGTTTTATCACAGTCTTATCATTTTCAACATGATTGATTCCTTTTTAGATCAAACATGTATAGATTACTTATAAGTGACTGGGGCTTGTTTTAATCAGCTTCGCACTAAAAATATCTCCGTAAAAGAAAATTCACGATAGATTTATTCATGTTATTATTATCATTTAATTTATTTATTTACTATTTTTACAAAAAGTGATCAATAGACTTGGGCAAATAAGAAATTAGTAGACACAATGACGGACAACATACTTACTTGCGACTAAGATTAAATTTGTTTGTACGAAGTTTTGTGAAACGGGTCCCAGTAATTGAATTCTTTTCACGATTAATAACAATTCCGTTTAAAGATGTATAGTTTAATCAAACTCCGATTTAGACGAAACTTTCTTATATATCTAAAATTTCCTATTTAAGATGAATTTTGAAGTCCTTCGTGTATTATTATTTGTTTTAATTTTACTGAATCAATTTACACAAAATAGTAAACATCCCGAACTCTTAATCAACTTTACATATGTGTGAAGGTCAAAATAACATTTTTCACCAAAAGCAACTAGGCTACTGACTACTATTCAACCACTAGATGTTGTCCAGTGGAAGCATGCATGATTGCGGATCAATAGGTTGTGGGTACAGGTTTAGGTATACCCTTTCATGACCATCCCAGGCACAAAGTACTGGTCCAACCCAGGAGCCGTCGAGACGGATAAGTACAAGTCGTAAGAGCTTGTCTACAAGAAACAAGTAAGCTATTGCAGCCATTCATTCCAACATAGCATCTGTCTCGCTCAACGGTTGCTAAATTTTATACTTCCTTGTAATATTCTAGCCCAATTTAATTTTCTGTCCCGAGGCTATTTCATAATACTAACAGCTCACCACAGCAAATAAACCTTGAAATTTAAATGAAAACAATCTCAGATACTTTAAATATCAAATACCATCAACTTATTTCATATAATGCAATACGGCCCTCACCTGTATAGTAAATATGGTAATATCATCAATAGATTACCCGGTAAAATGATTATAGTGTAGCAGTTTGCAGTTTCCTTGGGGCAGCAACCGTAATGATTTAATTGGTTTTCATTTAATTTCAAAATAATGACTGATGCAACGTTTAAAAGATTAATTTACACGTGCAAACATCATACATCGAGTTATAACATCGTATTTTGTTACTTTATTCCAACGTCTCCATTACTAGAAATGATTTAAACAACATTAAATGTCTGCTCACAGTTCCGAAAAAGAGATCTCCAGACATGTGTTTGTAGAATTAGAAAATGGATATGTCATAATTACTAACGTTTTATGCCGGAAATCTTCAAGAAAATACGAAATAAACCTCTCAAAGAGGGGAATAATTCATCCGCATCTGGCATGCGGGTTGTAATATTTTCTGGACGATTACACCAAAGTAATAGTCTACGAAAGAATGATGCATTTCAACGGAAGATTGTTTTGAGTAGTGACATACTTCTAATGCTGATTTTAAAGAAGTGTTTATACATACAGGAAAGAAATATCTGCATTGATAACAATTATAGCAAATGCTTTATATAATTTATATTCTTATTCAAGTACTGCCTGTGTGGTTGCTTTCGCGTACATCTGAATTATATATTAAAGATGCTTATAATATATTTTGTCCCGGGTGCATTTCAGCTGCATTAATTGAATAAATAAATGAATAATTTCAAAAACCGCTATAAGTTCATTGTACTTATGGCGTTATTCTTTATTTATAGATGATTAACATATATCGTAATTTTGTTTTACTGCAGATTGACATCATATTGTTTTGCACCGGGTGTAATGAACTACTTTAAAACCACCGATTGCGGTAACAAACGCTCAAATTCTATTAAGCATCTGTAAGCAGGTGGTATATATTCCATATGCATCTGTTTATCCATCAATATGAGAAAATGTTAAGATGATTATCTGGTGATTTTAAACCTTTGTATTATAGAGACTTGTTTTGACGCCTTTGCAAACAGAGCAAACCCAGGTCAGGGTCATCTCTGTTTGCTCGTGCAGTATTGTACCTCAGGTTGATCAAAAAGAAATATCTGTGGATTCATTTTTTTCCATTTTACGTTCAGTTAATTTTGATTGATTTTTAATTAATTTTGATTAAGACATATGATTGTAAATGAATATTCATTTGATAAAATGTTAATAATTGCAATGAACACATGGACTGCAAAAGCCCGCATTTTGCTGATTTTATTCCCGTTTAAAATGTTATTTATTAGAACTGGTAAATCGTTACTTATTTGATCAGCTTTTCCTTTAATGTTGATTTTTTTTTAATTTTATAAATCATGCAGAATTATCGAACTTATTGAATATAAAAGTAATTTCTTTGCAGTTATAAATAAAGTTTTATTATTCACGGATGCAAGTTCTTGGCTGACCTTTGTCACACACAATGGAACTGGTGTGTTTTCCTTATGATAAGGCAATTCTAGAACTGGTAGACACGGGGTCAGGTTAATGTAATTGGTGGTATTTTCTATGCCCCTTTAAAATGCTTTCAGAAATGCGATTCATGGCTGCGTCATAACAAAGGCACTGGTATATAACCATTTCGTTAAAATGGCACTGGTATATTTTACTTTTAGTTCCAAGTCTGGTTGGGAATATGACTGGGTATGGTATCATGCAAACTGTCGCAGTGAGGCAGCAGTATATTTGTCCCCTGTATAAAAAAATCCCCATATGACTGAAATTATGTCGGTGGGATGTTACACCAAAAGAACAAAGAGTGTTTATGTTCATACGAGGGCCCTCGTATTTCATATTATATTCTTTAATTCTCCTATACTTCAACTGTCACGATTTAAGACATAAGTGGTACTGGTATATCTCAACAAATTGTGGGCGTTTCAGGAGTAGTTTGCTCGATGTCAGGGTAATATGACTGTGTATGGTATAAAGCAACCTGGCTAAGGCGAGGCAGCAATATATCCCATGTAGACATAAGGCATTAAAAGATACTGTCGGTGGGAGGACTTATAACGGATACAGAAAAAAACAACTTTTCCTAACATACGTTTGATAGCTTAAATTATCAAGCTGTAGGTAGTAAATGATGATTTTCTCTGTAAACCCTACATAAAATCTAATCATTAAATCAATCCTTCTAAATAAGAAGTTGGCGGTAAGTTTAAAGTCAAGGTCGAATCCAGATATAGCGAGCAAGTTTTTTACTTATTTTTTTTTTCTGACCGTATTTTGAATTAGCCAAAGATAAATGTAGCGTTAAGGACAGCTTAAAGAGTTTGCGAAACAAATGAGATAATATATTTAGATACAAATTTCCTTTGCCATTGCACATTGAATTTAAGAGGAAGGATGCATTATCTCTTTGCTAAATGATAGTCAACATTTCATTGAAGAAAACCACGCATGCATTTTTCAAGGTGCATATAGTTAGAATGGCGAACCCAGGAATTGGTTGGTGTGGCCGATTTGATTTTTTTTGTGGGTTCTGATCGAAAATGACAGAAAGAAATATACTTTAGATTAATGACACATGGAACATATCAAAAAGTACCGATGAAAAGATACTTTTATCAATTATATAATTTTATATCTAATGATGAATTTAATGTTTGGGCGCTGCATTTATGTACATACAATAAAACCAACTTAGTTTATCTTTTATTACAAAATGACGTTTGTGAGCATGTTTTATCGTACAATGATATTAAAAACTAGATTAACTTCAAAGCTACACAATCCCAAAAGTTCATTACAAGTTATGAATAAATCAGAATAAAGATAGAGAAATAAATTCGTGTCGGTAATGATTAACATAAAATCCTTAGTCGTAAACACGCAGTGGAACTATTTTTGTAATTTTATTTATAAAAGAAAATTATTAAATTAATAAATGAAATTGAAACAATGTAAAAAGCGTTTAAAATACTACAGTACGGCGCGTAATTTGTCCTTGATATTCTGAACAACCTAGGTCGTCAACCTTTTTTTTTTTCGTTTTTTTTTTCTTTCTTTCTTTTCTTTCTTTCGTTTTTTTTTTTTGACATTGTCATCTTACCATTATCCACACAACCAACCAAAGAAATAGGTAGGGCAGCTTTTGTTAATAAAGAAATGCAATGTTGCCTCCATAAACATTTGAAATGTGATATAACTGTGCATGAGTACGATTTTAAGAGGGACCAAGCTTCAAGTAGGAGCGAGCGAGGTTAAGAAAGGAATCAGCTTTGAGATAGGACACGTTCTTATATGGGACAAGCTTAAAGAAGGGATTAAGCTTTAAAAAGAGACATCTTTTAAGAAGGGGCAAGTTTGAAGAAAGGCCAAAATGTAAGACGAGCTCTCTTTATGAATGAAAAAGTTTTAAGAAATCATAATAATTTAGAAGGGGTAATCTATACACATATGTAATAATTAGACAAATTTAAAACAGGAATATTGATTTCCGTAGAGCGCCAGTTAAATGGTTTTATATAAATTAATTGACAAACATTGGTATTGTATGAGAAAAGATTTAAGAATTAGGGTTTCCTGTCTGTCGCAGATCTGCTTCGGAGTTCGGACATTATTTCATTCATATAGCGCCGTCCAGGTTATTATATGTGAAGGAAAACCCGAGTGTGCACACCTATTTATAAACTCGTTAGTTCACGTTTTAGGAAGTTTGTCAGATATGCTTACTCATCAGACAACTGGACGAGTATCACTTCATATACCGTCATATCATTGCGTATTCTTTCTTAGTGACCCTTAAGCTTCAAACGCCAGTCTGAGTGTATCAAACACTGTTGATATTTGGATATCTAATTAAGCTATATTGCCAATATCTTCCCAGCATTAATCGAATATACTCAAAATTCATTTAAGTTAGCCGTGGAC
The DNA here is from genome assembly GCA_021229015.1 of Solen grandis. NCBI lineage: Eukaryota > Metazoa > Mollusca > Bivalvia > Adapedonta > Solenidae > Solen > Solen grandis. Next base: position 37,277,736 of record CM037779.1, on the reverse strand, counting down.
ACTGATAGGTTTAGAAAATAGGCTCACTTTCCATTCGACATACTTTTGCAAACGACTTAAGTGCGTTTGAGAAATAAAATGGTATAAAAGCAGAGCCAGGAGCAGTTTTATGTGAACTGTACAGGTGACGTAATAAATACTGATATTTCGATACTTAAGATAATTGCAAAATAATGAAAAGAGTTGTTTGAAATTTTCGGGACTTTATTTGAATCTCTAGCTGAAGTTTTTGTTTAATTACTTTTTTGCCGTCTTTGAATTGAATGATATGAAAGTTAAATGATAATTTATATAAACGTTATAATTTTAATTTTCCTTAATATGTCAGAAAAGACAGTTAATATGTGCAATGTAAAGAGTTGTTATTTATTTGATGATATTTAGAATTCAAAGGAAAATATTTTTGTTCTTCCTATAATTTTTCGTATATAATTACTCAAAGTGGGTAGGTAGGCTGTGATTTGTTTAAAAGAAATTGGAATTTTGGGTTCAAACTTTTAACAAAAATACGATTTTTTAATTTAAACTTAACTAATGTAAAATATATAACCCCATTACTGTTTTTGAAGAAGCATTTATATATACACACATACAAAGGAAATAGCATTCACCAGTTGTGAAGAAAATTGTACAATGGAGAACAGATCACTTTCGATTTAGTTAAACTTAGAGAGAAGAAAAAGCAATTTGCAGATTTTACAAGATTGCTCCTGGCAAAGGCAAACAAAAAGTATTAAACATTTTTTAGGAACATACAAGAAGAAAACTATTCGACAAGTAAAATTCTTTGTGTAAGAGGTAAAGTAGTAGCCTCAAACATTCTTTTTGCGTAGCCTATATGGGTAAACCGATGTGTTTGTCAATCCATACATACATTTTTTTCCCTTGCTTGAAAATGAGTGGTTATTATAGTTGCATCATCCGTCTTGTTTTGCAACTTCAAAGTAAGTTGAAAAGTAAGAATTTTTAGTATCACTGTTTTGAAGTTTGGCAAAATACTCATCAATAAACTTGAAATCATTCAAACAGACCTGTCGCTTTAAGGAAGTGCAATCATCTCTATTTTTGATTAGTTTTGCATACCTACAACAAGAGGTTACTACATGAAAGTTTCACATTTGAAAATGTAGTATAGTTTGTTCCACCAAACATATAAAGACTGTTTTCAAATGAGGATCTATGTGCTATTTATGAATGAAATATGGCTACGTCACAATATGGCATCTCCGGTAATGTACCAGTTAATTTATCTATGTCGGGTTCCCCCTTCCTGAATTTGGCCTTTTAATTCTGTGGTTCTGCCGAGTTTCTCTGTGTACCCTGGGTCTCCGCCATGTGAATGTAATGTTGTCGCAGTTAAGGTATCTCCAAAACAACAACAAGATAATTACGAAGTATTTTGATATCTGGATTATATTTTCCTGAAACTGAATTCCGGGGTTTGCAGCACTTCACAGGCCTTATCAGAGTTTGTATCTATTTTCTAATCTAGAGCGTCCGCTTAACACCTATCAAACAAGATTACAACTCTCAGACGTAAGCCAATGTTGACTAGACACGTTCCATGAAAATAAACAGATGTGTATAGTTTAAAGTTCAAATGACAAATCAATCAAAACAAGAATTCGTCAAAAGACGAAATACGTCATTGAAAAAGATAGTTGCTCAAAAGTATTTTCCAAATATATTTGCAGATACGAAACAAATTCATTTGAATTATTATCTATTATGTTTATCAAACCTAAAGTACTTTAGTTTATATCCAATATTGTGTTACTAGTACAATAGACGTCTAGTCGATCTATCATACTTATTGATGATATTTTACAATGAGCCTATATAACAAAGTTGCAGAGCGAGATTACATATCAGCAGATGTTTTCCTAGCGTCAAATTTATTCTGTACCTACATCGAGGCAAGTTATCCTAGTCATTTTAAACAAAGATGTGTGCAGCCAAGTTTAACCCTACTTTTGATAAAACATGTTAATACTTAAAGGAATGCAGATATGGTTTAACAGGCGTCTGTATTTATATTTAATGTTGTCAGATTTAAGTAAATCATATGCTCAAGGGCATAATAATAATAACAACGGATAATTGGTGATGTCTATTAGGCGTGTACCTGAATAAATAAACTTAAAACATTTAAGTAGATTTTACAAGTTCCAGACTGAAGCAGACAAAGAAGCGTTTAAAAAGATTTTAGGAAAATACAAAAAGAACAAATATTTGTCAAGTAATATTCTTTGTGTAATGGTAGCCTCAAAGATTTTTTAGTATTTCTGTTTTGAAATCTTACCCCTCAATCAGTAGAATAAAGAAAACGTTCAACGTTCAACTTGAAGGTATGTAATCAGACCAAACAGATTTGTCACTTTGAGAAAGTGCCATCATCTCTATTTTTAGCTCACCTGAGCACGTGTGCTCAGGATGAGCTTTTAGGATCGATGAATGTCCGTCGTCCGTCCGTCCGTCGTCCGTCGTCCACAATTTGTTCGTTTGCACTCTAGCATCTTCATTTTATGAGCAATTATCTTCAAACTTTAAAACAATGTTTATAACCATAAAATCTCGGCCAAGTTCGATTATGGCTGATATCGGAACATTAGGTCAGGAGTTATGCCCCTTTTAAAATTAATATCTTCAAACTTTAAAACAATGTTTATACCATAAAATCTCGGCCAAGTTCGATTATGGCTGATATCGAACATCCCCTTTTAAAATTAAAAAAGCCAGATTTCACATTGTTTGCACTCTAGCATCTTCATTTCATGAGCAATTATCTTTAAACTTTATATCAATGTTTATAACCATAAAATCACGGCCAAGTTCGATTATGGCTGATATCGTACCATTAGGTCAGGAGTTATGCCCCTTTTAATATTAAAAAAAGCCATATTTCAAGTTGTTTACACTCTAGCATATTCATCTTTTGAGCAATCATCTTCAAACTTTATGACAATGCTTATGACCATAAGGTCTCGATAAAGTTTGATTATGGCTGAGATCCGTCAATTAGGTCAGGAGTTATGCCCCTTTTAATATAAAAAAAGCCATATTTCATTGTTTACACTCTAGCATTTCATCTTTTAGCAATCATCTTCAAACTTTATGACATGTTAATGACCATAATGTCTCGATTGAGTTCAATTGTGGCTGAGATGGGTTATTTAGGTCAGGAGTCATGCCCCTTTTAATACAAAAAAATGCAAGATTTCACTTTGTTTATTCTCTACCAACTTGTTTATTCTCTACCAACTTCATTTTTTTAACAATCATTTTTAAACTTTAAGACAATGTTTATGCCCATAATCTCACAATCGGGTTCAATTATAACTGATATTGACTTGTAAATTTAGGAGTTATGCCCATTTCACCATAAAAAAAAGCCAGATTTTACTTTTACACTCAAGCATCTTTATTTCTTAAGCAATCATCTTTCTCAGGTGAGCGACCAAGGGCCATCTTGGCCCTCTTGTTTAATTAGTTATGCATGCCTACAACAACAAGCGCCCGTTTAACACCTATCAAACAAGATTACAACTCTCAGACAAATTCCATTGAAAATAAACAGATGTGTATAGTTGAGAATTCAACTGACAAATTGATCAAAACGAGAAATCGTCAAAAGACAAAATACTTCATTGAAAAAGATAGTTGCTCAAAAGTAAATTCCAAATGTATTTGCAGATACGATACAAATTCTTATTATAATCTGTTTGATAAAACCTGAAGTACTCTAGTTTATATCCACTAATATATTACTAATACAATAGACGTCTAGTCGATCTATCATACTTACTGATGACAGATGTTGCTGATATTTTACAATGATTAAGTAATACATTGTTGCAGAGAGAGATTACATATCAGCAGGTATTATCATGGCGTCAAATATATTTTGTACCTACATCGAGACAATCCCAGTCAATTTAGAATAAGATGTGTGCAGTCAAGTTAAAACATACTCTTTAGAAAAATGACAATATTATGAAGACGTGAATATATGGTCTCCTTCTGTATTTATATTGAATGTGGTAACTTCCAGATGTAAATCATATGCACAAGGACATCATAATAATAAAAACGGATAATTAGCGATGTCGACTAGAAATGCACTTGGATAAGTAAACTAAAATCATTTTAGTAGATTGACATTTCAAAGTTATCCAAAAACACCGTTGTTAATGCTCGTCAAATTTGACATTTAACTTGATTTTAATTTTCTATTGAATGTTTTTACTGTTCAGCGAGCGAAAAGTTTGTGATCTTTCATTTTAGTATACATAATTAATTCCCGCTTAATGTCCATCAATAGCCAGAATTGAAAACATGCATTAAGTCATCCCTTTAATGTATGAAAATAGAGGTCAAGTTAAATGTCAAATTTGACGAACAATACATTTACAGTTGGATTTCCATTAACAATACATAGCTCTCAATTTGAATTCTTACACTTGGTATAAACAGTTCTTTTCTGTTCTGGTATGAACGTTTCCTGCTATATATGTTACAGGAAATATTAAAGAACACCACTAGGTTGACATAGATCATTACCTTAATATTTAACAATACATGTTAAATGATGAAATATTTGGGTATATCCAGAGAAACAAGAATGGTGAAATTCGCCCCATAGTTTGTGCCAAGTAAAGGTGGTGTAATCCGAGCAAGTACTATGGTATACTTAAGAGGATACCATTCAAAGATCCTTATTGTCTAAATGGGTGTCTTTACGATGATTTAAATCCCGTCATTGCAGCGTGATTGTGGGTCAAGGGACCACCCAAACCTCCACTAACACAGCGCCCATTTAAACTTAAGAGAAATTCGCCTAGATCAAGAGGGAATTCTGTTTCGCTCCAAGAACATAATAGTAAAAAAATCAACAGTGGCTTCAACTTCAGACGTCTTTACCTTGCTGCATTACCAGGGCTTTAGACCCATCCTGATATCATATGCTGAATCCAAATATTCAATGTCATTTTCATGATAGTTGTCAATGAAATGAAACAAGTTTCGTTTGAAGTATCTACTTAGGCTATGCTACTGCTTTTAAATGCGTTCTTAAATATTTGTCAACCGCTTTTGAATAAAGATTATCAACCAATCTTTTAAAAGTATACATATGACAGGTGTGGATTATATGCCTTTCAATACCAGCAAGTTTTGTCACAACGTCTTGTGTCATAATCTGTTTTGTTTGTTTTTTGTTTACATACAAAAAAAGAGCACATTACAAATTATCCTGTACTGACCCAAGTATATACGCTCCAAAGTCAAGAAGTCTCAATATAACGTTTGATGAAGCAGCTTTACGAAGTGTTTCCTGTATCCTTGCTTTCTATTCGTATTTGACACAGACAAGGATATGATATAACAAAACACAGTTTTATTTTATTTTCGGAACTCTTCAAAAGTGGCCAGTGTTTAAAATCTTTGTAATTACATTGAGTAGGTATGTTTTTAACAGGCCTTTGGTGCATGACCATATGAAAATCATATGAACAGTTATTTGAGAACATATGGTTTTCTTTTGAATTTGTTAAATCGTTGTCGCTTTTTAGCTTACCTGTTAGTATCTTTGAATGTCCGTCGTCCGTCCGTTGTTCACAATTAGATTGCTTATTTTCTAGTATTTTCGTCTCTTAAACAATCATTTTTAAACTCCATGAAAATGTTTAAAGCCATTATCTTTCAGACAAGTTCGAATATGGCTGATATCGATCTTTTAGGTCAGGAGTTATGGCCTTTTAAATTACAAAAGCAAGACCTCATTTTGCTTATACTCTAGCATCTTCATTTTTAAGCACTCATTTTCAAACTACAAAACAATGTTTATAGCTAAAATCTCTCGGCCAAACTTAATTATGGCTGATATCGGCCTTAAAAGTCAGGAGTTACAACCTTTAAATACATGATCACGTGTAATGATTACAAGGTGCTTCTTGGAATCAGATGCATATGCTCTACCTTTAAAAGTTACAGATAAGTTTCCAGGTTAATTATTCACGCAATTTCATATATAAGCTGGCTGATGCAATTATTTGGCTTAACTTTGTCCCACACAAAGATGAAAAAATGGCGATGGGACGTTATACTCAAGCATTTTATATTCTATGCTCTTATTCTCTAACACTTCGGTGGTTAAATTGTAAATATCTAAGTATTTCAAAGTGTTGGAGACGACAGCATAGTATGATTATCGATTTCACTCTATTGTCATTGCACCTGTTATTAATTTATATAATTATTATATGCAAATATAAACCGTCCTGGTGGTCTGGTGGTTAGAGCGTTCATAGGGATCGAAGGTTCTTAAAAAGGTACTGGTATATCTCCTTTTGGTATAGCACTTAACAAATTGTGGGTGTTTCAGGAGGAGTTGACCCGGTGTCAGGGTAATGTGACTATGTGTGGTATAATGCAACCTGACTATGGCATGGTACTACAGCGAGGCAACACTATATCCCATTTCGACATAAGCCCTGATGTGATAAGATACTGTCGAAGACACACAGAAAATACTTTTCAGAATGTACAATAAATAATATTAATATATCAAGTCATGGTGATTTACTAAACTAAAACCTACATAAATCTAATTCATCGTTTAATCATTAAATCAATATTTCTAATTTAGAAGCTGGCGGTCTGTCAAAAACTCAACGTTATGAATAAAGCGAGCTTGACCTTATTTTGAATTAACCGAAGAGAAATGTAGCGTTAAGCTTAAAGAGTTTGCGAGACAAATGAGATAATGTATTTAGACACAAAGTTACTTGCCATTGCACTTTGATTTTAAAAAGAGGGTTGTATTATCTCTTTCCTAAATGTTAGAAAAGATATATTTGAAGAAAACCACGTACACATGTTTCAAGGTGCATTTAATCAGAATGGCGAATTCGGGAATTGGTTGGTATGGCCGTTTAGTAGTTTTTTTGTGGTTCTGATAGAAAATAAACAGCGAAAAAACAAACAAAAAAACTGTAGATTAATGACACTTGGAACATATCAAGAAGTACCCATAAAAATATACTTTCATCAATTATATATCTAATGATGAATGCACGGGCACTGCCTTTATGCGCATACATTTAAACCAAGTTAAAGTTTATCCTTTACTACAAAATGGTGTTTGTTATCCTGTTTTTTGGTACAAATGGTGACAAAAACTAGATTAACTCCAAAGCGCTAGACAAACCAAAATGTTAATTACACGTTATTCATAAATCGGGGTAAAAAAAGAGAAATAAATTCCTGTCGGTTATGAATAACATAAAATCCCTAATCAGAAACATACAGTGGAACAAGTTTTGTCATATTAATCATAAAAGAGAATTATATAAATAAAAAGATGAAAATACCACACACAACACTGGGTCGTAAACGATAAAATAACAAAATTTATTTTGAGTGTTTTTTTTTTATATTTGTCACGTTTAGTTTTTTTTTCTTTCACCGTGTGACCATACCACGTGGTTTTTGACGTCATTTTAAGCTATCGCGATTATTTTGTCAGATGTGCACCTTTTTCCTAACGTTCGGGAAACCATTCCGAATTCGTGAAATGTTGTTTGCTAACACGTAAAGCACATCGCTTTTTCTCTAATGTTTGGAAATACTATACATCTGACAAAAGAATCATTAGGGCTTTTGTGTAGTGCACGATATTCCGCTTCGCATGCGCTATATCCCATTAAAATTAGTGAAGAAACAAAATACTTACAACAGTTTTCTTTTTCAAATTTAGGCAAATTCTGCTGCTTGTGTTAGCTTAAAATGACGTCATATGCCACGTGGTATGGTCACACTGTTTCATGATGCCATCATACCATTTTTCGCACAATCGAAGAAATATACTTGTAAAGAGAAGCTTTTGTAAACCAAGATATTTATTTATGCCTAAATTTATATTTAAGATGTGTTATATTTATTTTATATTTATGATCATGTGAGTACGACTTAAAAAGGGGACAAACATTAAGGTGGGACAAGTTTAAAAACGGGATAATCTTTAAAACGGGACGAATCTGCTTAAAAAGGTTGAAGCTTTAAGAAAGAACAAATTTAAAGAAGGGACAAACCTTTAGACGGGACAGGGTCTTAGATGGGTAAAAATTAAAAAGGGGACAATTATTTTAAAAAGGGACATGAATAAGAAAATATAAACTTCAAGAAGTGGTAGGCTTTAAGAAGATGTCAACTAACTTGAATCAGATCTATCATAAACGCTAACAAGTTTGATAAAAAAAAGTCATGGCAATCAAAGCTATCAGGCATTAAAATAACTTCCGTTTGAAATGTATATGAGTATGTTATTTATCTTGGTGGAAAACAGTTTATATTTCAAATTGTTTGCGAATTTGACTTTGTGATCTTTTGTAAGTCTGACTGTTAAGGTGAGATTGCACCTTTGTTTTTTTTTGTTTTTTTCGAGTCCATAGTCGCAGCGACAATATTTGAATCAGATATAGCGCTGTCCAGCTTCTTAACCGCAAGTGCACAAAGGCAACTGCAAGATTTATTCAAAGGCTCCTTAAAGTTTTACTGAATTTATTAGATATTCTTATCCTTCTAAAACTGCACGAGTTCAGCTTCTTAAAACGGCATATCATTGCGATTTCATTCTTAGTTCAAATTCCCGAATGCATGTCTCAAACGTCAGTATAACAAACACTGTAAAAATTTGAATTTGGACATGCAGTTGGCCTATATTGCCAATATTTTCTTGGCATTAATTAAACATGCTTAAAAATTTCAATTAGCTGTTTGACTGATAGGTTTTGAAAGTAGACCGACGTGCAATTCGCCATACCCCTGCATACGATTCCCGTGTGTTTGCGAAATTAACAGCAGCAAAGCAAGGAGCAGTCTTATGTGAACTTGACAGGTGACGTAATTAATATTGATGTTTCGATATTGGAAATAATTGCAAAATAATGAAAGGAGCTGTTTGAAGTTTTTCGGGACTTTATTTGAAGCTCAAGCTGTGTGTGTGTGTAATTATGCTTTTTGCCGTCTTTGAATTTGATGAGATGAAAGTCAAATGATATTTGTAAATCTATGATGTAGTTTTGAATAGTTTGTTGTTGTTGTTTTGTTTTGAGACCACCAAAATTTATTATGATAGAAAAGACAGTTAATATATGCAATGTAAAGAAATGTCCAATGTTTGATGATATGCAGAAATCAAAGACATATCATTCTTATCTTTCTATATTGCTTTGTATATAATTACTCAAAGTGCTTAGGTAGACTGTAATTTATTTAAAAATAAGGTTCAAAAGTTCAACACAAACACGTTTTTAACATTTAAACGTTGCTTAAAGTTTCGGCAGTATGCCTTCGTCAGGTTTGATGTTCACGCTTTCATATTATTTCATAATGCAACGTAACGCCATAGGACTAAAAACATGTATGGCAAAACGAGTCATTTTGACACAAATATAAATAATTAAAATAAATGAACCGAGTATTCATTATTAACATACATACTCATTTGTTGTGAAGAAAACTTGAATTATTGACAAAAGCACCTTTGACTTAGTTTATTTATGTTATTGAGGCTATTTACAGATTTTACAAGTTTGCTCCAGACTGAAGCAGACAAGGAATTGTTTAAAGGGGTTTTAGGAAAATAACAAGAAGAAAAAGAATATTTGACAAGTAAAATTTTGTGTGTAATAGTAGCCTCATACATTTTTTTTGCGTGGCTTAAATGGGTAAATCACTATGTTTTTCAATCCAAATAATTTTCTTTCGTTTAGAAATGAGTGGTATTGTGATTTCATCATTCCCATTCTTTTTGAAACTTCAAAGTAAGTTGTAAAGTAAGATGTTTTAGTATTTTTGTTTTGAAGTCTTGCCCCTCAATCAATAGAAAAAGAAAAGCTCAATAAAATTGATGGTATGCAAACAGATCAGACAGATCTGTCACTTTTAGAAAGTGCCACCATCTCTCTTTTTTTTATTCGTTTCGCATGCCTTTAACAACAGGCGTTTGCTAAACACTTATCAAACAAGATTAAAAGTCTCAGACGTTTGCCAACGACAACTAGACACGCGCCAATGTGTAAAGTTGAGAATTCAAATGACAAATCGATCAAAATGAGAATTCGCCAAAGGACGGAATACGTCAATGAAAAAGATAGTTGCTTAGAAGTAAATTCCAAATGTATTTGCAGACACGATACAAATTCCTTTGAATTATTATCTTTTTAATTATTTATCAAACTTAAAAAAGTACCTCAGTTTATATCCACTAATATATCACTAATACAATAGACGTCTAGTCGATCTATCATGCTTATTGATGACAGATGCTGCTGATGTTTTACAATGCCTCAATAATACAATGTTGCAGAGAGAGATTATATGCCAGCAGGTATTTTCATGGCGTCAAATATATTCTGTACCTACATCGAGGCAAGTAATCCTTTTAGAAAGATTTGTGTAGTCAAGTTAAAACTACTCTTGAGAAAAAATGACAATATTTGAAGAAATGAATATATGATCTCCTTCTGTACTTATATTGAATGTGGTAACTTCCAGATATGAGTAAGTCATATGCACAAGGACATAATAATAATAATAAAAAAGGATACTTGGCGATAATTTGATATTTAACTTGCCTTTCATTTTCTAGTGAATGATTTTCATCATCATCAATAAAAGTTTTAATCTTCCTTTTTGTACTTATAAAGAGACAATTAATAGCCAAAAATGAAAATATGCGTTAATTCATCCTTTTAATGTATGGAAACAGAGGTCAAGTTAAATGTCAGTTCTAATGAGCGATACCTTTTCAATTTGATTTCCACTAACAACACGTAGCACTAAGTAAAACTTAAATTCTTACACCTGGTATGAACGCTTCCGACCATTTTTGTGACAGGAAATATCAAAGATCGTCACTACGTTGACAAATTATTACCTTAATAATCAACAATACTTAATTTAAAAGAAACAAAAGGGTGAAATTCGCACCTAAGTTAGCTCCAAATATAGGTTTTGGAGTTCGAGATGGTAATTTGGATACTTGTAAGAAGATACCAAACAAGGATTCTCGAAATGGGTGCCTTTACGATTGCTGAAGTTCAAATCCAATCGTTGCAGCGCATGTGTGAGGCAATGGACCACCCCAATCCCACTACCATGCCGTCCTCACTTAAACTGAAGTAAAATCAAGAAATTCTCCTAGATCCAGAGGAAGTTATGTTTCGCCCCAATATCATAATTTAAAAAGAAAGCCAGCAAGGGTTTCATCTTACGAGGTCTACCTTGCTGCACATTACCAAGGCTTAAACCCTTCATGAGATCAAATGCTAAATTCAAACATCCAATATCATTTTTGTGATAGATTTCAAATATGTGAAAGAGCCTTTTTTTAAATGTTTGCAAACCACTTTAAAATATGGTTGCTAAATCATATTGTATAAAAAACACTAATTTGCGATTCCATACCAGCAGATGTTGTCACTATCTCTTGTTGAATAAGCTGTTTTCTGTATACCAACAGAGAGGAAAACATTACAAACCATCTTTTACTTTGACGAGTGCTACCTAGTTTAACCTCCGTCTCGAAGTCTCAATATTACGTTTGAAGAAACAACTGTACAAGGTGTTTCCATCATCATTGCTTTACATTTCTACTCCGACTAGGATGGGATATAATAAATAGATTGTTGTATAGTTACAGTTTCATTTCAAAGACTCAACTCTTTTTCCTTCAAAAATATTTTTCCTCTTTATAATTATACTGACTGTGATTAATGACAGTTTTGAGTCAATCACACGTGCATGACTATATTGACAGCATATACTAATCATATGAGAATTGCTTTGTTTAGTATAGATCAAAATCAATAACGCTTTTTAACTCTGGCATAGACAAACATGTTAGACACCTTGAAACCTTTTGAGGGGAACTGTAGATGCATTAGCACAGGCGAGATTGTATTATTTTGTCGATGTGTATGCTTGTATCCTAACATATTTCGTAACAAAGAAAGTTCAATCTGTTATCAACACTTCCGTCAAAAACGCCTCAAGAAATATTGCTATTCATCCGAATATTAATTATGAGTGTTTAGTTAAGTTGTGGCTAGGAACTGAATAGTAAGTTGTCTTCTGGTTGGATATCGTGCTGTATCAATTATTATTACGAGACGTAATATTAAAGATATATAGATGCAAAGCTTCTTTTATTGCCATGTGAAGCTGATTTTCAGGTATGATGTTAATATGCGGGATAGAAAGATTTGGGAGGCGATATCTAAAGTCATTCAGTCAGAAGGGTACAAAGACAGATGTTTTGTTTTCTGTACAGTGCCCGATCCGGTGTGAAGATAATTTAATGAGAAAATGTTTAGTATCGTGTTAATTCTATGAAGCAATATTTCGCAATGAAGGAGTACTGCACTTGCCTTCAGTTTGCAAATGACCGAAAACTGTCAATTGGTGGTAAAACCTAACAAACGTATTTTTTTTGTTTGTTTTTTTGTTGTTTTTTTCTAAATATATTCTTACAGCTAGGCTGTAAACAATCTCATTAATGTCAATACTTTCGAAATAAAAGAAAATAATCATTATATTGGTTATACCTTGATCAAGTGAGTTTGTCAAACAAGAAAGATAATGACGTTAATAGATCGTTCATAAAGCAATCAATGCGCTAATTATTTCAACATAACTTTGGCCTTTTCAATGGTATTTAAAGACATTCATACTTTTCGCATAACGCACTCATCATTTTGTGGGTGGTGTTTTTAGTACAAGATTTACAAATGACACACGTTTTTCTTGATTATTTGATGATGAACTTGAACATTATTTGATAAATTTTAAAAAGTTAAAGCTCGAGTGCACACTTTTACAACTAAATACATTTAATGAAGCTAGGCATTTTGCTATTCCCACTTAGCCAGATCATCACCTGTACTACCGATTCGATTATTTAATTGGCATAAATCGTGGCGTCAGATGGCAAACATTGCTAACATATATAAAGTCGTTAACAACAGGTGCAATCCATTCGAAAATGAGGTAATTCACAAATAAGCAATAGATGCTGCACGATATTAGATATACCTGATTAGATTTATCACGTAATGTATGTTTTATCTCTGAGCTAAATGTGATTATTATCGGTAATTAGCATACACTGGGCCAACGCTATGCTTTTCGTCGAGGATTTTTTTTCTTTGTTTTAAATACTTTTTATATTTTTATTCTATATACATTTTACATGTGTATTTTTACTAAAAGGTAATATTAATTAGGACTTACTGAGGCTCAATATAATACATGAAATATGTATTAAAGTATTGATTGAGAATTATTGATTTTTTAACACTGCGCAAATTACATTAAGAAGGAATGACAAAGTGTCTTTTCTAAAAGTAATTGGACCTCTCGCCTTTAAAAAAAACAAAAAAAAACATATCCTTAATGACAAACTGTATCCAACCGAAGATTTCTTTTTAAGAATCACATTCTATTTTACACTAAAGTAAATGAATATTCGTATTGCATGCACCAAACAATACCCTTACTTTTAAATGGTATTCAAATTTATCTTTAAGACATTCGATGCTTTTTTCTTCTTCAGATATTTACCTCTTTAACTTAATAAAAGAGTTTTCGAAAAGAAATCACGTTTCAATTATCGTCGATTTAATCGGACATTGTTGTCATTTTATGAGCTATTAAAGAATGAATTGTTAAACATAATAAATCCAACAATTTTACAACCTATAGAATCAGTACTACTTAGCGCCGAAATTTGCCAATATTAGAATCGTTTGTTTATGCAACATTAAATAGACAAACGGGTATGTTCAATTTCAACACCTGCCTAATGGAGCCTTATTATCCCCAGGGGAGCATTTAGCAGACGTTGCATTTCAGGTTAGTGTGGCATCGACTCGAGACTAAACAGTTACGTTCTGGCGTGCAGTATTACATGTACTGATGCATGTGATAAATAGGCCATTGATTTCAGAATGACAGCACGTTTTCAGATAATACTGATAGCTTTCTTCAGAACTTATATATACCGTTTATCGATGGTAGATATAGTAAATAGGTGTCTTGCCCCAGAGGATGACAGGTCTAGTCTCCCAAGGCCATGTTTGTTTGCAGCCAGATAGTTCAACTTTAGGTTTCTTCAGTATGAAAATGATAAGAAATTTGTGGGGGTTTTATGATGTTCTTAGGCACAAAATACGCAAAAAAAATCTGTTTTAAAGCCGTTGAAAGAAACTGATGCATTTCATGGAGATTGTAGAGTTACTTCAAGTGGAATAAGCAGTGCCGGTTTATTTAAGGTCCTTACCGTTCCTTGAATCTTCAATATTATCTTTTTCTACGTGCTGTTTGATCTTAGATTTATTTTGCTGCTACCGAAAAATATTAATATTTCCAATTTTATAAGAAGTAGAAGACTTGAATGAAGAGCAATATTTCTAAATAGCTGCTTTTAACACATACAAAAGATCAAACAATTTTGTGATAGTGTTTACAGCTTTTCTTAATTAACTGTACATACCGGGAATATGCAGGATCTTACTGAAATCAAACTAGAAATGAGATCAGAATTTTGTTTAGATTATAACATGTTCTGATGCAAGTACTCAAAACAATCTAAAAAGAAATGAGAGACATAATTGAATTAAACCCATCTTTTTTTTCTGGAATTTCTCATTCATGTTTTAATTGATTTGATTCATACAGTACCATCTGACACACAATTATTTAAACATAAATCAGAAACATTAAGTTTTGTTATAGGGAATTCGGTATTCGACCAAACATTACGTCTGATTTGCTGAAAAGATAAACCGCTCAGATTTAACAATAACTGTAAGAAAATCTAATTTGGTAAAATAATAAAAACCAAAATGTGTTTCATAAGAAATAAATGACCACCTTATGAAAATACAGGTGATTTAGATACTATGTTCTATATATAACCATATGGCTTTGTTTATATAATGAATTATGATATTTTTCAGAGTTGATCTATCTGTGCCAAGTCATAAATAGAAACAACCGTAACAAAATAAGTTAATGGGGTCAGAGTCTGAAACAGTGTTGTATTATATAACAACATTCCTTTCTTAATCTTGGGGTTGCGTTTTATCACAATGGTTATTTGTATTTTTTATGATTTCTTTTTCTCTTTTGCACAGATTCTTTTTGAACAACCTATCATAACAATCAGTATTATTTAACAGAAGTTTGCACATGCTTTTGTGGAGCTGAAACTGTATCTTTGTGGAAATAATAGTTGTCTCATTTTAGGAGACAGAAACTTTTATATAGGGTAATTCCAATCTCTTGCCTGAAAAGTAAAATATTTCAAACAATGTTCTTAGGAATATTTCATATTTTTCTTCATCACCACCATATAGGCCTTGTGCAAACAAATCATCAATTGGATGAAATGTTGCCGGTTGGACATTAAGTCAAAATTTAATATACAATCATCTTGATTTAAGTAAAATTGTACACTGAACGATTTACCTATTATTTTCTTGGATAATAGTCATGTAAAGAAACGCAGTGAGATATATTAGTTCTTAGGCTTCGAGAAATATTTTCTACTGATAATGTTATTTCTGAACATTACAATACATATTTGTAACGTTTCTGAAAATCAGACAAAGATAAATCTCTATTTTCGAACCAAACAACAAAATGTGCATGATAAGCGATTCCTGTCACTTTAAATGAGTCGTGTGGACGATAATTGATGCTCTGGTTGAAACATTATAGATTCTCTCACGGGATCCAGTGCCTGTCATGCGTGGCGGAATCTCGAACGTGCGTTACAACTATCTGTTGCGCCGATATGCAATCTGCAATTCACATCTATCAACCTATCATGAATCTATGATTTCGATTTACTTGAAATGTTGAATAACATCTGAACATCACAACAATGCTGTGTTATTTTGTTTTTTTCTTTTTACTAAAGTGATTGATCGAATATCAGATACTCTCGTTCTATATACTCTTGCTATCGATGAATATCTGTATCATTACAGCAGTTATGTTTTGTAACCTGCCTAGTGTACTGTAAATAACTGTAAAACTGTTAAGTTTTTAAAAACTTAAACATACATTTGACGATTTTCTAAAGACACGACCAAACTTAATGTGCTATTGATGCTATAGCTCTCAGCCAACATTTTAGAACACAACCTATTGTTTTATTTCTGCAGTTAATGATATACTTATAGAATTATTTGAACCCGTCTCCTTTTTACCACTATAATTATATTGATTATTTTAGACTAGGTCTTTAGATTTGTAAAATTTTCTGAAATCGATTAAAGAATACACAATAACCCGGGTTGACGTGACTTCAATTACCATATCTCAAATGGCATTTGTGTAGGGAATGCCAAACTTGCAGGCAAAACCTTCAGAAATTCCTTTTGGTTATTTTGCATCATGCATCATCAAACTTAAAGAGAATGTGTTTATGTTCTCTAATACGATAAAAATCTAGTCGATCAATCATACTTCGTAAAGATTACTAATGCGTCTAGTATTTTAAAATAAGCCCAAATCATATTGCTGCTGAGAAAACTCCAAGACATTTGGTGTTACCATTACCTCGTGCAGCATTAAATAGGTTCTGTACATACACCAAGACAAACATTACAAATAATTCTAAAGTAAGACGACATTAGCCCGACTGAAGCCTAGTTTATCCTCACCCTGAAATAATAAAGAAAATAAAAACGTCCTATGCCATGAAGTCTCAATGTTACCTTGAGGAAAACAGCTGCTTGAGATTTTTCCATCACTCTTGCTCTCCATTCCCCCTTCTGTTCGTTTTGAACAAATGCATCACTTCAATGAAAATTGTCTTTTTCTGACTACGTATATGTATTTCTTTTTATTTTGAAGTAAAAAAGAGAGTAAATCTTTGTACCGATTCGGAAGGATTGCTAAAATTGTTATGTTGATAAAGATATATAAAGACACAAGAAAAAATTAAAGAAGGAGGATCCATTTTAAAAATTAGGGATGCTAATAAGTCAGATGATAAGATCTGGATTCTGGCTTTTGTGGTTAACATTTTTATTATCTTGCAGATTTCCTCTTCAATATGCCTCTATATCCTGCTTGCCCTTTTCTACTGGTGCTTTGATACAATGATTTCGGAACGGAGATTATATGTTCGATACCTGATGATTACAAAACAGACGCAAAGTACTTCCTCCCGACCTAAGAAACTTCGAGAGAAACTGTTTTTGATGCGATTTGATTTTACATATTTATTGCAAGTTTTTATCGATTGTGTCTTTCGGTATATCACTTCATATTTATCATGGCATTTGTTTTCTGGGCTTACCTTTGCATCTCATAGAAATGTGAATATTAATACTATGCCGTTTACATCGTAAATGGAAAACACATGATTAAATTAGGAAGGAATATTTTTAGATATGCGCATTTCAAAAAACAGATCAAACGATTTTGATATAGTGTTTACATTTATCACTAATTGATTGTTTATATCTCGGAGATAGACTAAATCAAATGAGTGAAAACGGCATACAATATTAAACAATGTTTAGATTACTGCATGCTTATTATGTAGTTTCTTTAGGTCAATCCTGGAAGGTGTTTTCAGAAATGGGGAAGCAATGTTTTGGTAGGGCTATGTTGTGTTTTTGTTAATTTTATCTATTTGCTTTTTTTTTTTGCGAATGGGGTGGGGGGGGGGGGGGGGGTGGGCAAAGCTTTATATAAATTCTTCCCGATTTCTTCGAATTATTACTGGAAATGCATTTGTTCACATTCACTGATACATTAGAAATGTAAGTGATCAATCATAGTTTGTAAAGGTTACTGATGAGTTGCCTCCAACATTTTACAGTTAGTCTGAATTGAATTGTTGCAGAAAAAGATCCGGGATTCAACCTGGTGTTATATTCATGTTATACTTTGTATAACATAACTATTTTTGTACCAACACTTCATTATAGACTGAGACCTCTGTAGCTTAGTGTATCCATTTCCGTTAAAAAAAATATTTGGGGTCTTAATTGTGTGAGAAAGAAAGCCACCTGAGGTGTTTTCAGTATCCTTGACACACTATGGCAATTAATTTATTTCTTTAACCCTTTCCCTCATATAGACTCATTTTGACGCACTCAATAGGTACCACATAAAGCCTGATCTGCAGAAAACCACAGTTAAACCTTACCAAATTTAATTACAAAATCCTCATTTCCAGACCACTGAGGAGCAGCGAACAGCATAAAACCTGATCAGCCTGCGAGTTACTCGCAGGCTGATCTGGTTTTATGCTGTTCGCATAGGTCTTTTCATGGTTTCCTCTATGAGGGAAAGGGTTAACACGATTGCAACTTCAAAAAATGTAGCAATTGTTCGGAAAGCCTCATATTTATATGTTTGATATTATTTTTCTCTGTAATGGCTCCTTAATAGTATTAGCTGCAGCTTAGAATAGAACATATGCACAAAACATTGATGTTGTCATTATTTGAGAGACTGAGTGACAAGACAAGAAGACAAAATACGATCTATGAATTGGTAACAGAAATATAAGTACACGAGTATGATTGGAGAATTTTGATTGATATAGATTGTCAATCCAATTTTATACCACTCTTATCTTTTTTATCTTTTAAGTCGTGTGTCATCAAAGTTACATTATATGTAGACATAAGAACATACCATAAACATAAAAATCGATTTTTTTCCATTTAATGTAGCAAAATTGTAGAATCCTAATTTAATTGCTGAACCAGAATGCTCAAATCCAATTTCTGTGCACAATTATAGTTTTGCTTGGGATAATTACGAGAAAGAATAGTCACATGACAAAGTTAAACAATATTAGGAACCATTCGTGGCAAGAGATAATTTGTCTATATCGTGATGTCTCAATGAAGCAGCACTACATTTGATACAATCGAGTGAATGAAAAATTGTTATTAGGACATTAAATCTAGTAGACGCGCAGCATTTCTATGTGCTTTCGGACCAATACGGTAGCCATTGTGATCCAGTCTGTCGTAGTGTATAGATAGTAATCAGAAAGCCAATTCGCCATGGTTTATTAACGTTAGCAACCGTTAGCGGTTTCTGAACAACACGTTCGATAACTCTGTTAGTATTAACTGTGGTGTTTGATGACGATTCCTCTGCATATATGAAAACAACAGGTGCAGCCCATTTGGTAAATGAGGTAATTCACACAATAAGTAAATAATCTAAGTCTGATTAAATTCTCACTCAATGTATGTTTATTTCCTCGCCGAATGTTGATATATACAGACCTCACAGATACCAATAACATGGTTCTTGTCTGAAAATTCTGTTTTATAGCAAAGCCAAAATGTTTAGGCCAATTAAAACGTGTTTTGTTTTTTTTTTAATTCTTTTTTGAGGTTATGTGCAGACGAAAGGAAAATAAGGATTTACAGAGGTTCAGTTCGACCTACCTGAGGCTAAATTAGATATGCAATAGACAAAAGATTATTATTTATGACACCATAAAACATATGAGATTTAGAGCTACAGAGTCGTGTGAAAAGATTTTTATGTGTTTGCTCAACGTAACTCGATCTTCGCGAATGAGTATAATTAGAGTTGAATAGCAATAGGTACGGAAGATAAGCTTCTATAGAAGCCATTTTTAATATAATATATCCTCTTACAAGAATTTTTTTTCTTTCCCTCTCTTTTAGAAACAGTTCCTTTTGATTTAAAAATGACAATAGGTCTCTGACAAAAAAGTGTCTATTAATGTGAATTTAATCGGGCGTTATGGTCCTTTAATGACCAATAAAAGTAAACATAAACATACTCCAACATATGCAACTTCTGCGTACACTGCTTTATAAGATATCTTCACTACTTAGTGTCAAAATCTGCAAACATTTGAGCCATTAACATATTCAAAATTAGATAGACAAACCGGTATGTTCAAGCTCAGCATCTGCCTCATAGATCCTTATTTTTCCATAGGAAAACATTCAGCAGACGTTATATTTCAGGTTAGTTGGGCATCAATTCGAATCAAATCAGTTAAGCTCTGGCGTGCAGGATATTTTGTACTGATGCACGTGATAAATTTGCCATTGGCTACAGAATGTCAGCACGTTCTTATATCAATATTGATAGTTTCTTTAAGTGTGTGTACACCGTTACTCAGCAGTTGTAATACATCGGATCTCGATTACGAGAATCAAGTCCCCAACCTTTGGGTACATTGACACTAGCACTTGAGTAAGTAAATTCATAGGTGTAGATACCAAATGTTATTCATATCGTAAAGAGAAGTGTGAGGTTTATAAGAGAGCATTTTTACTCCTGTAGATATATGTTGCTAGAAATACCAAGACACCGAAAGCCCAGATTCTATGGGAACTTGTAACAATCATTTTCATAGTTTCGTTTTCTATACATTCGGTATAAAAATCACATTGAAAAATGATGAATGTAAATTCTAGCTGTATACCTTGGTAAAACACAGCTCGAATGAAATACGCTACACATATTTACTTCTACGTATCAGTAAGAAAATACTAGCACTCGCCCCTATACCCCAAGGATTGGTGCGTCACTTCACACCAGGTGCAAGCAAAGATTACAAGATGTCAACAACGGCATCGAACATTACACTTTTATGTTCATCATGACAATGACAGTTCATATAACAAATTAATAAAATTAATTGTAAATATAACGGTTTAATATAACGTTCACAGTGCATGGAGTCCAGTAAATATCACTGACCACTTTAAACAGTCCCGATGTAGGTCACACAGCGATGAAGGTTCCAGTCAAATTCTTGAATAAATGATCATAGTAACAACATAGTGTACATTATATATATATATATATATTATATATATATATATATATATATATATATACTATCACATTAAATTAGTTGTGTGGACAATAATTGCTTCCGTAAACAAAACAGAGTAGGCAGTTTGTCTCCGTTGATTCCCTTGGTGCCATAGGCATTCGTAGTGGGAATAGCTTACATGCTTTCAATTATAACTTACTTAGAAACTATCTTTTAAAACGGAAGTACAATCCGAACATCCGACCTATCATGGAGCCGAGCAGATTTTGGAGGATTTTCAGTTAACATTTTGCGCTCGGCAAGTTTTGTTTTCTTTCGTAACTATATCAGACAATTACATATAAATCGTATAATTGGCAATTCTTTTATTTAATCTCAAACACTTGTAAGAAAACGTGGATAATCATAATTATACATTAATTATTATTAATAATTATTTTCAACGACACGAACGTACCAATATCTTTTCGTCAAAATACATATTTGTAGAATAGCATGATATATTTGTTTAAAAGTTCAAAAGCTAATACATTTCGGTTTTCATTTTTCATATTAACAAACATATAAACAGAAACATAAAATGTTAAGTTAAACATATCAAGCTCATATAGTTTGTTAAATATATAATAATATGTTCTAAAGGTGAATATGTCCATCTTTCGAGACACAAACCGAATATTTGGACCGCTAAGACAGTACGTTAACCCAGTAGACCGCTTTCAAATCTCTTAACATACTGTAAACTTTGCATTTTTAAATTCACCTATGGAATTTTAGAAGTATAATTTTATAATCATGTTCCTCATTCATCAACGTCAATCATTGACCGTGCACTTTTTGGCCATTTTGAAGATTTTCGGATCTGTTAAGAAGCTCCAAGGATGGTGTATGCTAAAAAAGTCATTGCAATGGATACCAAAAGTGTATACGGATACTGTACGAATCGTCTTGAATTATTATTTCTCATGTTTTATCAAACGTAAAGTGCATTTGTTTATATCCACTATAAAATATAAGTATAACTTATCAATCCTACTTTATATAGATTACTAGGGACATGCTGCTGATATTTACAAGTTGTGCATATAACAATGTTGCAAAGAGTGGTTCCATACCACCAGGTGTTATCAATGCCGCTTATTACGTCAAATACAATATGTACCTACAAGCATTGCAAGTAATTCTAGACTAAAACGAATGAAACCAAGTTTATCTCCTATCCTGAAAAAAAAATATTAACCGTTACAATGATGTGGACACTTGTGACTATCTTTGCGGCCAGTGCAGACCAAGATCAACCTGCACATCCATGCAGTCTGATCATGATCTGCTCTGTTCGCTATTCAGTCAATAAAGTACAAT
>CM037779.1:37205402-37255402 GCA_021229015.1 Solen grandis | reverse complement strand
GATATAAATGAGTCATGCAGGAAATGAATAAATACACCACTTATTTGTGTTGAGATCTTTCCTTACATCTTTATCATCCCATCCTGATGGCTCCTGGGTTGGACCAGTACTTTGCACCAGGGAACATCAAGTAGGATTCTTGGTTTAAATCCACAACCTTAAGGTCCAGAGTCCAGTATGCTACCCCCAGTGGACCATGGTGCTTTCTCAGCAAACTCTGGGAAAACTCTACATACCAATCTTTGACCATTTAAACGCACTCAGACAAACCATTTCAGTGCACGAAAAGCCAGATCAAACTGTTGAAAACACAATTTATTCATATTGTTCCAATGTTAACAGAGATTTGAATTCAACTCATCTAAGGATCTAAAGCTTGTTCAATGGTTGACCTGCTTTACACAAAAAGAACACACTGGTTTATTTGTGATACACTTGGTGAGACGAAAGGAAAGTAAATCCCTTAACAAGAGGTAACGGAAGCTTAAATGGTCAATGCAGAACCTGTAGAGGTGCTCTGCTATCTCATTACCTCATAGCTAAAATAGCATTTTAGCCCTTCAACCCATACTAACGTGTTTTGATACCTTGGCAAATAGAGCAGACCAAGACAGCTCCTAGAACAGGGTCTTCTCTGTTTGTTCTTACAATATTGTAGCTCAGATTCTACACAGTCTGTAGGGCAAAGGAAAATCCATTACATCATAATCGTATCATTTATAACTCAGTAAATTAATTCTCATTATGACATTTGTTCATGAATATTCATGAGAGTTACAGGGTTTTAAAAGCTGTGATCAGTTACATGCAGGCTGATCTGGATTTATAGTGGTAGCATGAATCTCTGATGCAAATAACCTAATGCCAGACCACCTCATAATAAATATTCATAAATGTTAAGGACAATCACTAAACCTTTCATTGAATCATTTCATTAACTAAATGTGATCACTGACAGGAAACATACAGGTATTACAAAAGTACGTCAAAGGTGTCAATACCATAGACACATGCATTAGGCCATCAGCAAAACATACTGTCAAAACTAGATATGTACATATAAAGAACAAATATATGTAAGCTTTGCATTCATAATCTTCAAACATTAGCCTACAAACCTAATATTAAACGCATCTCCTGTCATCTACTATAAATTATGAGGTTTCAACAGGAGCCTAACTGAAGATATCTTGTGTCATCCGTCATAATAAGGGTCATCCTCATCACTGGTAATTCATACACAGAAATGAGACATTAATGCAAATTACCTTTTCAATTTTTTTATTTTTTTTTATTTTTGAAAATGAGATGTAGATTGTATAAATATGTTTTCACTTAAAGGTCATTTAGTTTAAAATTGTATGGTAAAACCCCTCAAGCTGATGCATCATAATACTTGATAGCCCTTTCAAAATGAAAACTTGCAAGGAAATGATCGATTGCAATGCAATTTGCTTAACACTTTACCCTATAAACATAGTTGAGCCATTGATGAGTTTTAAACCATACAAGGTATTTTTGGCAAAGTTGAAGTCAAAAAGGGGTCATAACTGTGTCAAAAATTCTAGGATTTTGCCCAAAGTCAAACTTTTCTTTCATTGTATAAGGATAAACAAGTGTATGGAAAATTATAACCTTTCAATCTGTTAATGAAGTACTGACTGGAAAAAGCCAACAGACCGACAAATACACTGACTCCTATATACTCTCCACCCCCAATTTTCTTGTGGGGGTATAAAATCAAAGATAGGTCTTTCATATATTATTTTCAGTTACACAGTGAAAAGGAGTCATAATAGAAGAATAAACTTAAGTGTAAGGAAAGGAAATATGAGATAAGTAACAAGCTACAAGTTACAAGTTTTTCCAGCTATTTTTAGTAACATTTACTATATTGATGAGAAACTTTATGCTGTAAACAGGGCCTTCAGGGACCTGAAGTTGCATAATAACTGACCTCCAGCTTCATTGACAAATGGTTCTCTTCTCAAACCTGAGCTAATGATATAGTCATCTGCATCAAGATTCACTTAATTAGCTTCTTTATTTGTTTGAATGTATGAGTTTTACACCCCTCCAACAGAACTCTAGTCATTTAAGGACTTTGCCTTATTATGAAAGGTAGTGGCACGATATTACACCAAGTCACATCATCTAGACACCAGGTCAACCGTCCTAGAGGTACTTTTAAAAGCTAAGTACCATGCCAGTGTGCCACAAAGAACCCTTTTTTAACAACTTAACAGACATGAGCAAGGATTGAACCCAACCTCCAGCTTCTTAAATTCACACTAAAATTATAGTGACTTGTTCTGATTTCATATTGGTTGCGAGTCTCAAAAACAGACACAGAGATTGCCAGAGTAGTGAGAGAGTCACCACAGGAACATGTAAAAATTATCCAGTATTGACATCTGAAAACCTCAATCTCACATTGCACACAATTTGCATAATAAATCAAAAGTACTAAAGCTGTGGCAGTTTGTAATTACATTATATTATGGGTACTTCATCACATTTTTATGTCCTACTCCATTATTTTTGGTTTATCATTTTTTTTCCTAGAGGTACACAGTGCAGAGCCATTGTTTCACTGCATTCCGGGTCAGTGTTGTAACTGTACCAAAACTTTGAAGCTTTGAACAGTGTTACACTGGAGCAAGTAATAACCAGCTGACTACAAAAGTTTGAGTCCCTAGTCAATGAGGATGGGAGTTTTCAATACCTTCCCAGGTTTAACCCTTTCCCTCATATAGACTCATTTTGACGCACTCAATAGGTACCACATAAAGCCTGATCTGCAGAAAACCACAGTTAAACATTACCAAATTTAATTGTAAAGTCCTCATTACCAGACCACTGAGGAGCAGCAAACAGCATAAAACCTGATCAGCCTGCGAGTTACTCGCAGGCTGATCTGGTTTAATGCTGTTCGCATATGTCTTTTCATGGTTTCCTCTATAAGGGAAAAGGGTTAAAGTACAAGTGCAACCTGGGAAATATCAAGACTGATGATCCAAAGTTGTAAAAACATAATTCTCAAATTGATGTGAAATAAAATTGATTAAAATTTAACAAATAAGTTAAATTATAATGGATATGCAATACAGGTTTCAAGGAGGATGTTTAAACAGATCAAAGGACTACAGTGAGTTGTGACAAAAAAAAACTTCTCTCCTTTTCTTCTCCTTCCCTTTAAAGCTAATATAGGAGATATTAACATCACAGCATTTTAATTGAAAAGGAAACATAAAATCTGACAGTTAAAATTCCACAATTAACTTTGGCTAATTTATGAGGCTGCAATAAAAGAGGCATAAAATGAAATCATGAAGATATAACAAAAATTTGATAATCCATTGCAATTGGCCTTAATGATACGAAGGCAATGAAATGCTCAAGAGAACGCCACAGTATGCCTGTAAATGACTCTTCTTTGCATATCATTAAATGAAAGGTGCAAAAGTTTTGCGTCTGCAACATCTGTTACTATAATTAATTAGAGGAAATAATGAGCTGCTACTGAGTTAGATAACGGTGATAGGGCCGGGTGATAACGCTCCTCATTCTCCTGATTTCAGCCCCCGTGCTACAGCTACGGACAACTCCTCATTCATCATCCAGCCAGACAGGCTTATCAGTACAACAGAGAGCTGCTGTCTTCATACAACCATACACACATGCATGTTTGCACCAAGTGCATATCCACCTGATGAGGTTGTTTGTATGCTTCCACCACTGGCTGTACACAGCACATGTATCATCAAGAAGACAGAAATTCTTTTAAATGCATGGTCATTTCTTTTGTAAAACAACTATGTACCACAAACTTTGAGTACTGTACAATCATTAATTCTTGTTGCCATTAAAGTAAGTTGATTATGCACTTAACCCTTTCCCTCATATAGACTCATTTTGACGCACTCAATAGGTACCACATAAAGCCTGATCTGCAGAAAACCACAGTTAAACCTTACCAAATTTAATTATAAAGTCCTCACTTCCAGACCACTGAGGAGCAGCGAACAGCATAAAACCTGATCTCACAGGCTGATCTGGTTTTATGCTGTTCGTATAGGTCTTTTCATGGTTTCCTCTATGAGGGAAAGGGTTAAGGGAATTTTGTGGGCACCTTTATTCGTAGATGCATGCTTGAAAATGTTTAATCTATAAAACACACGGCTAGTGTGGGGATTAATAATATTCGTGGATAAAACTCTCCATGAAATCAATGAAAATAAGTGTCCCATGAAAATTAATGATTCTACAATAGTATTTTTGACAATAAGGAATTGATAAATGAAAACAATCTCTTGAAGAGCTTAAACTTCCAATAACTGAAAAGGTGCTCTATTACTAATACAGCCAGATTGCATAAAATGCAGCATTCCATCGCATTTGTCATTATAGCATGCACTGGCATATAAACATAACAACTATAATAAGATCATGTTGATGGTGGTGATGATAAAATATTTGACCTTCATTTCCAGACTGGCCTTCTGACTTCATTATGATGCAGCCAGTTGTGCAGCTTATTCTATGTTAAGGCTTTATACAGCAGAGTTAAAGCCAAAATCAGGCAATTGCAATTTTAAATGATAGCTTGCACATCCCCATGATTCATAATTCTGATTTTTTTCTTAACAATGACTAGGAATATGTTAAACCTGCCTTAAGCTTAGACCAGTACTCCCAAATGGGACAATCTGGTAAGAATTTTTTTAAATGATTGTATGTTAATGTTTCCTTGCTTGACTTTAATGTCCCACTGACAGTATTTCAGTCAATTGGGGACTTTTGTCGACATTTGGCATAATACCGCACCAAGGTCGCTGGGGAAACCAGTCCTGGAACAACTCTTAAGTGCAGACAGTGCCAAGCACACAGGGACCTATACCAGTACCAACTTTTATATGCAGCAGCTAGGGATTGAACCCACAACCTCCCAGTTATGAGAGAAAGATACTCTAACCACTTGGCTTCCATGACCGGACCATCA
Organism: Solen grandis; assembly: GCA_021229015.1. NCBI lineage: Eukaryota > Metazoa > Mollusca > Bivalvia > Adapedonta > Solenidae > Solen > Solen grandis. The sequence goes on along the minus strand of CM037779.1, from coordinate 37,250,400 downwards.
ATATTGTAAGAAAACATAAATGTCAAAGAAAGAGCCATATGCTTTGCTTGTCTAATTTTCTTATTGCTGAATGCTCAAACTTTCCAAAAAATTTTGCCCAGCAACATCACAAATTCTGTAGCTAGGCTATTTACTCACCTACAGTGAACACCCCCTACTCTACCCTCAGGCCCCATGGCCTAGAAGCCCTCTCTGCATCTTCCTATGTTTGCACTGTATGATACACACATGTAGATAGACATAAAGTAACAAGTGAAACACATCTATCAGAGCCTACAAATACTCCAAGTCTCTATAATTCAGGTGTAACACCAGCCTATTACTGTACTGTGCTAATTATTATCGTGTCTCCCTCTCACTTGTGGCTTTTTCTATACTTAATGGCAGCATCTATGGTTTTCTTGTGCAGTGTTGTATTGTTTTTACATGGAAGGCAGAAAAGCCTATTTAGTCTTTTTGTTTCATCAGACATGGGAAACAAAACTGTGGACGAACTGACACAGCAAGCTGATGGTAAAAACCAATGAAACATTCATACAATACCTTATTGTTTCTAGGGATGCATTATCTCTTTCTTTTAACAATCACTGCCATTGAGACATATCACACAACTAAGGTATTTGTTATGTTGTTTGTCCAATCAAGATGGAATACCTTAACCCTTTCCCTCATATAGACTCATTTTGACGCACTCAATAGGTACCACATAAAGCCTGATCTGCAGAAAACCACAGTTAAACCTTACCAAATTTGATTACAAAATCCTCATTTCCAGACCACTGAGGAGCAGCGAACAGCATAAAACCTGATCAGCCTGCGAGTTACTCGCAGGCTGATCTGGTTTTATGCTGTTCGCATAGGTCTTTTCATGGTTTTCTCTATGAGGGAAAGGGTTAAACCTTTCTAAAAAAATTCAGGATATATTCATGACATACTAAATGGTCTGTGTCCGCCCCCCTCCCTTAAATCAAGCCCTCTTATCCTATATACTAGTAATAATTTGTATTCTTGAATCCAAACAGCTAACGCTAACCCTAAATAATTGACTAGATTCATATATAATATTGTTCTTCTTATTTGAATAATTAACCCTTTCCCTCATATATACTCATTTTGACGCCCTCAATAGGTATCACATAAAGCCTGATCTGCAGAAAACCACAGTTAAACCTTAGCAAATTTATTTACAAAATCCCCATTTTCACACCACTGAGGAGCAGCAAACAGCATAAAACCTTATCAGCCTACGAGTTACTCGCAGGCTGATCTGGTTTTATGCTGTTCGCATAGGTCTTTTCATGGTGTCCTCTATGAGGGAAAGGGTTAACTTTCATAAATAAGACAATAACTTTGACTTACAACATATGCTATCCTTTCTCAACAGTTCCTGGGTTAGACCCTTATTTTGCTCCGTAAGTGACAAAAGAAGTTTGGATTGAACCAACAATCTTTGGACCCAGAGCCATGATGTACTTTTACTGCTGGACACTGATATATACTTTTTTCATTGAATTCTGTACTGAACAGACTATGTATTTAAACTGTTCAGAATGAAACCAAAGTTCATCTCCTCTGCAATTTTCCAGTGGTATATCTCTCTTACCTTCAGCTCTGGCTTTAGGCTTGGGCAGTCCAGCATCCTGCATCAGTTCGAAAGCAAAACTAACATTGTGGACCTGAAAAAGATGAAGTATAAGATATAAACTGTATGAAAATCATGATAATGATTTCTATGAAAACTATTATCTATTCTCATGAAAATTGAATTTTCAATCTCTGCCCAAATTAGACTTAAGAACAATACATTTCTTCAACATTTTAGCTGTAGGCCCTCATCAGGTTTCATGATATTATTTTTTTTGCTTTAAGATACATATGTACATACATTTACGAAGAAGTATACTGCATGTAGGTAATTCACTTTTAATCAATTTTGACAGCCAGTAATTTTCATGGTTTACAGTACAAAAGTAAATAGATATTTTTCTTTCCTGTCAGCTAATAAACATTTTCCTTATCTACAGAAACACTGCCTTAAGATAAGTAGAACTAATTACACTGCCATTCCATGACCTTCCTGAAAATGACAAGAAAACCCAATAACATTAAACAGATTTTTAATGATTACAGTACTGGTATATTGAAACATACACAAAGACACAGGGCTTTCATATATACCCAGAACCCATTAGAAATGAGGAAAAGCACCGAGAGAAAATCGAAAAGCACTGAGGGAAAATCGTCAGAATTGCAGCTTTCTTGTCTTTCATTTCAAAGACCATTTCAATCTTCCAAAGCCCCTGTCTACATTTTTTTGGCAGATTGATCCATGACAAAAGTAATTTAAAATCATTCCCTGCATTGCCAGTCCTGTAATTGAAATGTTTACGAGCAGAGCAGTGTAGACTGTGCCTGACTCTGTATACATGCTGCCTGACACTCTCACACTTCAGCAACGCCCCTCGACCATAACACTGGGACTACCTCTGGACCAGCATTGCCACTTGTTTTAATAAGAAGATTTGAGCAAGGTACATCAAAACCTTATTTAGTTTAACACTCTAATCCCACTTTTGACTGACCAATTTACAGACGATGACAAAAGACCAAAAAAATATTAGGATGATTTCCATTGGTAAAAAGTGCCAATAATATACTTAAGGGAAAAATTACCAACAGTTTAAATTGGGATAAAACAAGCTGAAAAATATGCTTTATATTCATAAAATTTGAATTAAGTACATGTATATTGACATAATTACAGTTTCTTTGCTAAATATATAGTTTTGTATCTTAACACTTCTCTTACATGCACCTCCAGGCTGAACATGATAAAAATCTGCACAATCAAAAAGTTATTATTGTCTGTTTCTTCCCTCATAAAAAAAACCATAATATTTTTGAGATTATGTATCCTTTCCCTATCTATCAACATTTCAGTACATTTTCTTTCTTATTTCACTTAAGACAAGACAATTTTTGGCAGACTGGGTACAGAGTCTGATTACCACTGACTGCATAATGCTGCCATTAGACTCAGTTCCTAGTTGCACAATTATTGACAGAGGGGCCACCAACTGGGTGTGAAATGTGGATGGAATGAGAAGCAATCTATCACACCAGGGAGGAGATTATCCCACAAATTGCACCACACCCAACCCAGGCATACGTCAGAAGTAACACCAGGTGACACAGTCTATGTCAAGTTTGTTTTTATGTTTTGAAGTCCCACCAGGGTGTACTTCAGTTGTTTAGATACCTTGACTGCCTTACTATGGTATCATGTTGTCAACAAAAACATGATTCCTTACATTGGATCAAATTCCAACCCTACATAGCATTTAGTAATATTTTAGCACTTAAACAAGAGGGCCAAGATGGCCCTAAAACGCTCACCTGAATTTGGTTTGTTAGAAAGGCTGGAACCATGAGAGGATACTATATACCAAATATCAAAGCTGTAGGTCTGTATGTTTCTCAGAGAAGGCATTTTATAGTTATGCATTCTTGTTGCCATGGCAACAAAAGTTCTTCATGATCCAACTAATGGTTTCAGAAGATTGTTTTGTTTTCCTTATATACATGTAGTTCCATACAAAATCTGAGTGCGGTCTCCGAAGTGTCCTCATGTAAACCCTGATGTACATATTTGTTGATAGTGTTGAGGCATCAGAAGCTGATGCTATGTACCAAATATCAAATCTGTAGGTCTGTATGTTTCTGAGAAAATGCATTTTGAAGTAATGCTTTCTGGTTGCTATGGCAACCAAAGTTCTTCATGAAATTCAAGAAAAGTTAGGAATTAGCCTAAGGCTAACATAAGTATCATTTTATTTAAATATGGTGAAAATCCATGGACTAGTTTTGGAAGAGAATTTTTTTCATATATACATGTAGATCTATATAAAAATCCTGGTGTGACCATGGGCGTGGCCCACTGTGACCCCTAGGGGCAAAAATTCTGCAGTGATGTTGAGGCAACATGAGCTGATGCTATGTACCAAATATCAAATCTGAATGTCTTGATATTTCAGAAAAGAAATCATTTTAAAGATTTTCCCTTCTGGTTGCTGTGGCAACCAGAGTTTTTTCATGGAATTGAAAAAAAAAAAGGTACTTGCATTAGGCCGTCATAAGTATCATTTTGGCAAAATTTGATGAAAATCCATTGGTAGATTCAGAGGAGAAGATTGTTTAATTGTTGACGTCGATGCATGACAAAGGACGGACAATCAAGTGATCACAAAAGCTCACCCTGAGCTAGTAGCATTCTTTTTTTGTCTGTATTATACCAAATTACCTCTAAAGGATCTATCTACCCTAGAATTGCTTCGAACCTTTTAACAATAAAAGAATTGGAAATTTATTTTCATGCTGGAGTTTATCAGTACTGAGACACTACTTCAGTCATGGAAAAATACATACATATTTACAGACATGCACATATAACTACAGGTTAAGAAAAAAAACAACAACAAATTGTGTTGCCCAATGACTATATATCTTATCTATAAACCTAACAGTGTTATTTAACAGCAAGAAAATCTGTCATTTTTAAATCAGAGTTTTAAAGCTTGAAAAAATACTTGCTTATTTTAACATCAATTTTGTTTCTTTTACTGCATGATTTATAAAGCCATCACATCCTACTGGCATAAAAAATAAGTAGATAATGCCATGTCAATCTTAGATATCTAAAATGGAGATCTGAACATCACACTTTATTTCTTATTTAATGATATGGTTCTTTAAATTTGATTCCAAAGAAGATAGGATCAGATATGGATAAAGAATGAAGAATAACTGCCGCTAGTTGAGAAAAAACTTTCCTGATTTTTGGGATTGTAAAGTCAAGAGAAGTTCCAAACACCTGGAATCATGTCCGCCCAGCCAAACAGCTTATGAGCGGAAAGCTACCGCAAAGCAGATTTCAGCAACTGTCATAACATGAAGGCCCAGGATACATGATGTTTTCATTTAAAACCTACTACAAATATGTCAGCTTTGGATGCCACTGATGCTTTGGAGGCTGTCACAAAGGCACTGCAGCATTGCTGGGATGCCGGCCCACGTGCGTCGCATTCCTGACTGGGGGAACGCACTCACAAACTGGCACAAATATGTCAGAATGTTTTTTGGGTACCCAGTTTTAATTATCTTGGGAAAATTAAAGGAAAAAACGGCAGAATCGGAAGGATTTATATGTACTGCTTTTATGTATATGTAGCCTAATAGATGAAAAAAGTGCCATGAATTTATTAAACTTATCTTTAATTACAGTATGATTACATTTATAATTATGACATCACTGTGGGTACCTTTGAATGGGTTGGGATACAGCAGTATGAATTTGCAATTTGAAGTAAGTCTTTGTTAAAGGAGGGAAAGTTAAACTCAAGGGTTTGAAGTGTGTGTTTTTAATTAAAACCATGCATGTCATTTGAGTAAATGCCAACAAAAATTACATTAATTTACCTATTAAAAGAAATTCAAGAAATGCACAAATTGGCACAGATTAATTATTGAGGCTCTAAATAGTCATTGTTTAACATCTAAGTGACTGTTTACTTAACTTGACTTAGCCCGGCTGGACTAGATATGAATTTATTTTTTAGAATTAAAATATTAAAAGAAAAAAAGTAACAATAGAAAATAGATTAAATTTGGTGTTATTTCCATTTTGAGTTTAAAAGTGTGAGGAAAGAAAACTAGTGACATCTATTCATAGGAAAAAATAAAAACCCTCCGTTAAATCATGTTTCTTTCAATGACCATAAACATGAAAGGCAAACCAAAAGAGTCAAGTATGACACAAAGATTGCCAATGAGAGATGCAGTACCCCTGATCTGATTTTGATGACCTTATAACTAGTACTAAATCACAAAATAATGACTTGAAGGATCATGGAGAAACGTGCACCTGGGTTCAGAGAAGTATAATACTGTGCTTTTTGTCAAAACTCCCAAACTTCACAACCATAGTAATAACTGTCCTATTTATACTTATGGTAAATAGTGAGAGGAGGACAAATAGGTTATGAGGCGAGACTAAAACTATATTTACAGTCTTTTTTTCTGTCCTCCCCCATAAAACTCCTTTATTTTAAAAGATCTCTCTTACTTAATTTTTGAAATGGCAAGTGAGATGGAGAGAGATGATGAGATTTAGCATAATAGGAAATTTCCTTTAGTCAAAAGAGTTTTAGTTGCACTTGGATGTATAGACTATTATTATTTGAAGATTATGCAAAATAATTTCATAAATTGTATTATTATTATTATTTTTTTTTTTTTTAAATCATGCACCTATACCTTCACATAACAACAGCAAACCTGCTCATGACATGATTATATAATATGGACATAAAATGATTATATAACAAATTCTTCAATTTCTTAACAATTAAAAATTAACAATTTTGAATTTTAAAAGATATTTATAAACAATGGATTTATCTTTGCTACACAGAATGTGTAGAATTTGAGCTACAATATTGTATGAGCAAACATAAGGAGCTGTCTGATCTAGGTCTTCTCTGTTTGCCAATGGGTCAAAAAGAGTCTTTAATTATAAGGTATTAAGGGTTAAAACAGGATTAATGGAAATGATGCAAGACTAAGCATACACTCTTAGATATTGAAAAGCTTTAATCCCCAAGAAAAAATATCACTTAAGGATATCCTGATAGTTTATTAGTTAATGCACCGGCTTTTAACCTGAATACAACTTGGGTAAGATCCATTAGTTATAAAGTACAGCCAAACTTTGTATGTGAGAGGGTTTTTGGCCCCCCCAACGAACAGCCACTTGTGTTTTCTCCAACATCAAGGATGATCATGTTTATATCACCACCATAGCAAACAAGATTTTATACAATATTGTTTCCTGTCCTATTGTTTTAAAATGAATGAAGTTCAACTTTTTTTTCTTCAAGTCACTCATTGGTCTTTGTTGCTAAGAGATAAAATAAGTTTTAAAATCTTTGTCAAAAAATCATAACAACCTAGGTTTTTCAAATCATAACCATCATAACAACCTATACGTTTCTCAAATCATAACCATCATAACAACCTATAGGTTTTTCAAATCATAACAACCTATAGGTTTCTCAAATCCTAACAACCATGGATTCTTAAATCATAACAACCTAGGTTTCTCAATTCCTAACAACCTATAGGTTTCTCAAATCCTAACAACCTTGGATTCTCAAATCATAACAACCTAGGTTTATCTTGCTTTCTGAGGTCCTGATCATGTTTATAAATAAAAAACATAAGGTAATCTTTCCATCATTAAATCTTAATCATGGTCCTTCAAATGCTTAAAAAGACTTCTCTGCAGATGCAAGCATCCACTGACTTGGAGTTATAGACTCCTTGCTTAAAGTCTATATAGGCTTGCATTTATTATAAAATTCTCACAATCACTTGATGGAGACCGCAGACTCCATGAATATTAAAGTACTAAACTTAATAAATGGTATGTCAAACAGTAATTTTTTTTATTGCTGTGCAGACTGTGCAGAATCTGAGCCAGAATATTGTATAAGAAAATGGAGGAGATCCTGATCAGACGGCTCCTGGAAGGTCAGCTGTCTGATCTGGATCTGCAGACGTTTGCCAAGGCGTCAAGATGCATCTCTATAAAGTAAAGGTTAAATTGACATCTCAAGCTATGATTTTCCGCAAGTGTCAAACACCTTTTATACACTACCCTATCAGGGGTCAAATCTTAATCAGATTGGTGACAGTGGCCCCATGTCTTCTTATCTGTTGCCATATCAACAGGTACACTGCCACACTACAAAGGGTCTAGTCTGGGATTAGGAAGGATTAGTTCTTGTTTGTAAAACAACAACTTAGAACTTGGGGCTATCGTGAATCAATCTGTTGTTGTTACTGGTGATCAAAGCAAATTCAATAACTGGGTGTCCGGACTTAATGTCATAATAGATAATGCATTTGCTTTTCACAATGCAATCCAGGTTCTATCAAAAGTAATGGACCAATATGTATTTGCAGGAGGGTATTTGGTAACTCGCAGGGTTGCAAAAGTTTTCAAAAAATACTCTTGTTTCCTTACACTCAAAGTATCATGGGAATGCCAACATCAGTGATAATGGGAAGATTTTCATACAAGCAATACTTTAAATTGACTTTGACACCATCTAATGAATTGCATTCAAATCTTTTTTTATTTTTGATACCTTGATAGACATCAACTACTTATACCTTGATTGACATTTAACTGCACGGAAGTTTGTTTTGGGTACTAGTTTTTAAAATACAGCTTAACCCTTTCCCTCATAGAGGAAACCATGAAAAGACCTATGCGAACAGCATAAAACCAGATCAGCCTGCGAGTAACTCGCAGGCTGATCAGGTTTTATGCTGTTCGCTGCTCCTCAGTGGTCTGGAAATGAGGACTTTATAATTAAATTTGGTAAGGTTTAACTGTGGTTTTCTGCAGATCAGGCTTTATGTGATACCTATTGAGTGCGTCAAAATGAGTCTATATGAGGGAAAGGGTTAAATTAAATTTGCAGGACAGTTCCAAAGACGTAAACATCACAATACAATCTTATTTAGTATCCAAACATTGGCTGTAGGAAGATGAGAAAAAATATCATGGGGAATAAATTCCAACATCAACATCTGAATAATTCAAATTTCTGATGACATTACTGTTACCAATGAGTTTTTTCCTTCTATATCAGAAGCCATTCATAGTCATCTTCTCCTCTCAAAATTTCTTAAAATTCATGCAATTTTCCTTACTATTTTTTCTCTAAGGATTTTTTTTTCTCAAAGAAAATTGTGTGGCATGATTACAGTATATAAATGCAATGATGTAAATCTTTGAATCTTTTAAGATGCAACTGCCATAACAATATACAGAATGACCCTTGTGAGCCACCTACATATTCTTCTATCTGTTTCATTTTTTTTTTTAATGCAATTGCAAAAAAAAAAATTCCAACACCTGATAATCAAATCTTCATTCTATCTGACACAGATAAAATTTCTTAACAAACTGTGATAATAAAAAAACACATGGAAAATTGTCATTTTAAACTCTGCTATCAACTCAGCAATTTATTACACAGCTAGTCTGTTTTTGACACTGACAGATTAATCCAAGGGAGCTCTCCTCATGTTAAGGTCAAATAGTTCAAGTACCTTTTCATGCCTCCCTGTTTTGTATCATCCACTTCTAAAATATACAGATAAATCTTAGTCTCACAAGGGTGTACAATTTAAATTGTGCTATTATTAAGATATACATTTGCATAAAATATCAATGCAATATATGAATATGCATTATGCATAATATGGAATTGAAATATACATATGCATACTACTGTTCAGATATACTTTTGCATAATACATGTATAACTATTTTAACTGTTTTTCAATTTTACACTATGTTTAACACATTTCTTTTTACAACGATTAAGGGACACATTATTTTAACCCTTTCCCTCATAGAGGAAACCATGAAAAGACCTATGCGAACAACATAAAACCAGATCAGCCTGTGAGTAACTCGCAGGCTGATCAGGTTTTATGCTGTTCGCTGCTCCTCAGTGGTCTGGAAATGAGGACTTTATAATTAAATTTGGTAAGGTTTAACTGTGATTTTCTGCAGATCAGGCTTTATGTGGTACCTATTGAGTGCGTCAAAATGAGTCTGTATGAGTCTTATCCTTTTCAATGGTTCCCAGGTTGCACCTGGGAAGGCCATGATATATTCTTGGCCCAGCTACAGTGTCTATACCTATTACCCTCAGATCTTCAGATCCCATGGGACTATAGGTTAAACCACTACAAAGCAGATCACACTGAAAACTTCAATAATCTTAGTCCAAACAATATCAAGTGCTTACTTGTAATCTCAAAGGTTTTGATGCGTAACAAAGAATATATAACCACAAGGGTTCTGACAATTTCTAGGCAATACTGACTTTTTATTCTAGATAAAAATAATAGTATAAGAATCGTTTTTTACTAGAATACTATATGCCATGCCCCTGTACATAAAAACCAGATCAGCATGCAAGTTACAAATGAGTACTTAAGGGCAGATCTGGTTATATGCTGGTTGCACTTGCCATATTTCTTGATATCGGTCATGCGGCGAAGGTTACAGTAATGCAGCTGATTTGCATATGTTTCATCACTGGAAGCCGACACTTTTAATATTCTTCCATTCAACCACCTGCTGTGTCTTGATTTTCACTCTTGATTATTACAAGCCATAATGGATGAATAGTTCCTTGAGTGAAAAATTCCCGCAATCTATAGACACAGGGTACAGCTAGGGCACTGTGTTTTATACGTACAATAGTATATAGTATGTATATCTCGGTGAAGTCTTTTAATATATAAGGGAGAAGAAACATCTTGTCAAATGAGACAGATGTGGTGAGGTTTTATGCATTTGATAGGAGGGTAAAATAATATTCAACATCAGGCAAAGTTTATTAAAATAAAGACGAAACTGCCTGATCTAGAGGAAAAAAAGAATTTAAAAAAAAATAAGAGTCTGGTTCTACAGAAAAAATGAGTTTAAAAAAAAAATAAATAAATAAAAAAATAAAAGAGATGGTAAAGAAAGACAGCCAGCCACAGAATTAAGTTATCTGTTACTGTGGCAGAGTGCACAGAGGTATATCTGGGTAGAAGCAGCGATCTTCCATAAGCAAGCTGGAGGGCTTCCACAGATTACATATATAAGTGACCATAACAGGACTTGAACCCACAGCAGAAAGGGGCTGAGTGATACAGAATTATTAGAGATAAGGAGACAAGAGCGGAGAGAGAGAGAGGAAAGAGAGAGAGACACACATTCTCACATACAGACATACGCAGACACAAAAACAGACACACGGTACACACAAAGCTGACATGACCTACATGATACTCATATTCAAGCCTATTATTGACAACCACAGACTGAAGAACTGTGTGCTGGAATTTTTCCACAACTCATTTAATCTAACAACACTAATGACTCTAAGCTGTTGGTGATGGGAATTATAACAACCATTAAATCGACAGCCACTGATTGCCACCCTGGTAGGGTAATTACTCAATGCTTTGTTTCTAATTCCCTTGAACAGAACGGCGCTTGTCTGCTTTTAGCACCAAAACATTGCCATAGATGCAGTCATTGTAAAATACCACCATAAAATACTAATGTTCCACTGTTTTTTTTGTGTAATATAAAACACTAGCCATGCTCTCATGCATTATACTAAATGTTTTCTGTTTATGGAACAGTTGAATATCAGCCTGGGTGTTCAGAAAAATAGAAAATTTCCAGTAAATAATTAAAACCATTCAACTGAAAAATTTACTTTTCATTAGCAACTGGTATCTTTTTCACATCCATTCATGTTCAAATAGCTATACAGATGGAAAAAATATCTCATAGAAAATGAAACAGCAAACCATAGCCTTGAACTTATTATAAATCTGACATAAAATATTGTTCTAATAAGAAAAACACATTTTTTTGTTGTATTTGTAATGCTAAAACAGTGGCGATGTTACCAATGACGTCGTATCAACTTTTTTATTTTTTATTATTATTTTATTTTTAAAGAACACTTAATAAACCATAATGATTAAGCGTAACATTCCCCTGGAATATCCTCAAAAGATGACAAATATGTTATATACATGTATTTACAAATTAATTGCCATACAATAATATGACCATATTTAAAAACCATGCTAGAAGAAGCCTCAAAATTAAACATGGAATGCTCAGTGTCATGATTTCATTCTGGTATCTGTTTCCTCCAACAACAAAAAAAACAAACCCAACATTTCCTTAGGCTACATTTCTTAAAAGTAATACTCAAAAACATGCCAACAATTGTTACAGTCGAAATTCAACACATTCTTTCAATGCAATATAACTTAATTGCCACAAAAACAATTAATCTCAGTTCCGAATGGACCCCAAATTGCTAGGTATACCACCAATGGTCAATTGGGGCCCAGTCAGTGACATCCATTTTTTCATTTATACCCTCGGCTGTCTATACTTTTTTTTAATTTCCTTTTCAGATGTCTGATTTCAAGCTAGTCCAGAACAAAGCTTGCCTACATTTGCACTCAGTAGCTTACTGTTTAAATTATAGTTTAGACGCGACTGACTACAGGTAATCAGGCATTACAGTCTGCTGAGCTCCAATTTTATAAAGGAATCAACTCGCGTGAAAATGCAAATTTGAAATAACACACTCTAGGTTGTGCTAGCTAATTACATACATCAGTTTGCAGTAAATACATGTTTGTGAGAGACGCAAAATTTTCATGATTGTTGCAATCTTAATTAAATGCACACACAATATCTTCTAGGTTTGGGACTATGTGTTATACATGTGCAAATGTCAAATGCGTAACTTTGAAAAAGTCTATATAAAATTATCATGCAACCCTATCCACAAACTTCATCCTCATAAAACAGTAACACCTTCAAGTGCATTTGTACACCGGACAAAAAACTGCTGCATCTAATTTGTAAGCTAAACAAGTTGTTATCTGTCGGAAAATTAAAAGGAAAAGTTAAGCTATCTTCTGCTTGTTTTAACTGAGATAGGATAATTAAGATGGAAGCTGCTCCAGATAGATTTCTAGGAACTGACTAAGATGCAATCTGCTCACCTGACAGCTGTCTAAATGTTGCCCTGCCTCCATGATTTCGAACTCGATATCAGACTCGCAAAAACTGGCCTTTATTTGTAGTCCTCAAAAAAGGACAAGTTTACCTCCCACCACTCAGATGAACATTTCATTTGGACTCATTGGCAAACAGAGCAGACCCAGATCAGACAGCTCCTTTCTTTCTCCTTTGTTTATTCATTCATTATTGCAGGTCAGATTTTACTGTGTAGTCTGAATAGCCATTAGTAAAACCTGTTGTTTCAGATTCTGTTTACAAATTCAGTTAATAAATATTCATCAAGTCATAAATTTGTACATGAATATTCTTGAGGTAAACTGATACACTAATGAGAAGCCTAACCACACTGAAAGGAATGCTAAAGAAATGCTCTGTCTTTACAGGTTTAAGTATTTCTTCTCTCCTGAGCTCAAAGGTTACAGAAGCCCATGCAAGTTTTAGACTCATCTGACTCAGAATTTTATATTGGTTGCATGGATCATACTTTAACTAGATTTACTAGGTCTCAATAGGGAAAAAAACTGTTAATGAGTGCATGTGTTGGTCTAAAGAGGGAAAAAAAGTTAATTAGTGTGTGTGTGTGTGTGTGTTTTTTCCTGACAGTGTTTAAAGTGATTTTATTTTACATTGATTGGAAAATAAGTTCAAACACACACAATATTCAAAATGTTCTATTCCACCAAAGACAACGTAATTAATTTTATTTATTTAAATTCATTTAACATACTTCCAATATTTTTGATCATGAGAGATAGTCCCCAGTGTTAATATTAACTCAAACAAAATCTTAATTACTTAAATAATTATATATAAAACCAATCTCTGTCTAGTGCTAAAATATGCATATAATATGCAACTATAAAATAACAAGTGTTCTCTAGAACACCTGTGTCACGTACCTGCTGAAGTGTGACAGAAAAAGTGTGACTGACAGACAGATGAATCAACAGACAGACAATGGAAAAGTGATCCCTATGTGTCACCTCTGCTTACAGCAGGTAATGCATTTCTTATAAGAATCATATTCTTTACACAAACCAGTTCTGATTTATTAACACTTTACCTAGAATGGACTCATTTTCAGTCATTAGCATACAGTGCATGGTCTTCTGTGTGTGCTCATACATTATTGAAACTCAGATTCTACTGAGTCTGTAGAGCAAAACAAAAATGTTCAATGCCATTAAATTTCGGAAATTAATATTCATAGTTGTAAATTTTTAATGAATATTCATGAAGTAAGGATTAACCCTTTCCTCATAGAGGATACATGAAAAACCTATGCGAACAGCAAACAGATCAGCTGCGAGTAATCGCAGGTGATCAGGTTTATGCTGTTCGATTCTCCTCAGTGGTCTGGTAATGAGGATTTTACAATTAAATTTGTAAGTTTGAGTTTTCTTTTGCAATCAGGCTTAATGGGTACTACTGAAGTGCGTCAAATGATCTATATGAGGGAAAGGTTAATCTGAATCCTGATCGCCATTTTCTCACAGACACTTCAGTAGTTATCTCCCTGGAATTCTCTATCTTGTTTTCAAATAGAATTAGTCAATCTACAATTTATGCATGTACATCTCACTGTGGGTGGAAAAAGAGGGGGCTATGAGTGGAGGAATATAAATCATATAATTAGCTCTACTATATGGAGATTCTCCTTTGAAATGACACGAAAAAATATACTCACAAAGAACGCATTATTTAGTCTTGACAAGTTTATTTTTCAGTTCAAACAACAATAAAAAAAAAAAAAAAAAATTCTTGATAAAAATACCTATATCAATTAATTCTAAAAAATGTCAAACATTCATTAAAAATGATAATGCAGGTGCGGCATTTCAATTGTGCAGCAACTTTTCATCAATATGGATGACAGTCATAAGTCCCCATTCCATAACAACCCAATCATGTGACAGTGTGTGTGTGGGTGTGTGTGTGTGTGTGTGGAAATGGGCCAGAGAAAGGTTCCTATCTTACAACAGAGTACACACAGACAGATAAACAGAAGGGTGTCAGGTGAACACCACATACCGAGTCTGCCCGGATATTAAACAATGCCAAGATAGGAAGGTGGAACTAGCTGTCCTACTGTACTGTATTATACACAACCCAGTTATTTGTTAACAGTCACTAACATGTTATGTCATAGCCTTTATAATACAAGCAGGGGTCCAACTTGCTATACTGTTAGCTCATGTGAGCATCCATTAATGGTTTATAAATGCATAGCAATCTTACAGAAATGCTGAAAAACTCCTCTATTTTACACAATTTTGTCAAAACTCAACCTACAACTGGGATATTTTTTTGCACTTTGGAAGGACTAATCTTGTAAACAAGAGGCCCAAGGGCCATAAACGCTCACCATTTTAATTCAGCATATTCAAGATGATTTTTTCTATAAGGAAATCAAATGACAAACCAGAGTTTTCAATTATTTTTTCTATTTGTTGCCATGGCAACCAGAGTTCTTCATGGATCAACTTTATTTGAGTCAGAGGAGATGATTTTCAAAGTTTTCAATTATTTTTCTATTTGTTGCCATGGCAACCAGAGTTCTTCATGGATCAACTTTATTTGAGCAATTTTTGTAGACGCCCACCCAAGGATCATACATGCCAAGTTTTATCAAATTCTGTCCAGCGGTTTCAGAGGAGATGATTTTCAAAGTTTTCAATTAGTTTTTCTATTTGTTGCCATGGCAACCAGAGTTCTTCATGGATCAACTTTATTTGAGCAATTTTTGTAGAGGCCCACCTAAGGATCATACATGCCAAGTTTTATCAAATTCTGTCCAGCGGTTTCAGAGGAGATGATTTTCAAAGTTTTCAATTAGTTTTTCTATTTGTTGCCATGGCAACCAGAGTTCTTCATGGATCAAATTTATTTGAGCAATTTTTTTAGAGGCCCACCCAAGGATCATACATGCCAAGTTTTATCAAATTCTGTCCAGCGCTTTCAGAGGAGATGATTTTCAAAGTTTTCAATTAGTTTTTCTATTTGTTGCCATGGCAACCAGAGTTCTTCATGGATCGACTTTATTTGAGCAATTTTTGTAGAGGCCCACCCAAGGATCATACATGCCAAGTTTTATCAAATTCTGTCCAGCGGTTTCAGAGGAGATGATTTTCAAAGTTTTCAATTAGTTTTTCTATTTGTTGCCATGGCAACCAGAGTTCTTCATGGATCAACTTTATTTGAGCAATTTTTGTAGAGACCCACCCAAGGATCGTACATGCCAAGTTCGTGCTCTGGTGAGCTAAAAATTATGACACAAATCACAATATGGGCATGGTTTCACTGATTTTGGTGAAAAATTGACAAAGGTCACAAAATGGGCAAGGTTTCACTGATTTTGGTGAAAAATTGACAAAGGTCACAAAATGTGCAAGGTTTCAATGATTTTGGTGAAAAATTGACAAAGGTCACAAAATGTGCAAGGTTTCAATGATTTTGGTGAAAAATTGACAAAGATTACAAAATGGCAAGGTTTCAAGATTTTGGTGAAAAATTGATTTTAAAATAAAATAATATGACACACGTCACAAATTGGAAAAAAAACAACAAAAAAAACAACAAGAGTGTTCTTTGTCATGTGTGTCACCTGCTGAAGCGTAATGGAAAAAGTTTGACGGACAGACAAACGGACGGACAGATGACGGAAAAGTAATCCCTATATGTCACCTCTGCTTAAAGCAGTTGACAAACAAAAAAATGATAGTTTTCAATTTCAATACAATCAAATTTCAAATACATTTCATAACAGTATTTACAGTAAATCATATATTTGAACGGCCACCTGTACTATTAACAGCCAGCCTGTTCTAACCTTTTACTCCATGAATATTTATGTAAATATTTATGACCAAATAAATATTAACTGTCTCAACTCTGGCAAACAGAGCAGACTCTGATCAGTTGCTTTTCCCAGGAGCTGTCTAATCTGGGCCTGCTCTTTTGCCAAGGTGTCAGAACATTTTAATAAGGAGGTAAAGGGGTAAACTCACACTAACAAGATTCCAAATTGGTATAATCTTATAACAAATTATACCTTTACAGACACTGTGAAAGTTTAAAAAAGTGTCAGTCATTTGGTCTGACATAACCTGATATTTTGTCAATTTTTCTGACAAGTAAATTATAAAACCAATGCATGTTTTTTGTTTTTTGTTTTTTTTATTATAATGCATTACAATGATATGATGTGTTAATATTTGTCAGATCCATTTTGTTGCTGTGGCTACATCGAAAACAATAATCACTATTTTTTAGAATGTTATCTATATACGCACTGTCGAAATATAATGTTGTTGACACTACAGGATCTTAGCATTAATCTTGATAAATTACTTTATGGTGACCCTCTTTTGCCTTCTATCCAAAATGAACTTATATTTCAAAGTGTCCAGACTTTCATTCAAAATACGGAAAGGTTTGATACGCACGTTGATCATAGTTAAATGTTGGTGGACGACTTCCTTTTACATCTCTTTCTCCTCTTAACTTTCTCCCTTTTTTTCTTTATTCTCTTTACCAAAACTATTCATTAGATCTCCACTTTATACTAGCATTTTTACTCTCAATTCAATATATGATTATTATCCTCTTATTATCTTATAAATTTAGCTCAAGATGTTTTCCCATATATCCTTTTAATAAGCTGCCTTCTTGTGTAATTAAGTGTTTTTAAGAAAAGAACATGTAAGCTTTGCTTTTGTTCACATCCTATCCCAATTGTTTGAATTTTTGTATACTATGTTGTAATATATGATGGGAATAAATATGTTTAAACTAATATTTTAATGAATGCATATGTAACAGCTCTAATTTATTTTCATTTTCTTTTCTTTTTTCAATATCCTTCCACAAATTTTAAACTGAAAATTTGCTGTTAAAATTAAAGATCCTTAATCCTTATTAAAGATGTTAATTGACATTTAGTTCTGGACCAATTTTCCTCTGATTTTTGTAGACCGTATCAAATTTTATTGGTCAGGTCCATCGAACCATCAATTTTCATGATGTCTGCCTTTATTAAGAAACCACCTGCTTTAACCCTTTCCCTCATAGAGGAAACCATGAAAAGACCTATGCGAACAACATAAAACCAGATCAGCCTGCAAGTAATTTGCAGGCTGATCAGGTTTTATGCTGTTCGCTGCTCCTCAGTGGTCTGGAAATGAGGATCTTGTAATTAAATTTGGTAAGGTTTAACTGTGGTTTTCTGCAGATCAGGCTTTATGTGGTACCTATTGAGTGCGTCAAAATGAGTCTATATGAGGGAAAGGGTTAAGCAGTAACTGTTATAAACTTCCTTTTGTACCTTTGCTTGGCCTCTTCAGCCAGGTCTAACTAATAATAACTTTGGAAATGTCAGGAGGTAACAATTTGTTATATATTGTTTAAATATTCAGGTTTATTATCCAACAGACAGTATTTCAGGCATGTGGGGGCATTTGAGACAAATGTAGCACTACCTTACCACTATATCATGCTATGGCATGATACCAAATCCAGCTACATTACATAATTATCCTTCACTCCAGGCCAACCAGTCCTAGAACGTGAAGCTGAGTGCCATGAAAGGAAGATAATTATTTCAGCACTATTTTTAAAACCTTCATCAGGGGTAGAACCCACAACCTCCAGGCTACATGGCAAATACCCTAACCACTTAGCCACTGTTACCAATTTTGTTACAATATAATCACAGCCAAATCTGCAGTTCAAAACAGTGTGAGATGATGTTTCATAAGTGTTGCTTGATCTGATTCCTATTATCAGATTATGCTTTTTTTAATCTGTCAGTGTCACATTATCACAAGTGCAACTTTCAGTACTATTGTGATATTATCAAACTGGAAATCCAACAGACAGCAATGGTCTCAAGTTTACAACAAAAAAAAAGAAAGAAGTGGCTAATTTTAATACAAGGGGTTTGATTTTCTGACAGCTGGGTAGTAACCATATCTGAGGGACATTACTTCCTGATAATTCTGATAATGATTTTATCCAAGAACAGTATAGACCTTAGATTTAATCTGTATACTATTGTTTATCATTAGATTTACTGAAACACAAAGATATACTGACGGAGAAAAACTTTGCTAAATACTTAGACTGTAATAACTGAAGTAGTAAAGTCTGTATCAAAAATAGATAGCTTGTATCTCATTGTGTCATACACCAGCTTTCCATTATCCCCATAAATAAGATAATGTTTTCACAATATATACTGTAAAATCAGAAATTTTCATTCACATTAAATTCATTGATTATGTACCTAGGGGAATTTCATGGGTATGTTTATTCGTGGATCTATGTTCTAGAAAACATAACGTATATATTATAAGAGACAAGCTTTCGTGGGGATAAATATCCATGGATAAAACACTCCACGAAATCAACAAAAATTAGTGTCCCACGAAAATTAATTATTTCACAGTATATAAAACAAAACCTTAAAAAGGAAGAATGATACTAAATAATGACAGAAGCAAACTTAATGTCAGTTTGCTTGGGCTTAATATCTCACCGACAAAAACTCAGTCATTTGGGGACTTTTGCCTATATGAGACAGCTAAGGTGCTGCTTCACTGCTATGTCTTTGGCATGTGATGCTACCACACCAAATCAAATTATCCTAACACAATGCCAACCAGTCCTAGAACTACTCTTATGTATTGAATGCTAAGCATGAGTAAGATACACTACTGCTGCAGGAATTGAACCCAGGACCTTGCAGTCAGAAGGCAGATAAATTTCTTATTTCATAGACTTAATGCCTTAAAAGGAACCAGTGTTTAGAGTTAATGGTTACAAACATTTTAAAAATACATGGACAATTTGTTTGTTTGTTTGTTGAGTTTAAGGTCCCACCAACAGTATTTCAGTCAATTGGAGACGATGTCTACTTGAGACAGATATAGCGCTGCCATATTGCAGTTTCACGCTACAGACATGTAGTATGATACCAAAACCATCACATTATCCTGACACCAAGCCAACCAGTCCTGGAACTATCCTTATATGCTGAGCGCCAAGCAAGGGAGCTATACGACTTTGGTATGTCGCAGCCGGGGATCGAACCCATGACCTGCTCCTGAGGCTGACGCTCTACTCACTTGGCCACTGTGATAATTTACCACCATTCTAACTACTTTGCCTTATGAATATCAATGCTCAAATTTATGACTCAATGAATATTAATTTACTAAACTTTCAATGGCTGATGATACAACAGCTTTTCTTTGCCTGCATGCAGACTGTGTAGAATCTGAACTATAATAACGTATATCATATTCTGGAGTTGTCCAAAAATACTGGTTATCTTTGAATTCTTATAGCAAAAAATATCATTCATACAAAAAAATTCAGGACATCTCAACAGCAACTATCTTAATTTTGGAATATATGAAAAATAAAAAGACAAAGATAGTTATACAATATTATTTTTAGAAGTTAAAAGATATACATTGTATTTTCCTATGTAAAATGAAACAAATTTTACCAAACTGTCAATCAATGATAAATAGCTTAAAATTTGCTTGGGAAATTTATAAATCTGCAAGAATTAGCAATGCAGAAAGAGAAAGGTGGTCAGTTGTAAGACTTTTGTCTGAAATACCTTAATTGATATTTAACCCAAAACAAAACAAAATAAAATGAAATCTTAATCATGAAAACTCATTCATAGAAAATATATATTTGGCGAATATGTTTTTCCCCTTCCTCTGCCTCTCAGACCCTACAAATTATTACTGATAATATATTGAATAAATTGTATTTTTCTTATGTTTAATTATGTACGGTGTGGAGTGGGATGGCCTCGACCCACACACACCTATTGATGAGGAAAATAAATGGGGTGACCCTGATTATAGGGACATGAAAAAAAAGAAAAGAAAAAAAAAAGAAACAATAACATATGAGCAAACTGAGGATGGAGCTGTCTGATCTATGTCTAATCTGATTGACAAGGCATTCAAATATGTCTATATAAGGTAAAATTGGCTGATCTGACCTCATTTAGACATGCTTGTGTGTCTTGATTTTTTTTTTTTAATATATTGTAAAAATAATTATTTTTCAAGACATATCTATTTATTTGTTATGTTTAAGTATTCATGAAAATTATACAGCTTGACTCCAAGAATATACATAAAATTACATAAATATTTTCAAAAAAAAATCATAATAAAAAATAATGTTTAACCCTTTCCCTCATATAGACTCATTTTGACGCACTCAGTAGGTACCACATAAAGCCTGATCTGCAGAAAACCACAGAAACCACAGTTAAACCTTACCAAATTTAATTACAAAATCCTCATTTCCAGACCACTGAGGAGCAGCGAACAGCATAAAACCTGATCAGCCTGCAAGTTACTCACAGGCTGATCTGGTTTTATGTTGTTCGCATAGGTCTTTTCATGGTTTCCTCTATGAGGGAAAGGGTAAACATTTCCATTTACCATCTGCAGTAAGGTTTTACCCCTAAAGTTTTACCTTGTAACCTCCAAAAATTGAAGGGATTCTCTCTATGTTGGGGCACAAAAAAGTGGGAAATAACCAACAGCAAAATGTACACTCAATTTAAAACCTCATTCACAATGCTGCAACCTCTATGCTTCCTTAATCTTCTTCACACATTCTTTTCAAGCATAGCACATAATTTAAAACAAAGCGATTGGGACTAGCTCAGGGATAAGAGATAACAGAAGCTTAAGTTTGATTTATATGGAATACGTCTGAATAAATTCAAAAGGTTTACTTAGCAACCTTTTTGTTTATCCAAATTAATGAAGATATTCTTTTTTTTTTACAAACTGAAACACTGTTAAGGATATTTCTAGTTCCTTGAAATATGATTTCTGGACTTTACACTTTACTTCAAAATTCTATATAAGGCCCCCACTTCTGCCCCCACTTCTTGGAAGTGGAGGTATAAAAATGAGATTTTTTTTCTTCAGAATTTCGTGGAAGTCAACTCCAATTTGATGTAATATTTCAGAAAATATGCTTTTTCATAAAACTGAAGAAACCAAATAGCTCTGAAAATAATTGTCATACATCACAAAATTAATGTATTCTATTATATGAATATAATTCCTCAATTTCTTGCATTCAATCAGTTTTATTATGTTAATATGTACTGTAAAATCATTAAATTTTCGTTGACATTAGCTTTTAATGATTTTATACCTAGAGGAAGTTTTTGGGTACATTTATTTATGGATCTATGTTCTAGAAAACATGAGGTGAATAAAAGAGACAAGTTTTCATGGGGATTAATATTCATGGATATAAACCTCCACTAAATCAACGAAAATTAGTGTCCCATGAAAATTAATGATTTCACAGTAGTTACTTTTCAAAATCAAGTGAGACCTGGCAGCGGCCATTTTCTAAAAGCATTGTTCTCTATGTGTCAATATCACAATGATCTGTCATTTGTTGTTATGTTTTACTTTCATATCATTCATGAATCCTCTATTATTAATTTCTTCCCACTGAAAAGTGCGTATTGTGAGTAAGAAACAACAAAGTTCATTCTTAGATACTCTAGTCCAGTGACCTCACAATTGACCCCTATTGTCTAGTACAAGTACATTCAAATGTCCTCTCCATTACTCCTCTTCCTGACCAACTTCATTCATACAGATTCACCACAATATAAACTTTTGATCAGTTTGCACTATGTTACCATTTAGTTCAAGTCAAGAGCACTACAAATATTTTTTCTTTCTTTCACATGTCTATAGTAGTTCAAGTTCAACAAAATGTTGCATTCATTAATGACTCATAGTTTCAATGTATACAGAAGAAACAATGTATATTTACGAAGTTATTTAAACTAGAACTAAACTATCATTGAAGGTGATGAATACCCATGCTATGTGACTTTTTTTTATAGAACAAAATATGTAAAACAATGCACTTAAGTTTCCATCAAAAGATTCTTAAAGTCCAATCAGGGGCCATGGTTTTTTTCTTTAGAGGATGTGCATAAAATTATGTCACACACATTTATTTACAGGTCATTATTAATTCATATGCAAAATTTGAGCTGAGCTGGTGAAGAAATGTAGAAGTGGTTTGCATTACAAGACTTGATTGTTTGCCACAGATTGATGCACATCCCCCACAAACAAACAAGACAAACATACTGACTCCTATCTAAACCCTTTCAAACTTTATTTACAGGGGTATAACTATAACTTAGGAAAGTATAACAATATTTATGAACCAGAAAATCGTTAAACAGGTTTCATCAGCCAATCAACTTTATCATCAGTATCTTTGTTTCCTGGGTCCCACCAACAGTAATTCAGTCATTTGGAGACTGTCTACTTGAGACAGATATAGTGCTGCCACACTGCAGTATCACACTGTAGACATGTGGTATAACGCAAGGCAGTTATACCAGTACTATTCTCTGTCATGTGGACCTTTCCATCCAATATTTTTATTAATAAGAGGAGATCTATAATAAATTTTTACTCCAATTCATTCTAGGCCATTTATATTTGAGATGTTTAACATTTTGAATTTATATTCGTTCAGGCTTGAAAACTCCTTTAAGTGTATCTAAATCATTTTGAAGATTTTCACAAGTAGTTTCAAAACAAACAGTGAGGTCCTTTCAAGAAAAAAAAAAACTCAAAAAAAAAAAAAAAAAAAAAAAAGCTCAAAAATAAAATAAAAAATTGACAACCAACGTAACAAGGGAGTTCTTCATGCTATATAAAAGACATGCCTATCAAATGTCCCCATACAATATTTCTTAACCAGGATGACATCACTCCATCATAAACCACTTGTCGACAATTCACTCAAGGGTTTTTGAAGAAAATCTTCATCAACAGGTGCTTGTCACGATCAGTGGACATACCAAGCGATTATATTATCAGTATGCTACATCCTCTTACGGCACTTGTAAGAAAAAAAATCCTGGTGCAATCACTGGTGTTTTGATGATCTTGGTTAAAAGATGATGTCGTTTGACCAACGATAAGATCTATTTTAGAAAGTGTATTCACCGATAAGATCAGATATAGATGCTGTACTTATTTTATCACTGTTTCGATCCGTTACATGATATCAAGTATTTCCAATGAACATACCAACCAGTAAGTACTCTTAAGCTTAGCAATGTCAAGGTCAAAATAATTGAAGGTCATTAGCATGCAACAGGACACGCACGTAGTATTTGAAAACAAGATATGTCACAGGATGTGACAAATGCTCCCGAAGTGCATATTCATGGTTTTGTCAAAAATTTCCAGAAATTTCTTTTGATTTTTTTCCCTGACATTTTTAACAGTGAAATCACTACAGCATTATGCATGTACAAAATACTCAATAGCTAGAATCATATGCATAATGGAACCATAAGTTCCCTATTGATCATGCATATTTGATTATTTCGTTTCAATAGCAACCAGTTTTTTTATCCAAGAAAAATAGCAAAGTGAGGTGCATTAATTAATCTCCTATTGCCTTTATATTCCAAGTTTCACTGAGCTACCTTATGTTTTTTAAGTAATCACAGCATCCCAATTTCTGGACAGGCGGACAGAGGGCAAACCAATGCGCAATCAGGGCTTATGACACTTTACCTCTTAGTGTGACCATGACCTTTCAGCTATGAACCCGGGTATTGTACAAAACACAATGTATCATTATGCACATTTATGCAAAAAAAAATTCAAAATCTATTGAGGAGTGACAAAGATATGGAGCGGACACAAAAAGCAAACCCTTTGAACTCTAAGTGTGACCTTAACCTTTGAGGTAAAGACCTGGAATTGCACAACATATTGCTTCATGATGGTGAACATTTTTGGCTGTAATTCAAAAAGCTATCAAGGAATGTCAGAGTTATAGAGCAGACACAAAAAATAGACCCCATTTCTGACCTTTGAAATCTTAGTTTGACCTTGTCCTTGGAGCTACAGACTGGAGAATATGTGCAAAACACTGCATTATGGGGGTTAGCATTTCTGCCAAGTAATTTCAAAATTCATCAAGGAATGTCAGAGTTATACAGCAGATACAAAAAAAGGACCCCATTTTTGACCTTTGAACTGTAAGTGTGATCCTGACCTTGGAGCTACAGATCTGGGGATTGCATGTGACACATCGTCTCATGATGGGGAACATTTCTGCCAAGTGTGTCACCTGCTGAAGTGTGACGGAAAAAGTGTGACGGACAGACAGATGGACGGACAGACAGACGACGGAAAAGTGATCCCTATGTGTCACCTCTGCTTACAGCAGGTGACACAATAAAAGAAAGATTATTTTAGCTCACAGCTTCTGCTGCAGACCTCAGTTGTTAAATCCTGTGATGTTGCAGTTTTTAAGTTGATCATCACTGATGCTATTTCCATCATATAGCTAAATCCAGATTATTAACCCTTTCCCTCATAGAGAATACCATGAAAAGACCTATTCGAACAGCATAAAACCAGATCAGCCTGCGAGTAACTCGCAGGCTGATCAGGTTTTATGCTGTTCGCTGCTCCTCAGTGGTCTGAAAATGAGGATTTTGTAATTAAATTTGGTAAGATTTAACTGTGGTTTTCTGCAGATCAGGCTTTATGTGGTACCTACTCAGTACTGAGTGCGTCAAAATGAGTCTATATGAGGGAAAGTGTTAAAGGTGGGTTAAGGCCCTCATTTCAGAGGGGCGCCTGAGTAGAACCACTAATCAACCTCAAGCCAGTTTGAAGGCTTCCTCATGCAGAAATTTGGAGTGCCAATACCAGGACTTGAATCCAAAGCAGTAGTGATTAAACGATAATCGATTATAATCGATGAATGATTGAAAGCTGGCAAGGTCTGTGCTCATTGGTTGTGTTTCTTCATAATCGATTCCTTTAATTTCTCTCCTTGCTGATAATTAAGAGTATGTGTATCAAGAAATGAAAGAAAAAAAAGAAAGAAACACTAACAGAAAAGAAATATTACCACTAGATTCCTGAATTCTTTTTAAAAGAATGTTCTCTTACTTTTCCAATTATTTTTCAATCTTGCATTAACAGCCTGCTAATTCTTGTCTCTTGTAATTAACATTCTTCGATATTATCTTTGCCTATTAAATTAAGATATTTTCTTTTGCTTTCAAAGACACATTCTACATATAAGTGATGGTTAACAAACACATTGATTACATAATTGATCAAAATGTCTAGTTCGATTATTTCTTATCATCAATTATGATTTTTAGCCGATTTTGAAACTCTACAAAACAGTAAGTCAACAACCAAATCCACTCAGTCACAGAAGCCCCTATTTAGCATTCACTGTTAATACCACAGTAGTTCAATACTGCTAAATGAGTATGACTTAAGAGAGATAACTGGTGATATTTCCAAGTTTCTTTGACATGCTGAATTAACTCCCTTGGCTAAAATTTCATACTTTCTCTTTGAAGTATAATTTGTTTCATATGCATTCCAGGTTTTAATTTATGCTTGATTAATTACAAATAAGGAACTCAAAAATATGTGTTTATCATCATTATGAAATATGCTTGCATGTGCTGACATGAAACAGGTATAAATTTATCTTTACCTATATCTTAACCCTTTTCCTCATAGAGGAAACCATGAAAAGACCTATGCGAACAACATAAAACCAGATCAGCCTGCGAGTAACTCGCAGGCTGATCAGGTTTTATGCTGTTCGCTGCTCCTCAGTGGTCTGGAAATGAGGACTTTATAATTAAATTTGGTAAGGTTTAACTGTGGTTTTCTGCAGATCAGGCTTTATGTGGTACCTATTGAGTGCGTCAAAATGAGTCTATATGAGGGAAAGGGTTAAGAAGACTTCACTTATGTATTGGACAGAAATTCCTTGAGGGTTTATACATCCTTAAAGATAAATACAAAACACCAAAATATGTTGAAATCCCATCTAGGTCATGTGTCTATACTCTGTCTCATAATTCTTCAATGCATGAGGAAATTACAGCCCAGACAATATCTATTATACCCATTTTTGACCTTCAAACTCCAAGTGTGACCTTGACCTTTGAGATATGAACATGAGTCATAACACTACAAACCATCTCATCATGATGACTTGACTATTTGAGTTTACCATCGCTTCAACTGTATTTCAGTATAGCGACATCCAGCTAATTACAGGTGGAGAAAGACCCAGAATGCACGGAGGCATCCGGGTAGAACCACTGACCACCGCAAGCCAGCTGGAACTCATGATGAACATTGTACAAAGTTAAATAAAATTCTCAAGGGATGACAAAGTTACGGTATAGAATAAAGAAAGTTGTTGGCTGCCAATCCAACTATTCACCTCTGCTGAGCTAATAACTAGATCCTTCCACGGAAAACCTTTTTAAAACTACCTATATGGCACTCCTTATGCTTGATAGTTCAAACATTATGACATCATAAACTTCTCAACCAATGAAAGGAGCAGGTACCTGCAGTAAATTACCCAGAAAGTTTCAAATAAAACACATGAATTATTACATGCAATCAGTGAATTGCTGGATAAAACACCTAAGTATACAACTTACAGTATACAAAATACTTCACAAATTGCTCCTTTATCACCAATAAGATATATCCTAAGTACCAAGTTAGAGAAACCGGACATAAAAAAAACCCTGTTACTGTTACCAATAATGACGTTATTGGAAAATCTTATCTAGTATTACCATATCTTACACATCAAGTAGGCACTTAACTTGATATTCCTTCTTGCATTGCACCAGATAACATCAGTTTAAATTGTTTACTGGAATGATATCAGTTTGTGTCTTACACATTACGTTATCCACAATAAGCAGGCAGCATATAAGTTTGATTAAGGCAAGAAAAAATATGTCTTTTGTCATATGATAGAATCATGATCAAAAGATTAAAACCTTCTTGTGTCATGGTGAAGTCAGAAATTTGCCAGATTTGCATCACCAAGTGTTTGATCCAACCAGTACATGTATATCAATCTATATTGAAGACAGGTCATTATCATCTTGAATGGGGAAAATATCTGACACATAAAACATTTGTGTGCCACTGTAAAATCATTATATACTTGAAAACTAAAAGAATATCTCCTATGTAAATTATTTCATGTCTTTTGGTTTTCTTGCAACTCAAATTTTCTTTAGTGATAAAGCAAGAAGTGTTCCTTGGAAAACATCAGAGCCTGGAACCGCGGGTTGGAACTGTACCACGGTATACCGTGGTTTAAAGGTAAATCCCGCGGTACATACCACCATATACCGCACAAAATATTCCGGGACCTGTGTTTAAGACTATTCATATATTAAATTTTACAAATGGGAAAACAAGCCTAGGTCATTATTGGTAAACAAATGAATATTTTCAAATAAAAGTTTATTTTCTAAACATCTAACTGGAAACTGATACATTTTATCATATCTATGCAGGTTTTTGATGTTGTTTAACAATTAATTTATCAGTAATGACAAAATTATTGAAAATTTGTACTCATTCATTTCCATTATATGGAAACCATCAAAGTTCCAGTCAAGTTTTTCCCCAGTCAGTTTCTTCCCAAGGGAAGAAACTAACTAGACAGGTTTTTCCCCATCCAGTCAGTTATTTCCCCCCTCTTTTTTTTTTAAAGTTTCTAAGGTGGGGAAACTCTGGACTAGTCAGTTTTTTTCCCCCTATCTAATATATTGTGCATGATGGTGAGGAAATTCTGGCCTAGTCAGTTTTTTTTTCTGCTATCCAAAATACATTGTGTATTGTGTGTGTAAGTGGGGAAATTCTGACCTAGTCAGTTTTTCCTCCCTGTCATAAAGATTGTGCGTGTAGGTGGGGAAATTCTGGCCTAGTCAGATAGCTGAATATATATTTAAGTCAATTTTGTGGGTTTATATATTCATGGATGTGAATATTAAGTTTCAGACAAATCCTGAAAAGCAAAGGCCCATTTAAAAAATATTTTGGTGGAGTAAATAATGGAAGATACAATGCCATTTATAAATTCAGCAAAAATTACCCCCACCCCACTCAAAAATTAATGATTTTTAGAGAATTCTGAAAGTCTCATGCTGGGTGGAGGCTCTTACCTTCTGGTCAAACTCTGTGGGGGTGAGATGGAAACTATACAGGGGCACGAAATATCCCTCCAGTAGTCCCATCAGTAGCACCAGGTACACTCCGTCGTGGAACTGTAAGTCATGGTACACACAGATGACTGGCAATATTACATTCACAAATAAAATTTAGCTGTTGCTTTAGTGAGTCATTCAGAAATCCTAACATCCAATTAACACTACATTGTAGTATGTAGTTGATTTGTCTGAGTTTAACAGTTTCCAACATTTTTGGTGAAAAATCAAGTCAACAGGTTATCTGCCTTAAGATCTTAAACCTGGGATCTTAAGACAGATAACCTGTTGACTTCACTTAATGCACATAAAGACACGATGTTAACCTGTATAACAAGCAATCTGTTCTAAGCAACTGACTCTGTTAAAGAAGCCAACATAAGATTCTAAAGATAGAAATCATTTGACTAGTTATGCTTGAGTCACAAACAGAATGGGTGCTGTTTTATTTTAACATAAGCACTGAAGATTTTAGGAATCTGAAAGGCACCAAGCAATTTGTATCATTTTTACTTAGTGGTCACAAATGAAGAATGTCCATAATTGTTTTCCCTGACAGACATGGGGAACAAGTAATTTAAGGTCTTCCCATCATAATTATCATATTTCATATCTGGACATTAGATGGTAAAATTTCTACAAATTGTTGTCACTTTAAACATATAAAATTAAAAATATTTCACAAAGACTTTTTTTTTCAAGTTTTGTCAGATATGGGGTAGATAATCCATATTAAAGTTAACATTGGAGCCTATGGGAAAGGAAGTCCTGAATTGTGAAAAAAAAGTGAAATTAATTCTTTGAGGAAAAACTCATGGTAGAAAGACACATTTTGTGATTCTTTTTCAAATTTCATAAAGAAATCCAAATTTCATAGTAGTAAAATGGAAATAATCACCGTTTTAAGTTTTCAGGGGGAGATAACTCATTTTTCATAGGAGAAAACTCATAAAAACAAAATTCGGGGGAGGTAATTAAAAGAACTTTAATCACTATGTAATCTTGTAAATATGTTCTTTGGGTTTGCATAGTTTGACATCTTTAAGCTACTATTGTCAAGTTATATTTTCATGTTTTGGTGGAATTTGGCTATAAGGATGGGAAAACCTTAAGGCACAAGGCAGCCACAGGCCAATGAATATGTATATTAGACAGTCGTTGCTCAACGACCAAGTGATTACCGCATGTAAATCTTCAATTTTTGCATGCAAGTGCAACTGAACCTTAAGGATGGAGATATGGAGTATATGCAAACTTTTCACCTGCAACCCTATAAAAACAAGAGCTCCATGTACACACATTTACACATATGCCCTGATACCCTGATGATAACTGGGCAATGCCTATACTTGTATATTGAACACAACAGCACTGCATGTGGATGCCAATGCTTGTTGTTTGTTGTTTTTTTTTTTTATGGCAGAAGGATTCATAGTTTAGAAGTAATGGACAAGGTTAAAGTTTCCACTTATTTATTTTTTTTAGTAAATATGGAGAGAAATTCGATCAAAATGGACCTAAGAGTTATGGCCCTTGTTGGGAGTTTAGCCATTGTGATAGTGAACAAGTACGTGAAGTTTGATGACAGAAAGATAACTAGTTTAGAAGTTAAGGCCATGGTTAAAGCTTTTCACCATGACGACGCCAACAACACTGATAACACCAGTGATAACATTAATTCAACTTTTTTTCTTTGAAAAACAGACAATGTAATAAAATATTATAATGGATATGAATTTTAAAACTTGAAATATCACTGAAGGTAATAAATACCCAAGCAATGTGACTGTAGGATGGGATGTAACATGCTGTGACAACATGAGTGGGACTCATACATAGCCAACACTTCTGTTAGTTTGTTGGCTTTAACCCTTTCCCTCATATAGACTCATTTTGACAAACTCAATAGGTACCACATAAAGCCTGATCTGCAGAAAACCACAGTTAAACCTTACCAAATTTAATTATAAAGTCCTCATTTCCAGACCACTGAGGAGCAGAGAACAGCATAAAACCTGATCAGCCTTTGAGTTACTTGCAGGCTGATCTGGTTTTATGCTGTTCGCATAGGTCTTTTCATGGTTTCCTCTATGAGGGAAAGGGTTAACGTCCCACCAACAGTATTTCAGTCATTTGGAGACGAGAGACAGACATAGTACTGCCACACTGCAGTATCACGTCGTAGACATGTGGCATGATACCACACCCAGTCACATTATCCTGACACCAACCAGTCTTGGAATTACCCTTATATGCTGAGCACCAAGCATGGAAGCTATACCAGAACCATTTTTTTACAACTTTGGTACGTTGCGATTCGGAATCAATCCCAAGACCTCCTGCTCCCAGGTATTTTTCTATTTTAAATAGCATAGTTAAATAGATATTCTGTTTATCTGTCAAACTACATAAACACCATCTTCCCCAGAAGCCTAGTGACTACAGCATCTGCCCAGGGGCTGGAAGGTTCAGTTTGATCCTTGACCACAACATACCGAATTCAAAAACAAGAACTCTGCCATCAGGGACGGTCCAACGCTTCTGTGGAGCTGGGGATATGAAAATGTTTGAAAAAATAAAGAAGTTTTATTTTGCAACATCTATAAAGAAGGATATCACTCACCTGTGTATCAATATCACTGACCTCCAGGTTGACCTTCAACAGTTGTTTGTTCACAAAGGTCACCAGGGTCTAGAGTAAAAAAAAAAAGATCATAATACATGTATACATATATTCATTTTCAACTAAGCACATAATTATTTAAGCAATTAAAATAGAAACATTAATTGAAATGCTAACTATATAAAAATGAGCAGCAAAATTCAGTAAAAATTTCAGAGCAAATTCCTTGTGAAATTAATAATGATAACTTTAAAATTACAAATGATTTTATGCATTTTATATCAGTACTTTCCAGTGGTATCATGCCACAAACTTGAACTGATGTTAATTTAACCAAGTCAATGATTGTTGATATTTGTTTGAGTCTGAAATGTAAACAATTTTAAAGCCGTAAAAATATTTTAATTAATTTACAGTGATTATCATAAATGACATATTCCCCTGGCATTAATAAGAAATATAAAACAAACAACAACAAAAAAACAGTAACATTATCAATTCAAAAGCCATAGCACTGAAGTTACTGGGACTTTCTAGCTATTTATCAAGCTTGATTTCTAGATAGTTATCAAACTTAGCAGAAATATTATGTGATAAATATTGTGACATGGTTTTGTTTAGGTCTGCCAGTGTCAGGGATTGGACAACTTATAGGAGACATCATTTGTTCATTTGCCCTCCCATTCACCTCAAGTGAATCAATAATATGTCCCTCAATGTGTATAACAAGAGGGCAATGATGGCCCTATATCGCTCACCTGAGTACCACTGATCTAAAGGAGCAATCTTGGTAGAGGTTTACCCATAGAACATCTGTGCCAAAATATTTTGAAATCTGGCCAGTAGTTTTGGAACAGAAGTCATTTAAAGTTTTCACTATATACATTTAAGGCAAATTTAGCCCCTGGAGCCTTGGGTTTTTTTACCGATAGGAATAATTTTAGCAATCTTGGTAGACTGTTACCCAAGGAACATCTGTACTACAACATACATTTTAAAATCTGGCCAGTAGTTTTGACGGAGATGATTTTTAAAGTTTTCATTCTTTTTTTTCTCTTTCCGTTGCCATTGCAACCAGAGTTCTACATGGATCAAGTTTGTTTTAGCAACTTTTGTGAAGCTTCACCCAAGGATCATCCCTGCCAAATTTAATAAAATTCTGTCCAGCAGTTTCAGAGGAGATGTCGTTTAAAATTTTCACTTTATACATACAAGGCAAATGAGCCCCACCTCTGGCGGCCATGTTTCTAACAGATCGGAATAATTTTAGCAACTTGGTAGACAGTTACCCAAGGAACATCTGTACAAAAACATCTTAAAATCTGGCCAGTAGTTTTGAAGAAGATGATTTTTAAAGTTTTCATTTTTTTTTTTTTTTGCTGCCATGGCAATCAAGTTTATTTTAGCAACTTTTGTGAAAGGTTCAACAAAGGATCATCCCTGTCAAGTTAAATTAAATTCTGTCCAGCAGTTTGAGAGGAGATGTCGTTTAAAGGTTTTACTATATACATATAAGGCAAATTAGCCCCGCCCCTGGCGGCAATATTTTTTAATGGATCGGAATAATTTTAGCAATCTTTGTAGACTGTTACCCAAGGAACATCTGTACTAAAACATTTTGAAATCTGGCCAGTAGTTTTGAAGGAGATTATTTTTAAAGTTTTCATTTTTTTCTTCTTTTTTGCTGCCATGGCAACCAGAGTTCTACATGGATCAAGTTTATTTTAGCAACTTTTGTGAAGGTTCACCCAAAGGATCATCCCTGCCAAGTTTAATCAGCAGTTTCAGAGAAGATGTTGTTTAAAGCAAATTGTTGACGACGCACAATGCACGATGGACGGCAGACGCAGGGTGATCCTAATAGGTTACCTTGCGCATGTTGTGCTCAGGTGAGCTAAAAATTAAAGGAAAACCTGCAGATGTGACAATCACTTTTACACATGATTATGAACCAACATGCAGGAGATACATGGTTCTGTAAATAGATGAAGTATACACTAGTGTACACACATATGTCAGATGCCACAAGGAGATACCCACCTTTTTCACGAGGTTTAATTTGTCAGGTGCGTGGTCAAACAGGGTGTCGAAGGCATCACGCTCTGAAATATTTAAACTTCCGTTAAAAAGAATTTCAAAACAGGTACTTTTATGACGTGGTCAAATTAATCTTTTTCAGGAATTCAAATTATTTCAGTTACAGTTCATAGGCTAAGCTCCAATTTTTTTCTCTCTCTAAATATGTATTCCTGTTTCAAAATGGAAATATTTGCCATTTTTTCTTTTCATATGCTAGTAAATGTTGAAACCATGTCCATTGTAGACTACAATACCTAAATTTTTCTGACCATTATCAACATAATCACACTAAATAGAGATTCCAAGCTGAACAAATCACAAACACATCAAGAAAAGTTGCATTGCAGATTCAAAATTGAAGATTTTCTTTTGCATTTTCCTAATTTAATGAATAATTTAACTGCCTTTGATCAACATGTGAATTGTAGAAGAAAAAAAAAATCAACTGATTTCTGCCTTTCCTACATATCACACACCATAAACTAATATACGATGAAACAGTATTTTACAGGGTTCCCACAAATTTCATGAATTTTTCCCTGTCACACTAAATTTAATATTCGGAATTCCCTGACTAAACTATCATTGTTTAATTTTTTAAATAGCTTGATTTTGTAAACTTGAGTAATTCATGAGTAAAATACGAAGTTTTACTTTCAACCCCTCCCCCCCCCCCCAAAATCAAATGATTTTGTAAACAGATCTTATTTCATGTGTAATATCTAGTAATATCAATATATTTATATATTTTATACTTAATAAATAAACTGCATTAGCCCTTCTATTTTATCTTTCTTTTATGTTCATTTTATAATTAAACAATCATTCTCAAACTATGGAATTAAAATTTCCTGATTGCTTTTATCTAAACTTTTGCCAAAATTTCCGGATTCCCTACCCAATGTTAACATTCCCTGACCTTGGAGGGAAAAAATTCTCATGAAAATGGGAGCCCTGAATAATATGTTGCAAACAGTCAAATACACAGGTATATGAAAAGACAACAATATATGTTGACACAAAATTAACACAACATATATATGTACAAATACATGTATATACAGTGGTGCAATAGACAGCGTGTAAGCTTGTGACTGGATATCCTAGTACTCTACTGGTCAGCTGAAAATAAATCATATGACAAGAAAAATGGGATAATCTTTTAAAACTGAGAATACATTACAACAAATTATGATATATGTCTACAAGTAACATAAAAACATTTATAGCATTAAGCAATTTTATTGCAAGAGGAAATCGTAATGTTGACAAGACAAGATAAGAACATTATACTTTTGTAGGCAAACACTCATACTGATAGATGGCAACCAGTGCTTTAAAATGATATAACTATCAGGGAAAAAAAAAGAGTATTTAAAAAAAAAAAAATACCAATAACATTTAATATTGGAAACTTCTTTAAGGATTAAATCCTAAACCTAATATAGACTTGTTTTGACCTCTTGGCAAACAGAGAAGACCCAGATCAGACAACTCCTGGAAGAAGCTGTCTGATCAGGGTCTCCCCTGTTAACCCTTTCCTTCATATAGACTCATTTTGACGCACTCAGTAGGTACCACATAAAGCCTGATCTGCAGAAAACCAGTTAAACCTTACCAAATTTAATTATAAAATCCTCATTTCCAGACCACTGAGGAGCAGTGAACAGCATAAAACCTGATCAGCCTGCGAGTTACTCGCAGGCTGATCTGGTTTTATGTTGTTCGCATAGGTCTTTTCCTGGTTTCCTCTATGAAGGAAAGGGTTAACTTATACAATAACTCAATATTGTAGCTCAGATTCTACACAGTCTGTATGGCAAAGAAAAATCTATTGTTTCATATACCATTTAATGATCAGTAAATTAATATTCATCAAAACATGACCATGAATATTCATGAGGTATAGGGTTAGTTCCCTTTTAAAAAGATTGAAGACAAATGCAGGATAAGTGATTGCATGCTTCAGGGGTCATTATTCACAGATGTATCTTCTAAAATTGTTTAAAGTTTTGGCTGAGACACTGAAGCTGAAATAAATGCCTTAATTAAAATGATAAAAAAACACAAAACAACTGCCCATTTGTAATACCAAACAAGTCACAATTTTCAGAACAGAGAATACTTATTGTATCATAATGACCTGTTATGTACAAAATATATTTATTTTCAATTATATAACAATGAAAAATTATACAAAACACATTTTTTCCCCCAAGATATTTGCAAACAGTCAGGTAACAGTAATTATACAATAATTATGTTAATAATATGTACCTCAGTAACCCTTAAGCTTGATTTTTCTCAGGGATCCCTACATTTACTTTATATTGATTAAAAGATTTCTGGTCATACACAACAATGTAACACGCAACTTGACTATCTCTGTTTACCATGTTCTAAGTCAGTAACATTCATAGTAATTATAACTTGTTTGGTACAAATTAGGCATTATTGTGAAATCATCTATTTAGTATATCTAAAAAAGGAAATAAAAATCAGGGTTTTGGTATAAATACATTTATACTCTCTTTTTTTACTGAATTACTGCATATATTAATTCAGTCTTTTTTTATTGAAAAAATGCAGCTTAAGTGAAGGCAGATGACACAAAATTGATGATTTCACAGATAAAAAAATGTCACAAGATATGATTACCATTTCCCAGGATTATACCAAAATCTGCAGCTAAACGGAGGAAGGGGACATAATCACTATGGTCAACTATTGCTGGTGAACAGTTCTGCTACAACTAGTCAGTCACCAAATCATATACTTCCTACACTCAATATTACATCCACAATTGACACAGTGGTAAACTGGTCTTTATAATGAAATAGTCAATTGTGAAATAATACATTTTTGTGGGACACTAATTTTTGTTGATTTTGTGTGTGTGTTTTTTTCAATATAAATCCCCAAGAACATTGTTAATTCAATAGACTAGTCACCTCATGTTTTCTAGGACTTGAATCCAAAGAAAAATGTACCCATGAAACTTCATTCTGTACATAATCAATGAAATTCAATGTCAATAAAAACAAGTGATTTCACAGTATTATAGTAATCATAAAGTTAATTTATGCGTCTTTCCAGATTTTAGCAAAGAAATATTGAAATTGAAGGCCTCCACCAGGGTTTTGGACCAAAAACCCTTGAATCCATAGCCAATATTCACAAATACTGAATGACAATGCTCCTCGACCCAATTATCCACAATTTCAATTTTACTGTTCAAAAAAAGATCAAATTTAAACAAGATTTTTTTTCTTTATTATCCATCTATTTTTTTATTTTTTTTCCCTGTGAAAGTTAATAGAAACAATAGATATTGGAAAGAAAGGTGACTAACTTGAAGTAAGCGCAGCTACAAGTTACTGTTGCTATAATAAACAATACTGGATACATATCTAATTTGTGATTCTAGTTAACATAAAAAAACCAAACTATATTTTTAAAAGTGATTTTCATAGGATAAATGTCTAATTAAAGTGCTATTACCTGTCTGAGTACCAATTAAACAGTGTGAGTGTCAAAGAGTTTTTTTCTGCCTGTCACTTTATATCTATACACACAGAGAAATGTTCTTCATCATGATGCAGGGTATGTTTTTTCATTAGTAATTTGAACAAGATTATTTAAATCACTTACATATTTTGTTATTTTTAAAATTTTATTTAAAATAAATAAAAAACAACATTTTTTTTATATTTTCAGTGACAGGATTCTTCCCAATCTGAATTTTAAAGATACAGATGAATCTTTAGAAAAAAAAAAAAAAGGTTCAATTTGGCAACAAAAAAAAGGGACAAAATTAGGGCTTCCCCCACCCCAGACCTGATTACCTGCATTACCTTGTTAATAATGGTTTAAGTGATCTGTGTTTTTATTATACATGATTTAAAACTAAAAAATACCACTCAATTACCTTTAAGCATTTTTTTTAAACATTCAGTATATCTTACAGCTAAATTGATTTTTTGTAAAAGAAAAGGATAGTCGCTTACCAAACTTTCCACCCACATCCCTGAAAGTACAAATAAAATACACTTTATGATATATATATATATAACTGAAAGATAACTAATATTCATTTCCGCATTGAGAGGGTTCATATGAAAAGGTTCTTAAATGAGTAAATTTTGTACTTATATCTTCTAAAGGTTACCGGTGGATCTGGGAATATTTTACCAAGGTTTACACATCTGGCTGCGGATATTTGGACATTCCACTGATTTTTACATAACATGAGACTGAAAAGATTGTTTGCTTGGTTTAACGCCCCATCAATAATATTTCAGTCATTTGGAGACGATGTCTACTTGAGACAGATATAGTGCTGCCACACTGCAGTATCATAGACATATGGCATGATACCACACCCAGTCACATTATCCTGACACCCAGCCAACCAGTCTTGGAACTACCCTTATATGCTGAGCACCAAGCAAGGGAGCTATACCAGTACCATTTTTTTATTACTTTGGTATGTCGCGTCCGGGGATCAAACCCGCGACCTCCTGCTCCCGAGGTGGACAGTAGACTGAAAAGACAGACAAAGAGACACACACCTTTGCCTGTCATGAAACATAATATGTAAAAATTGAACTTAATCCATGCGGGCTGGTAAACAAGCTTGATGGTTCCTTGGTTGGACCAGTACTTTGCATCTGGGAAGTTAATGAAAGAATCTTGCCTAACAAGGTTTAAACCCATAATAATCTTTCCCAAATACATACTCATTGGTGCCTGTGATCTCCTCTGCCACTCTCCTTGGTTGTAGCATACCTTCTCGTTTCTACAACAGAAATAACAGTAAGCCTATACATTTATCAAACAAGAGGGTCATAATGGCCTATTATCTCTCATCTGAGTATCACTGACTTTCAAATAAGACTGCGACTCAATTCATAAGTTACAAAATCCTCAAACATGAATGAATCATATCAAATTTAAGCCATAACAGTACTGGCTATCTGTGTAGGCTTACATAAATCTTATGAAAAGCTGAGGCTCCCGGAATTTAATTGAGTTTTGAAAATCATCAATTTAAAAATTTGTTTGTTTGTTTGTTGGGTTTATCATCCCACTGACAGTATTTCAGTCATTTGGAGACCATGTCTACTTGAGACAGACATAGTGCTGCCACACTACAGTGTCATGCCGTAGACGTGTGGCATAATACCACACCCAGTCACATTATCCTGACACCGGGCAAACCAACCCTAGTACTATTTTTATGTGCCAATTGCCAAGCAATGGAGCTATACCAGTACCATTTTTGATGACTTTGGTATGTTGTGGCCTGGGATTGAACCCACGACCTCCCGCTCCTGAGGGTCAAACTATGTAAATACAATCTTCCCCAGAAGCTGAGTGACTACAGCTTCTGCCTCAGTGTCTGAAAGGTTTAGTTTGTTCCTTGACCACAACATAACAAATTCATAAAAAAATGGCAATGTGCACACCACCGAAGTATAGCGTAGTTCCAAGACAGGCTGTCCACATGATGTGAGTGAGTATTTTATCATACCACTGCCACATAGCTAGGATGAGATACTGTAGATTGGCAGTTCTATACTGTCTTAAGTTAAATCTCTCAGCCCCTCACCGCTGTGGGTTTGAATCCTGGTAGGGACTTCAGATTTTTCATGTGAGGAAGCCTTCCAGCTGGCTTGCAGTAGGTCGGTGGTTCTACCCGGGTACCTCTGTGTACTCGGGGTCTTCCTCCACCTGTAATTAGCTGGACGTCGCTATATGATTGAAATACTATCGCAGCGACGGTAAACCCCAATACAACAACAACAACAACAATACAACAACTGTCTTAAGTTGACATAGTATCTAAATGTCTGAAGTGTGGTTAGGGGGACATAAACCAAAAGAACTTTCAACACAAACAAATTACAACTGGGTAAATCTTACCTGTACCACTACCATGTATACATAGACGTTTTCTGGCATTCTGATTGGTGCACGGAAGTGTCTCGCCAGGGCAACCAAGAGGTGCAAGATTGCAATGAGATTCTTAGAATGAACACCTAAAAATAAACAATTACGTGGCAGAATTCAAGGGAATTAGATCAGATGGAATTATCTCAGAGTTTCAACATTCACCTTAATTTTTTTCTCCTTGTCTGTGGGAAAATTTGTCAGATAATGTAATCTCAAAATGTCACAGATCTATTCATTATGTACAAATCAGGATTGGTTAAGGCTAAATATGAGAAATAGATACTTAATTACTAGCCCCCACAAGTAGTGTGAGGTAAGCTAAAAAGGTAGACAACTCAAATGTTATCAAATCTGGTACAAATCATACACCTTCAGTGTTCCAGCTAGGATTTGAAAGGGGCAGGGTGCTAGTACCTCAGAAGGGCACTTCGAGTCGCTCAGTGACGAGAAGGGGGTAGGTGCGGGAGGGGCATTTGGAGGGTTTTCTGGCTGTATTTTGCAAATATTGAAACATAGTCTGAGTCTTTTATGTATTTGAGCAATTCATTTTTTTTATCAAGGATATGATTTCTTTTTTAGATTCTCTTCATCCAGTATCTAACCTCAGAAAAAAATATATGAATACCAGTCAACAAGCTGTTTTATTAGTCCCCTACCGGCAAAGCCGGAGGGGACTATAGGTTTCAAAAAAAGTATGAATTTTAATGAGAAAATTTTGGATTGCTTCTCTCTGCTACAGCCAAACTCAGACCTTACTTTGATTAAAAATTTATTATTGGCAGGTTTTTTTTATGAAACAAGTGTGTGTGTGTGTGTCCTTCAGGTTTTAGATGACGCTGTTTGGTCACTGTCACTAAAATAAGGAAGAAAACTTAATAAGATTACCTACATTTTATATCTTTTTTTTTTTCATAAAAGTCATTGCCAGCTGTTGCATTTATTAAAGTGCCATACAAGACAGCAGGGCATAATGTAGCCTAGCATTATTTTTTTATTAAAAAATAAAATTTGAATTTTACCATGCAGACTGGAAAAAGTGCTCAATAGTTCAAACCCAGGTCTTATTTTTGGAATGACAGATAGAAGAAAAATATTTAGTTATCTTTAGTGTAGAGAAAATTAATAATGAATAAAGAATGTAATAAGAAAATGTGAAAAATAGATAATGAATAATAAGATCTTGATATCTATGATAATTATTGTGGTCATTACAAGTTATAGTAGATTTACTTACTTGCAATTATTACTATCATTTCCTTTTTTAAAAGACCAATTAATTGCAATAATTTATTTTCTGCAACTTTGTTACGTGCATTTTGAGGTCATTTTTTCCTTGGAAACTTTTTATAACTGAAATGTCATAACAGAGTTTTTTTTCAAGAACTGAAAAGCCAAAACAGAAAAAAAGTTCTCAAAAAAATATTTATGATTAATAGTGTACAGTGTAGTGCAGTACAGTACCTTAAAGGGTTACCCACGCTTGCATTTAAAATAAATCTCCGATCAATTCTGGAATGTTCTCGTTGTTTTTCCTTTTTTCATGTCATGTTAATTGAAAAAAAGTCGTACTAATGTTATAAATCATTTAGTTAAAACCAGTAGATTGAATATAATGAGTTGTTCGTGTCTGACATGATCGCGGGGAATTCGCCGGTATTTTTCCTCCAAATTTGTGCACTGCACTGTACAACTAGCAAAATAATCGGCCGGTGTTGTAAAAATGATGGCATTATTTACATTTAGAATGAATATTTATCATAAATTCTAAAAAAAAAAATGCCTTCGTCATTGTAAGTTTATATATATTGAAATAATATACCTGCATCGTTCGGTTGTTTCCGTACGTGTGAAGAACGAGGATATAGTACGATTCGAACGGGCGACTTTAGTATTTGCCTTTTCTATGGCATTTTTAATCGTATTAAAGAGATTGGGTGCGTATATCATAACCTATCGAAATAAAATGATTCAAAATCATTTTACGATTCAATATAATCACGGACATATCATTTGATGTTTTGAAATACAAACCATTTTTCCTTTCAGTAACTGCATAAATTACCTGCTTATTTCCTTAAGTACTTGATTTCATCAGTTTGATTGTTTATAATTACACTCACTTTGTGATTACGCAAGGTAATAGCTCGCGAATCCTAATGACAAGCAGCTTAGCATCTGATTGGTCGGATTGTATGTCAGGGCGGAGCTACCACACGACAGTTAATCAATACTGGCAAGCTACAACTGTGCAAATGACGAGTAATGAACTGATGTAACAAACATCCTATTTGAAACAAAGGGACAGTTGGATCAAAGGGCAGGAGGGCGGTTAGATCTAAGACAGGGTAGATCAAAGGGCAACAGGGCGGGTGGTTTTGGGGAACGGGCGATCCGCCCTGCTATTTAGGGCTAGCTGGAACACTGACCTTCTTTCCAGTCAACATGCATCCACCCAGTAAGTTTGGTACCTTTAACTTCTCATTTATTGGATTAAAGATACAGATTTTGTTCCCGAGGGGGTATTCATTTCTTATGTGATCCACTCTCCTAAATATGGTTCCATTTAAAAACAAGTAACTGGTGTTGTATGCAACACATAAAGTCCCCTACCGGCTCCACCTTGACTCAATATGGTAATCAATCCCATTTTTTGCCATATTTTCACTATTTCCGTTACCATAGCAACCACAATTTTAGTCGAAGAACAAAAATAAAATGACGTGCATAATCTACACATTGCCATCTAGTCATATACCAAGTTTCATCAAGTTTGCTTGCTTAGTTATCGCTGGATCCCATTTTTTGGCATATTTTCACTATTTCCGTTACCATAGCAACCACAATTTAAGTCGAAGAACAAAAATAAAATGACGTGCATAATCTACACATTGCCATCTAGTCATATAGCAAGTTTCATCAAGTTAGCTTGCTTAGTTATCGCGGGATCCCATTTTTGCCATATTTTCACTATTTCCGTTACCATAGCAACCACAATTTTAGTTGAAGAACAAAAATAAAATGACGTGCATAATATACACATTGCCATCTAGTCATATACCAAGTTTCATCAAGTTAGCTTGCTTAGTTATCGCGGGGTCCCATTTTTGCCATATTTTCACTATTTCCGTTACCATAGCAACCACAATTTTAGTCGAAGAACAAAAATAAAATGACGTGCATAATCTACACATTGCCATCTAGTCATATACCAAGTTTCATCAAGTTAGCTTGCTTAGTTATCGCGGGATCCCATTTTTGCCATATTTTCACTATTTCCGTTACCATAGCAACCACAATTTTAGTTGAAGAACAAAAATAAAATGACGTGCATAATTACACATTGCCATCTAGTCATATACCAAGTTTCATCAAGTTAGCTTGCTTAGTTATCGCGGGATCCCATTTTTGCCATATTTTCACTATTTCCGTTACCATAGCAACCACAATTTTAGTCGAAGAACAAAAATAAAATGACGTGCATAATCTACACATTGCCATCTAGTCATATACCAAGTTTCATCAAGTTAGCTTGCTTAGTTATCGCGGGATCCCATTTTTGCCATATTTTCACTATTTCGTTACCATAGCAACCACAATTTTAGTGAAGAACAAAAATAAAATGAGTGCATAATCTACACATTGCCATCTAGTCATATAGCAAGTTTCATCAAGTTAGCTTGCTTAGTTATCGCAGGATCCCATTTTTGCCATATTTTCACTATTTCCGTTACCATAGCAACCACAATTTTAGTCGAAGAACAAAAATAAAATGACGTGCATAATCTACACATTGCCATCTAGTCATATACCAAGTTTCATCAAGTTAGCTTGCTTAGTTATTAAGTTATCGCGGGATCCAGATTTGAGCGGACAGACGGACGGACAGACGGACGGACAGACGGAGGGCAAACCTATAGTCCCCTCCGATGTGAACACCGGTAGGGGACTAAAAAAGTTTGGTCAGAAGTCAAAATCAATTTTTAGTACAGACAAGCCAGGAACCAGTCACTCTGTAAAATATACATACTGTCTACACTCCACTTCTGCTGATTCCAGGCCCCGAGCTGTGGGAGGTTCAGGATACGGTTGATCACGTCCAGGATGATACGCAGCTTCTGTTTCTGGCCCTGCTCGGACTGGGACACCTCAGGTACTTCCACCTTGATAAGTGCCAGCTTCTCTACAGGAACACAAACAAACAGCATGCTGACCAAGTCATAATCATAACCACATAGACTATCATCAACTGTGATTTATACACTTGCAACTCTATTGTGACTCAGCACAATCCCATGTTTACATGTTAAATCATTCTTTTTTTCTCTAATTTTAGTAACAGTGACCTTGACCCCTTATTATCAAAAATACACTGAGCGGAAGTTCTAACTGATCATTTTAAATTTATGAAATATCTCACAACATTGGGAATTGTAAGAATAAAATTTTATTTCATTTTGGGGTATGTGAAAGGTAAACAATTGAAAGTGAAAGTAGTTGCA
Organism: Solen grandis; assembly: GCA_021229015.1. Lineage (NCBI taxonomy): Eukaryota > Metazoa > Mollusca > Bivalvia > Adapedonta > Solenidae > Solen > Solen grandis. The sequence goes on along the minus strand of CM037779.1, from coordinate 37,206,424 downwards.
AATTACAATGGGAGTAAGCTTAGATGTAAAGCTACCCTCAAAAGTTAAAAGTCAAAACAGATAATTTAAAAAGTGATCAGTTAGAACTTTCAGTCTGAGTATAACCCCAAACTACCCATGGTGACAATGAAGACTTGTGCAAAGTTTCGCTGATGAACAAATTATTACATACACTTGAGATATGGGAATTAAATGGGATAACACAGGATGAGATGGGAGATATGTGTTTTCTGAGCAGAAACGGGGGGTATGAAATTGCTGGTCCTTTGAAGACTAGTGAACAGGAGGATCATTGGATATGTACAAAAAAATATCAAATGATGAAAATAGTTGCTGTTTTCTAAAGACAAAAAAGAAACTGCTATCCCAGATTAATTAGTATACACACATTCCAATAGCTCCATTTCTAAACAATTCTTAAGACATACAGCTTACATTTATGAACATGATTGACTGGCAAATGTTTCAATGAATGACCTTTTATTAAAATGTTTACCGATAAGTTTCTGGAGGATTTGACCATCAAACAAATCTTCCTCAATATCCTTCACGATGATTCGGTCGTCAGCCAGCACATCATTGATCCAGTCTAGTAGCATCTGTAGATACACAATAAAATCTAGTATAGCAACATATGTGGATACACAATGAAATTCTTCGTTTTAACCCTTTCCCTCATATAGACTCATTTTGACACCCTCAATAGGTATCACATAAAGCCTGATCTGCAGAAAACCACAGTTAAACCTTACCAAATTTAATTACAAAATCCTCATTTCCAGACCACTGAGGAGCAGCGAACAGCATAAAACCTGATCAGCCTGCGAGTTACTCGCAGGCTGATCTGGTTTTATGCTGTTCGCATAGGTCTTTTCATGGTTTCCTCTATGAGGGAAAGGGTTAAATCATGACCAGCCTGCAGTGGCTGACATTCTGGTCTGGTTTTGTGCTTGTCATGTAGGACTAGGATATATATGCTAATCAGATATTTCAAGTATGATCAGTGTGTCAAACAAAGTCTT
>CM037779.1:37155302-37205302 GCA_021229015.1 Solen grandis | reverse complement strand
ATGAAGATAAGACGAGTCTAATTTAGAAACTAAGCATGGTAAAGGTTAAAGGAAATCTACGTCATGAAGTCTTAATCCTGTGAGATAACAGCTGCACGAGTTGTTTCCAGCAAAACTGCATGCTTTCCCATCTGTCCTGATACACGTAGTTGACATAGACTACTATAATAAAATAGCTTGTCTGTTTCTTGAAATTTCATTTTATTTCTTGTATTCGATTATCTTCTTCTTTAGAAGCAGCAAGTTTCGGGGCAACATCATATTTAGAACGTAATTAAAAAGCACTGCAGCAGCATTAAGTGTTATTAATGGCCGTTTATAAAAAACTATATGCACAGAAGCATGGTATTTACGGGCGTTTGGCAAACTTGGCTTGGCATTTACCTTGAAGTGATGTAATCATTAGTTTGGAGATCAAGTGACAGAGCATCAATCATTCAAGACATTCTAAAAATAAGCTTCAGAAATAGAAGTACATCTTCTTGAATGAATATGATTATCAATCTATACGGATTCCCTTTTTAGTTTCATTAAAAATACCTTTAAGATATACATATACTCTAAACTAAATATTGATTTTTAATTTTTTTTTAATTTTTTTTTTAAAAAACAAAAAAAAAAACTTTTTTTTTTATATATAAAAATATTCAACCAATTTTCCAAGACACTGTACAAGTTCATATTAGTTATTATTTATGATACGTTATTAAACTTTATACATATTTATATCAACCTTCCTGCTTTGACTAAAGGTAAAGTCCCTGTAATGGTTCCGCTACGTCTTGGACCACTTACCTTCTACCAAGATAACCAAGGTACATGAAACATTAGGACACCTTGGTTATTTCCGTGAAAGGCCTTGAGGTCCGAATTGTAGCGGAACCATTACAGGGACCTTTACCTTAATAGGTCAATCTTACTTTACCATGCTCAGTAATAATAGGTGTTCCAAATATTTAACGGGTAGTCTTAACTTAGTCTTTGTTATAATAAAGAGGTTATTCCTGCAAGCTGGTGCCGCCACATCATCAAATATCGCGAGATGAATTTAGATTTTTTTTTTCTGAATCATACCAAATCAATCTGCAAAACTGCGCAGTATTGTTTTCATTTTGCACAACAATGTTTGTTTTCTTCGAATCCTAGACCAGACAATTGAATATTGAACATACCCTTTGTAATTTCTTTGATTTAAAATACTTGCAAAGGGTGTACTAATTTTGATCGAAAATTGGTTACCTGTGTGACATTTGTTTGGTACGTTGTTGAATATTATCTAATTGCCACCATAATGCTCCATTTTTATTACTAAATCGTTGTATCTCTGATCGAGTTTAGAGTACCTCGTACTTCATGCTCTTGCTATAAAGATGAAAGATCTGGAACAAAGCATAGCAGTGTCGGTAATTGTTTTCTAGACAGTTCAATTTACTTTTCCTTGCGTACGATAATAGGTTCATATTTCTTTGGTAAATAACCAGTCAATTAGAGATGGAACTTATACTTGACAATTCTTTAATTTAATCTAAAATCTTGTAGAGATAATTATTAAGATTATATTATAGATATTCAATAATTATCATGGTCAGTGGCACGAACAAAACCAATTTCTTTTAGTCAAATTACAGTTTTTTTTTGTTTTTTTTCGAAAGTCTGAAACATTATGTTTTTCATTTTTCAGCCAACTTGTCAACAGTGAAACACATTAAGCCCAAATAGTAAATAAATATATATGAATGCAGTATTGTGGTAAATTGGCCCTTCTGTGAGACAAACTAGAATAGCTAAGATAAAAGGTTAACCCAGTGTCACAATATTGAAAGAAATCAAAATATAGGTCGCTTTTACACCTCTTAACACACTGTTAACGTCATTTTTTTAAATATAAATTCGCCCATGGAATTTTAGAAGTGTTATTTCATTAACACAATTATGTTCCTCATTCATCAACGTCATCCATAACTCACGGACTTTTTGCAATTTCATTATTTTCTAAGCTGTTTAGACTTGTTGCTTACAGAAGCCCCCAGGATGACGTATGCTCAGATCCTAACGCTACCCCGACTTTCCCGTAGAAGGATGCCAAAGCTGTTTACGCATTCTGTACGAATTCCTTTGAATTATTACTTATCATGATTATTCAAACTTAATGTGCATTTGTTTTTATTCACTTATGCAATATGAATCTGGCCCTATCAATCCTTCTTTACAGAGCTTACTAGTAACATGCTGCTAATGTTTTACAATGAGTTTGTATTACAATGCTGCAGGGAGAGATCCAAAACCTACAGGTGTTATCAATACCACCTATAACGTCAAAGAGATTTTGTAACTACAAGCATTACAAGTGATTCTAGACTAAGACGAATGAAGTCTAGGTAATATCCTATCGTAACATATATTTAACGGGCAATCGTGTCTGTCTTTTCGGCCCGGGCAGACCTAGATTGGCCTGAACATCCGTGGAGTCTGAACTGTTCGGTATTCAGTCAATAATTTTTCAGCATGCTCCACATAAACAACTAATGATACAGTCCAATTTAGAAATTAAGTTTGGTAAGGGTTAAAGGTCACGAAGTCTATCCTGTTGAAAAACAGTTGCACGAGGTTGCATGCTTTCCACCAGTCTTGATATTCGTTGTTGACACAGACTGAAATAGTGGAATAGCTTGTATTTTCCTAGCAATATCATTTTGTATCTTTATTAGATTATCTTGTCATTCAAAAGCAGCAAGTGTCGGTGTAACATCATATTTATAACTTTAATAGTAATTTTGTTCTACTGTAACATCATTTAATGTAATTGATGGTAGCTTAGAATAGATCAACTGCACAGAAACATGGTATTTACGGGCGTTTGGCAAACTTGGCTTGGCATTTACCTTGATGTGATGTTATCATTAGTTGGGAGATCAAGTGACAAAACATCAATCATTCAACACGTTCTTAAAATAAGTAGCAGAAATAGAAGAACATCCATTTTAATTAATAGGATGAAATTGTCAATCGATACAGATTCCCTTTTTAATTTACTTAAATATAATTTTGAAGCGGTAGCAACATAATGGCTTATGACACAAGAGCACCTCATGAGGATGCCAACGCTCGACTCGTCTATTAGGATTTTTTTAATGAAGATAAATGAGGTCAAAATAGAGTTATGGCCCTTGGTAGTTCATGTGATAGTGAACAAGTATATGAAGTTTGATGATAGACGGTGATGACAGACGGTTTAAATAGTTTAGAAGTTACGGTCAATGCTTAAGTTTTTACGATGAAGACGCCAACGACGCCGACACCAGAGTTATGACAATACCTCAACTATTTTCATTGAAAACAGACGAGCTAAAAATCAGTCACTAAAGGTAAAAGGAGTCCATGTCTATCCACATTGACATTGACATTTTTGTTCGGGAAGAAATATCAAAATCTTAAAATATTCAAATAATCATGGCAAATGATACACATTACGTTCACTTCAATTATCATTTACTTAGTATAATATTTTATAAAACTTAAGTAATATGTATTTTTTACATTTACCTATCAAATTTGACTTAAGTAGGTCAATTTTGCTTCACCTAGCTTAATAAAGACATGTGTTGCTAATATTTTATAGGTAGTTCAGATAAATTCTATACTATGACAAAGTAATCATTCGTGCAAGCAGGCGATGTCACTTCATTGCATAATGCATATAACTTTAGGTTTTATTGTGCAAATAAGAAATACTAGTAGATACAATAATGGACAGCATACTTTCGACTAAGATCAAATTTGTTCGAACGAAATATTTGAGAACTGGACCCCTGGTGCCGGGTGTATATGAAGTAATTAGCAAGACATGCAATATATTTAAATATGATGATATTCATAAATACCACCCGACCTATGATTTAAGAATGATAAATATTCTCACTCAATGTATTTTTTCTATGTTGGATGCTAATATATCGACAATGAGCCTAAAATGACTCGAAAAAACCCGACATTATCTGTATCAATTAAACGCATAAATTGTATCATGTTTAGGAGACCTGTTTAGGGGATGCACGCGAATGTTTACAAGGATATACTGGAATCAGCCTATTGGTTGGTCAGTCTGTCTGAAAGTTTGCAGCGCGAACAACTTCTTCAGTGCTGTAGAAATTTCAATGAAACTTGGCATGTGCGATATCTATGATGGGTAGTTCTAAATAACGCTTATGAATGCGTTTTAGTGTTATGGTCCTTTCATTTTTCTCTACAAAAAGCATATACATGTATACAGAATGTTTGTGGCGTGAACTCATTCAGTTTTGGAGATAGTTCATTTGAATTGGATTAATATCTACGTAAAAGCGGTATGCGGGGGTATTAATCACCTTCAGTGATAGTTCTAGTTAAGTTTGAATTTATAATGTGGGCCACTGCATTCAGTTACATCTGGAAACGATTTCAATTTGTCGGAATTGCCATGATACAAAAAGAAGTATGCCCAAGTTCACCTAATTGTGCCAGGTCGTATATAGAAACAAACGATGCAAAATAATGTATTGGGTCTGAAACAATAAATGCAAACGTAACACAATAGTATTACTTTTTCACATGAGAAATAACGATATTTGATTTATTTCTATTTCCTTTTTGTGGATATTGCCTATGAAGTAGGTAATGATTTTTGCTTGGCGCCCAGCATGTAAGGGTAGTTGTAGGACTGGTTTGGCCCAGTGTCAGGATAATGTGACTGGGTGTGGTATCATGCCACATGTCTACGTCGTGATACTGTAGTTTGGCAGCACAATATCTGTCTAAAGTAGACATCGTCTCCAAATGACTGAAATACTGTCGGTGGGACGTTAAACCCAACAAACAAACTTAATGATTATTGGAGGATTGATAACTGTTTACACGGGCTTTTTGGTACTTAAAGGTCTATGTGTCTAAGCGTGTAGCATCTGAAATTAAATTCACGTGTAAAATAGCAGTCGTTTTATACCACAAAACGAAATTCTTACAAACATCTACGAAAAGAATTGTTATTCCGAAATGAAAGTCTGAAAATATGTTTCCAAATACTTCTAAATATGTCTTCTTTCTCGCAGATTTCCTATATTTCACTTATATTCAAATGTTGGTGTGTTTTTCTCCGATATTTTTTTCTTCTGGTTTCTTTAATTAGTTGATTTTGTACCCCTTTGAGAAGGCTACCTCAGTAATCAACTTAAATCATTATGGCGAAGCTTTCCTTTGTTTTACCGGTCAAATGCTATTTGAACTATCCAGCCACGATAAACCCACACATATCTATCAAATGTACAGTGTTATCGCACCATTGCTCAAAGTAGCAACGTTAAATGTTGCATCAACGCTAAATGTCGCACTAGTCGCAGTACAATTATTTTGCGACATTTAGCGTTACAAGTCAGGAGTTTTTGCGACATTGTGGTGCGACATTTAGGATTTTGCGACATTTTAACATCAGGTGCGACATTTGCGTTGGTTTGCGACATTTAGCGTTATCTTTGCGACATTATACATAAAGTGCGACATTTTGCGATTGTGGCTTACAATCAGCGTTATTTTGCGACATTAGTACAATCAAGTGCGACATTTGGCGTTACAAGTAGATTTGCGACATTTAGCGTTATATTTGCGACATATAACATCAAGTGCGACATTTAACGTTTGTTACGACATTTAGCGTTGGTTGCGACATTTAGCGTTATCTTTGCGACATATAACTTTAGCGTTGGTTGCGACATTTAGCGTTATTCAAGAATCTGATTTGCGTGCGTTCAAGTCATTTTTTCGTGGGTGTTACCACCACTATATCAGCCTAATACAAACAAGAACAAGAAATATCTTTAAATAAGACATTCGGCGTGAGAGAAAAAAGAACAGTTAAAGAAAGTAAAAGTGTTACAAGTATAGTATATTTAATATAATAATGCTGGCAAGTTTTAAATAGACTGTGGTTTTAAGATAATGCAAACTTATTTGTCGCTAAATTAAGGAGATGTTATATACTAGCAAATGAAGAGAAGAAAGAAAGAAAAGGACAAAAATGTAATATAAGCGAAATATTAAAAAAAAAATCATATAGTGGGATTCTTGGGGCCCCTAGCTCAGCAGACGAGTACTTAACCAACTGCGAAAAACGGAGGCTGGTGCTATTTAACGTGTCCGAGCGGTCTGAACAACTACATAATATTTTGTGAAACTAAATTTTCCTTGTGACTCCCCTGGTTGTATAATTAGATAAATAAAAGTTAAGCTATGAAATAAATACAAGGCCGACTTTTAAAAATGATTGTTATAACAAATATTGTCCCAAATAAAACATTTAATTATTCAGAGATAGAAAACTACCCTAACTAATACCGAAATTATAACGGGTCCTAAAAGACATTCGTAACGTCAGTCCCAACTTGCAGCATGTAATATATTTCCAACTCAGAGCTTCAACTAAATAAATGTATATCTTTAACCTTAAATCCTACCAAGTTACACCACACCAGATAGCGTAATGCTTTCTGCTTATAGTAGTAACTCCATCTTTAATACTTTTGTATTTTTCCAGCTACTACCTGCTCAGCAGGTTCGCTGTTTAAAATCTTACATCTCACCAGATAGCGCAGTGTTTTCTGCGTAAGAATGTAAGGAAGTGTTTTGAATATACGAACTTGCAACATGTACCAGCGGATTCATCTTTGGTCATGACCAGAAAAGCATAGTTTATTCAAATACAGTCGTATTACCTGGCGATTCCACGTCTTAAAGGTGACAGACCAACTAGTTTCTAGCACGCACAAAAATATAAATACATGGAAAATTTATATATTTCCACTAAATAAATAAATGAAAGGGAGGTAATTCAAAAAATAGAAATATTTAATGTTGATGTATTGGGGTTTACCGTCGCTGCGATAGTATTTCAATCATATAGCGACGTCCAGCTAATTACAGGTGGAGGGAGACCCCGAGTACAAAGAGGTACTCGGGTAGAACCACCGACCTACCGCAAGCCAGCTGGAAGGCTTCCTCACATGAAAAATCCGAAGTCCCTACCGGGATTCGAACCCACATCGGTGAGGGGCTGAGAGATTTGTAGTCCACGACTGTAACCGCTCGGCCACGGCATTATAGACAAAACTAAAATAACAAAACTGAATCATATATCACATTAAAAAAAATCAAATAATAATTTCAGCACCAATTAAGCCAAAAGATCATTATATAAAAGCCTATTAAAACGTTTCACTATACACGCCTCCGATTCCAATCGTCCCGATTGTCTACGTTTAAACTTTTGCCAAGGCTAAAGAATAGATGGCTAAAGATGAAATAATTAAGATATAGACGTCCATCGATTCTCTAAAATATCGAGCTACACAGCTTATTGGCGTGGAAAAACCTTAGCTAAGACTAGTAGATCCAAACATTGCCCAGCTATATAGAATTGTTGAAACTGAATATGAATGCGAGTGGGTCCGACATTGCAAAGAATATTTTTGGATCCCACCGCTGCCACAAAATTTTGTAAGGTGTCCAAGCGGTCTGAATAACTATATATATGTGGAACTAAATTTTCTTTTGTGACTCTTCTGGTCGTATGATTAAATTAAAGTTAAGCTATGAAAAATATACGGAGCTTATTTTCGAATGGTTGTAACAATGATTGATTTGTTCAAAAATTCAACGTTTAATTAAGAAGCGTTTTGAATGTTTTGCCAACGGATATATCCTATTTTTATTACCTTTTGTTATGACAAGACGCACAGAATTATACATGTGAAAGATTTAATATATATTTCCTCTGGGATAAGAATAAATTTAAGGGAGGTAATTTAAGAAATTATAAATATTTGATGATAACCATCTTGTAGACAAAACTAAAATAATAAAACTGAATCATATATCATATAAAAAATCTAAACATTTACTCCAGTGCCAATTAAGCCAAAATATTATAATATAAACTAAAATTGTTTCACTATATAGGGCTTATGTTAGCTAATTTATACACTGCGAGTTTTGCGACATAGAGGGACGAGTCAACTAGCAAAGGTTAACTACGTTTTCTAAAGACTCACAACTGTCTAATTTTTTTCAACTGCTTAGTTTTTATGGTTGAATTATTCAACTGAATAGTTTTTATGCTTAAATATGTAGATTAAAGTGTTATTTTCAATTGACAATCATCCAAAAAGATATGCACCCTGGTACACCCAATTAATAATGGAATATCCTAAAATAATTTATGCAACCCAGTGAAACGAGTATTTTTCCAAACTCTTTGGTTGTTAACCAAGATTTGATTGGTTTAAGTAATAGGTCAAAATCCATTTTATACGACTTACACCGAAAAAAGGATAATACCTAAACATTCTAGGTAAGAATTAATTTAATCCCAGTAAACAAACATCACTGAGCAAGAAATTAGTTACAGTGATCAGACTATATCACGTGTATGCATCCATTTAAAATTCGAATCTAACACATAGATGTATCCCTGAGCTGTGTGCAATGTTGTCTACTGATAATATAACCCTTCCAACCATCATCATCAGTTTGTCACTTATCATCAGAGATAACCTCTACAGTCGATCAAAACGACTATTATGATGGGTGAGAATGACAGACGATTCCTATCGCATTTGTTTAGTCGTCTGGTCATTATTTTTTGCTATGGATCCTCCACGGGGATCCCTTCTGTGGCATTCGAATGTGCGCCGCGCATTTAACAGATCATGATTCTTTGCTGATTTTGAAGGAATTTCGGTTGATGTTGGTGCAGATATCTGTGTGTCATCACAGTGCTGTCTCCTTTTTACTGATGTGATTAATGTCAGCAGGAGTGTACTTCATGCTATTGCTTGACTTTCTGCGTCAGAGTATAGCAGTACCTAATGATGTTTTATGAACAACGAAGTTTACAATTTTATCAAATTCTGCCCCTTTTTTCTAGATCAGCAAGTGAAAAATGAACATTGAACTATCCTAAATCGGAAACACATTGCCTCGTGGTATTTTCTCCAGTAAATGACTAAGTCTAGTTTAAATCTGATTTAGTCACAGACTCGAAGTTTTTACAGGTTGGTTGGGAATGGTACAAAAAGCAAACCGACACTCACAAGCAAGGCTAGGTTATAGAATATTTCATGGTGCTGCACAGAAATGTTATACTTTTTGGAAAGCTTGGCATAAAACTGAAAATGCACCCCTTGATCCTTCATTAATCTCAAACCGACATAATCACAGAAACGTCATAAACACTGAAACTGACATATCAATGTCTTTAATTGTAGGATATAGGCGTAGAAGAAAGTTGTTTATGTCCGTCCACACGCACACGCGGTTTTTAGGAAAGGATAAAAATCAAAGGCTTGGGCGGTTCTGGAAATAAATACCCTTTTTAAGGCCTTATCAAGATAGAGTAAATTTTGGGGGTAGCCGGGTTGTATTATGTAAAGGTATTGAAACGAATGTGTGTGTGTGTGTGTGTGTGTGTGTGTGTGTGTGTGTGTGTTTTTTTTTTTTTGCATGCATGCGTGCAATTTCCAACGAAAGAGATCTCGCACAGATCTTTGTCACAGTGAGTTTGAAAAATAGCTGAGTTTTAGCTAAATCACAGATAACCAATGACGTGACTATTGGTTCACACCATGGTCACTTTGTAAGTCTGTGTGGCAGTGCTTGATGCGTAGCCAATCCGCTGCGCCGGAGTTTGCGTTACTGCGACAGTATTTCAATCATATAGCGAAGTTGAGCACATAAAAAAAGAATATCCCGAGTGCACAGGTTCATCCGTGTGTACCAGAGAAGCAGGATTCCAAACATTGCGCTATTAGCAATGTTAAGTCAGCGACTCTACCCGTTTAGTCAATGAACTGAATGAAAAATATTTGAAAATGTTAGTCGGTTGAAACCCTATCAAAAAAACAATCATAAACGTGATTCACAAGTCACATCGCCTCTTTCAAATTCACTGTTTACAAACGCGCCTCTGTACAGCATTCATCAGCATCATGAATCGGTCGTGAATGCTTTTCTGTTTTTTACAAGAAGTTCTTTACGGAGTGGAGATCAGTTATCCACAGAGATGATACTTCGGGAGAAAGTATTGCCTCAAAACAGCGCGTGTGTAATACTTATTAAGTTTTTTTGTAGCATTTATCATAGTGAATTATCATAGTGAATAAAATATTACAGTGTTGATGATGAAGTGTAAAGTACTTATCATGGTTTATAATATTTATTATAGTGTATAGTATCTATAATAGTGCATAATATTTATAACTATGTACTATATTTATCATACATTTTAGCAGTTATTATAGCTTATTATATTAATGTTAGTTTATAGTATTTACTGCCGAGTGCATAGCATGTGAAAACCATATTTACATTATCTTTCATTTTAAGGACCCCCGCCCTGCAATAAAATGAAATATATTATAAAATAATATATTATATAAACAATATACAATCCTGGTTTAACGCAATCGTAAAATGGCTGCCGAAACAAATGTAACAAGCATTGATTCATATTATTCAATCACGGGCCGTTTTGGTCCGGTATTAAGGCACAGATCCCGAGATTTACAACACTAGGATAGTCATTACACATGTCCCTAAAATATACGCTCGAGAAGAATAGTCCTTAGACAACGATTGGATAAAAAAAACTAAGTTTACAGAAAAATTATTCATTTTAAGTCTTCATTTTAGGTTATTGTATTTTCATAACATTTCTTGACAACATGCTACAAAATGTCTACACAACTTTTTAATTAAGCGCAGGAACATTGTTGTAGTACGATCGCAGTAATGCATAAGACATTTGGAAAAAAATAATTAAAATACTCGGGTGCCAAATAAACACTGAATACGCAGAAACTTATGACATCAGACAAGCAAAACACTTTTAATTTATATTTATCAGTGGATTGTTTTACTTTAGTATGCTATAGGTAAATACCTTCAAGTTTATTTTGCTTGAAAAGTGCCATTAACATTTAAAATTAAATTCTTAACTTCTAAATCTTAACGCGATAACAAAAAATTGCAGACACCCTTGTCGTCTGCTGCGGTATATCTGGAAGCTCGTGATTATCATGCGTGATCATTCTTCGAACTACACTTGAGATAAGAAAAATAGGAAGATAGGATTGAACAAAAAATAATAGATACTTCCTGTCTATTACGTCAAACTTTTTATGAAGAAAAAAATGAAAAAATGTTAAAAAATCATATGTTGTATTTCGCTATATCATATTATATCAAATCACTGTTTAATATAAAATATATTTGGGTTGTTTATCATAGTATATTATAATATTTTTCTATGTTATATTAGAAATAAAATCATATACGTGAGATTTTTCAAACTTAAATATAGTAGTATGTAAAGAGCACTATATCAAACTTTAGTATGCAACGCATTAAAATTATCAAATTGTGTTTGTCACCTTCCCAAACGTTAAGTCTCATGTTGCAATATGATATCTATAGCCATTTTTTTCTCTTAAGGGCGTATCAGCGGGGCACAACTAATTTTAATTTTGATAATAAAATGTTTTGGAATTTCTCATTTATTTTAAGTACGAGTAGGATGGCAGAGGAAAGCCAAAATTTTAGGATTCCTGTGTTACGAATATTATGAAAAGTAAAAGTATTCGGAAATAAGTTAAATTTGAAAAACCGTCGCCGAATTATAATTTGTTTTGGAAGAATAATGGCCCTCAAACAAAAATATATCTAAATTTTCATAGTTTGGGGTAGTTTTTGAATACATTTTGATCCTGGCACAAACGAAATTTATGCTTGTTTTGTATTTCAGTGCAAGTTTGACAGTATTTTCACCTGTAACTTTTAGAATATATTATAAGTTACAAATTGTGATAAAATATTTTAAAAATATCATTTAAACATGCGTTTACAGTATTTGGATGAAATCTTTTTTATTCTTATATGCCTTTTTTTTTTTGTTATTGTTTTTTTTTTTTTTCCCCAACAAATTTTAGCTAATAGTGATGTTCTACCGTAAACTTAATCTTGAAAACAAGCATGGTGATCCCTAAGTTTTATTTCATATATCTTTTAGTTACAGTCCTATGTACTTATATGCATTTAGAAAGTTAGAGAGAGAGAGAGAGAGAGCAAAAAAAATAAAAAAAATAAATAACGCCTAAATGAAAGTCCTTTATTTCTTATAAGAGAATATTTCTCTGTTGTGCCTCTCCTAAAACATTATATCCGAAGTCTGTCATGATGGGTATTTGATTCCTTCGTCTTGTAAAGTGGCTGTTAGAATTTAGAATTTGCTATTAGAAAATAGGAATTGTAAAGTTTACCAAAGTTAAGATGTTTATCTTATAGACATAACTGAGCAAATAAATTTCCACGAGTGAATACTTTAGTTATCTAACCATCTGTATCTATATGCATTGCATTGTTGATGCTTATATTTTGGAAGATAAATAACATATTTTTTAGCTTCTATAAAAAAAAATCTGCCGTAATATTTTTTTTTTTATAAATATACAGAATGATTCTAGATAATACAAAAAGGCATTAGGTTACGATATATTAAGCCATCAAAAATTGCTTAAAATATGTTATAAAAAAATGAAACATTTGTGTAAAAAAAAATAGACTGATTAAAAATCGCCCTCGTAAGATTTGCCTACAGGTATCGAGCGAACTCCTTACGTACACGTAATGGTAATAGAACTTTTCCAGCAAAAATAAACTTTAAAGTAGTTTCTTACAGCATAAAAAAGAAAAACGATCAACTGATAAATATAAATTAAAATTGTTTTGTTTGTCTGATGTAATATAAGATTCTGTGTATGCAGTCTTTATATTGTTTATATATCATGTATTTCATTCATTGCTGTCACTTTTAGTGTAAATCAGTAAAGTCAACAAGAGGCCTCGGAAAATACGACGAGCTTCTTGGGTTATTGCATCTTTGTGTATCCCCCATATCAAGCTCTTGCAGGTATTAAGTCAGTCAAACGGATGGACTAAATACTAGGACCTCTTCGATCTCGTCTTGCAGGAACAGACCACCTTCCATGCCTTTGATTCCATTGTTTGGATAAACAAACAGGAGATTTGTGGTTAAATTTAGGTTCACTGGAGGAAATATTTACGTAAAGTCTCGAAATCTAGATAAAACAGCAATCTTATGATAACAAAACGATGGACATTTGTTGCCAAATAAAACGGATATTCGATCCCCAAAAGGGGCACAAAATTGTTTTCGAACATTCTAAAAACGAGCCATTGCTTATTTAAAAGATATTTGATAACAAACAGACACTTAGCAATAAGATGACCGGATAATTTATTCTTAACGTATTTCATGCAAAAAAGAATTTATTTTTTATTTTGCTATTTTGAGTACATTCCAAATGCCCTACGTAATAAACGTAATAGACAATACATTGTAATATACAGCTCGTCATCAAATGTCTGTAATTTATGATTTCTGAATATTTTCTCTGCAAAATAGTTGTCTACTTCCCAGCTATGTAGACATGATCTGTAGTTCTCTGATGGTTAACAGCTGCATACGAACATAGATTTTATTTCCCTCAGTTTGACATAGATCCCAATAATGTATGTTGATGTAGGGTTATCAATGCCACCATAATTCGTAACCCTTAGGTATTGTTTTCCACTCCATGATAAAAGTGATAGACTTACTGGCATACTTACTTCATTAGTCACTGAATTTCCCAATCTATCATGTCTTTAATCACAAATATTGATGTCAGTTTTCTATTGATTTATTTGAAAGACTTTTTTATTTTATTTATTTATTTGGGTATTTAGCTAACGAGCAGACATAGATTTTTTTTATTTATTGACGCAACGTATCTGATGTATAAACATACGTGTGTTGAGTATGCCCGGGCTGTTGTTGTTGTTTCAGACACTCAGCAGTGACCCATTTATTCTCACCTTCATATGGTGTCGGAGAGGTATATCCCATATAACATACAGAAGCTCTCCAAAATTTCAATTGCATTTTACGAAAAAATATAATAATTTAGCTCTTAGACAAGTTATACAATCAATGTATTTTTTAAGAAGTTGTACACGGGTTCACATTGATTGCAAAAAAAAAATCGAAACTATGTAAATATGTGCAAATACATCTTGTATGCCATAAAAAAAGTGGAGGAGTTCTATTTCATTCATTTTAACTATCAAGCAGACATTGAATTTTCGATTAAAAATGAGAAAGATCAGTATCGGTGTCCATAAACTAGGCCAACACGATAAGCCGAATATTTCCCATGTCAAAATATCTTGTACTATTTATTGAAAATTTTTTATCCATTTCAAACAGACGGAGTAACTGATAAAAAAAAATAAGATAAAATCTGAATACCATCACGTAAAAAGGATAAGTGATATCGCAGTATCATACTACGATGTTCGGTTTATTCGGATAACGTCGATAGATAAGGCAGTCTGCAATAACATGAAAAAAATCGATAAAAGCGATCTGCTATTCAGATAAACTGTAAAACAACCACGAAAACAATACAAAAGACACAAAGGAAAAAAAACTATGTTAGCCGCATTTTCGCTTTACAACAGATATGCTGCTAGGCACGTAGCCAAATATTTCTCGAGATGTAAAATTATTCTACTGGTCTTCATAACTTATGCATTATAGAAAAGTTTGTTGGGTTTTAACGTCCCGTCGACAGTATTTCAGTCATTTGGTGACGATGTCTACTTGAGGCAGCATCACGCCATGTGGCATGACACCACACCCAGTCACATTACCATGACACCGAGCCAGCCATTCCTGGAACTATCCTTATATGCTGATCGCCAAGCAAGTACCATTTTTACGTCTTTGGTATGTCGGAGACCGAACCAACAACCCTCCCACTCATTCCACTCGGCCACCAGGATCGGTACTATAGAAGAATCAATGCGCTGGTTTTCGTTTAAAAGCAGATACAGTTGAATCTGTACGAGCAACCATCTTTATTTATTAGCGACCAGCTGTAAGATCCCGGGTATGATTTTATCATATAGTTGACCTCAATGAAGCAGCAATCTTTTCTTAGTGGCAATTTTCATGTTCCCTTCTGGCCGCTTAAGACAGGTTTGTCTGTACGGTTAACGTTTTAATTATGCTGGCGGGACCTTACAGTAGCAAACAAAAGTACCTACATTAGATCAGCGTAATATGTACATTTGCTTAACCCTTTCCCTCATATAGACTCATTTTGACGCCCTCAATAGGTACCACATAAAGCCTGATCTGCAGAAAACCACAGTTAAACCTTACCAAATTTAATTATAAAGTCCTCATTTCCAGACCACTGAGGTGCAGCGAACAGCATAAAACCTGATCAGCCTGCGAGTTACTCGCAGGCTGATCTGGTTTTATGTTGTTCGCATAGGTCTTTTCATGGTTTCCTCTATGAGGGAAAGGGTTAATAAAAATGATAAGACGATTGCTATAATGATAATATAGTTTACGAAGCATTTTCAATTTGAGGAGGGACGAAGTGTGAAATTCGCCATAATTAGTTTACGGCTGTTCATTAACAAACTATGTTAATCAAAACACACTGGGTTACTTTGTGCATGGTTAGAGAAAGAGGGAGGGGGATAGAGAGAACCTGGAACGTGTTCCAGTAGGGAAAACAAATATATAGAGAGATAGGCATTAGATCAAAGACGAGAAGATGAATCATGTTTATGTTGATAATGTCTAGTTTCAGGAAACCTAATATTTTATTAGCATGGCTATGAAGATGTGCATACTACTGCCAAATGAACTTAATGCCAACATTTAATGGCCAGTATAAACACACAATTACCAAACGGATATTCAACCGTTTTAAAATAACTTTTATAAATACTAAAACCACAGACAACCAAAATTGATTCTTTTCCTGAATAAATAGGATTGCTTATTTTTGAATAAGAAAAATATGTCTAAAAATATTACGTCTAACTGCAAAAAGATTGGGAATAAATATTTCAAGATGGTGCTGTTAACATATGTATTGGAATCATGTCTTATTTTACCACCAAAAGGAATTGCGCTTAAATTAAAATCGAGCTGAACAGAATATTTTTTCTGAGAAAAAAAATCCTTGATTCTGACTGCCTCACGTCTTTGAGACAGAAAAACAATATTTGCAATCATGTAAAAAAGTGTATACTTTCGATGGCAACTCTTTAATAAGCACTAATCGTATGTACTCGGCATTCCCCGGTCAATCGAAGAAATGACAGAGGTGATCCGAATGCCACCACATACAATGCACAGTGCCATTAGACCGCCGCACCCATATGTGAAAAAAAAACCGAATACATGTATTTTAGTTTAATTGCAAATGTATATGATTAATCATATTAATTGCTATAGCATGTTTTTCAATTATGACTATTTAGAATGACAAATGGTTTGCTTTCCGGATATTTTGTAATGAAATATCTGTTCTTTTAGCCTATACACACCATGTTGAATCACGTGACTATTTTGTAAAAATCACAAAAGAGACTGATGACTGGATTTGTTACAAACATAAATCTATCCAAAAACGTAACCTTGTGTATGTTTTCACCTATATCTAAACAGAATAATTATTTTTTGTTGTTGTTGAAAACTTCAAAAAAAAAAAATCTTCAAACTGAATATTTATTGTCCTGGAGAAGGTATTAAAATATATGTGAAATAAAAAGAATTGCATCGGTCATTGATATATTAATTTTAACTGTCTGAACAAAAATAAATTATTAGAGAAAAGGTGTTAGAAGTCGAGCCAACAAGGAGTGTTTTTCTTTTCTCATAGAATGATTCATTAACATATCCGGAAAAATGCGGAAAAAAAAAAAAAAAAAAAAATGGAGCACTTTTTCCGATTGAAATATTTAACTAGATATCGGAATTATTTTAATTACTTCCACAGTTTGTCTTTGACATCCATTTACTTATTTTTAACCAAAAAAAAGAATTTTAGCTCATAATCGTGCATGAATGGGAAAAAAATGACTTTACTGAAACTTATAATAAAATGATCACGTTTTGTATATAGTGAAGAAATATGTCTTCGTGCATTGAGGATAAGCCAAGTTTTAACGAAAGTAAATCTGGCGATATCCAAATTGCAAACAAACGCAAATTCCATATGAATTAGACTTGGAGAAGAAGAAAATTCGTGTATTTTCCTTTCATTCTTAATAATACATCAGATTTCGTGTTCTCAAAAATACTTAAGAACGAATACACGCTCAAATTTAAGTATCATTCTCAAATTCTTATTGAAACTAATGGGCATAATTTGGGTCTGAGTATGATTTTTATACCATTTTTATTTTCGAGAAAAAGGGGCCTGGCCTGAAGTTGACACTATTAAATTTGTCCCCAATTTCTTGACGCATCAGCAACTGAATCACCTCAGTTATTCGTACTGTGTTCAATCATTTTATACTTAAAGGTCGAAAGATGCGGGCATTATAGAGATCTTTGAGAGTTTAAATTAAGATATACATGTATTTGAATATAAAACATGCGAAACAGGAGATATGTATGCTTAAACCCCTTAAAGTTTTTCTTCTTTTATTTTACTTAATAACTAAATATTATTTTGCATTTACGAGATACTATTTCGTAAATATTGTAATTACTATTGATTCATTATTTCCATCCCTTTAATAATTCGTAAATATTGGATATAAACGAAATATATTATTTCGTTATTATCATCTCGATATTACGAATTAAAAAATATATAGTCTTTGATCGTTCGTGTTATCGAAGTCTTTACACCAGGGGTACTCGGAAAGTACGAAATAAAACAACACTGTGTCCAAACACTTGGCAACCGTTCCTAAGCCTACAGACAAAATCATTAAATATTGAATAAAACCAAAAAAAGTTCTACAAATGCTTTAGACACTTTTACGTCAATAGACATTGGCTTTTGTACTCTTTGAGGCATCGCAGATCAACCAAAATGAGAGGCACACCTTTGGCAATGTATGCAAAATGAAAAAGGACCATAGCTTCTGTTTTTTTGTGTTGTAAAGTCGGAAGAGGCATGTTTTTAAAAGATTGGAATGCGTAGTTTGACTTATGTTAGAATGAGAAAAAGAGAACTGTTTTATAGGACTAACTTCCGAAGAACATTAATCAGTTTTGGCATTTCTTTTACGTCCACTGGGAAAGGGGTTCTACGAAAGCATACTAGTCTTCTAACGGGGTTTCCTTGCATCTTGTATAGTGCGGCATCTGCCAATGGCATACAAGGCCTAATACTGAGCTGAGCCGAGGCGTAGTCCCTACTTTTCTCTTAATTAGATTTTATAGTCGTGACAACAAAAAAAAATATACTTCGCAAAAAAAAAAAAGAATTTTATCACTTTAAGTAAAATGTACGAAAAATCATGAAACTTTCTAAATATGCAACAGTGATTAAACCCAGTTTCTAATTATGAAAAATTCGAGTCCACAATCGAGAAAATGTGCACGAATCTCACGCACAAGAAGATATTCTTCTTATTATTGTAACGCTCGTACCGACATGCACTAACAATTGTCAGGAAGGGTTGGAAATTACCCAAAAGGATTAACGAGAAGAAATGACTGCCTGAATACACGCCAGCACGTTTTATGATAAGTGGCGGTATTGAGTGGGCGTGCGGGGAGATGTAAGGACTAAGCGACAGAAACATAATTCCTTAATTAATAAACGTTTTACGGAACATTGTCTGAATAACGGATAATTAACAGTTCAATTGATGTGACAAAGTCACTTAGAACCTACTTGTAACAAGCTTCAGAATAATTCATAATGTTGGGGTCTCTATGTATCGCTCTCTGTCTGTCTGTCTCTGTCTGTCTGTCTGTCTGTCTGTCTGTCTTTCTGACTGTCTGTCTGTCTGTCTCTTTTTGCCGGTCTGTCTATCTGTCTGTCTGTCCCTGTGCGGTCACTTGGAATGTGAAATTAGCCATGTATGTGTTTAATTAATGTGCGTTTATTAAACGAGATTTTTTTTAAAAATGTGAATGACTCTCTTCCTCATATTCTGATTTAGTGTGCCACGATGATTTTTCCATGCATTCAGTATTCATACACATGTATCACCATTGTATTTGGGCTTATCGTCATTTGTGGGAATTGTTTTTATACGAGACGGATACAGTATAATCTAACATCGATACCACACCGCAGTCATGTGGTATGATACCACAGTAACCACAACCATGCAGTCATATTATCTTGATATCTGGAACTGTACCGACCCCGTTGGCGGGAGGTCGTGGGTTCGATCCCCGGCCGCAATAAACCAAAGTCGTAGAAAATGGTACTGGTATAGTTCCCTTGCTTGGCGCTCAGCATAACAAGGTAGTTCCAGGACTGGTTGACCCGGTGTCAGGATAATGTGACTGGGTGTGGTATCACGCCACATGTCTACGGCGTGATACTGTAGTGTGGCAGCATTATATATGTCTCAAGTAGACATCGTTTCCAACTGACTGGAATACTGTCGGTGGGACGTTAAACCCAATATACAAACAAACAAACATCTGGAACTAAGCCTATATGATGAGTGTCAAGCACAAGAGAGAAATACCTAATGACAAATGGCTTAATCTACAGTTGATACAATCCTGTGTGAGACATAACATGCACGTACTTTTATTGAGGTTACATTGATTGTTTCATCATCTCAAAGGTTTTCGGAACATAGAAAATCCACTGCCAATTAGGAAAGATTGATGATTACAGCAACTCAATTAATTTGAACATCATTGGTTACAGGTGCCTCTCCTTTTTATAATTGAGGCACTTCATCACGAAAACGTGTTTTGGCTGTAACTAAATGTGCACCCACTGTTAACCAGAAGTCAGGAACACACACCCCCAGTGAATGCACGAAATGCAGCATGGCATTTGGTACATATGGTTTATCAACATGAAGAATGTACGTTTCTGTTGAAGTTTTGCGTATTCTAATGCATCTACGGAATTCCATAACTGACAGCCTACTGTTCACTGCTAGCTACTAATGCCCACTGCCTAACGTCTACTTTAATGCCTACTGGCTACTCAATGCAGTTTATTACCTGATGCCCTATATCAAAGCGTATTTACCTTTCTAAGCTGTTTCACGTAAATTCGTGTTTTTTTTCTCGCGCAGTGAACTGTTGCAAAGGCAACATTTCAAACTGATAAATATTAGATTTATCACATAACCATTACATCAGCTGTTTTCATTCGATAAATTAAATAATCATTTGTTCAGGGATTCATTGTTGTTACTTTATTTTCGCAATTTAACTATTAAATGATTGGTCAGGAAATAAACCAGTTATTTCATTTTGATTTGTGTTCACAAATTACCATTAAATAACTGTATACTGCTATAAAAGCACATTTCTCAAGGCCTACTGCTTACTGCCAACTGCTTAATGTCTACTTCTAAATGCCACTACCAACTTGTCCATTCGGGATACTTCAGATTTGATCCATGCATAAATTTAAGCTAGCAATATCCTTATTATCCTTAATTCAAAGGATTCAGTCATAAAAGTAACTGAAAAATGTAACACAGCAACTAAACATCGGGGTAAATACCAGTCAGTTAAAAAATATTGACCGTTCATATATTTGTGTAATTCAGTATAATTTTCACGTGATGAAGTCTTTACAATCAGCTTGCTGCCTGGAGGTTCTAACCTTGTCTGTTTCCATCTGTAATTAGCTGGATGTCGCTTTTAGACTGAAATTGTGTCACAGCGTAGGTTTTCTCCATCACAGCTACAACAACAACTGTTTCAAACATCGTCTGGTTTTCAAAGAAAAAAAGTCAAGATATTATCATCAATCTTTGTTTCGTCGTCGTCGTTATCGTTGGCGTCGTGAATTTTTTTTACCTTGGTCATACCATCTAAAATATTGAAGTTTCTGTCACCAAACTTCACATATCTGTTCACTATCACAAGGGCTACATTCTCATTAAGGGCCATAACTCTTATGTCCATTTTCACCTAATGTTATGTCTTCTATCTTTATGCGACGTGCATGATGAATTATAGTAATTTGTTAAAATAAATAAGGAGATATGTTTGAACTGGTAAAACTGCACACTGTTTACAAACAAAAGATAAATTCATTCTAATATTTTTTATATGTTTAGTATTTTGATTTCAGGGTTATCCATTATATGATTAGTCCGAAAATTATCGTGATACGTCATAAGTTATTTCGTGTAACAATCAACATCCGATATTGTATGAAAACCGTCAGATCCAAAGGTATTTGACACTCACTCACTAGAAATATCTGTTAGGCTATATATAAGATTGTAGTATGTACAGAGGACATTCTGTGTCAAGTACCTGTGGTCAGATTATACAGCATCTCATGAATTAAG
The DNA here is from genome assembly GCA_021229015.1 of Solen grandis. NCBI lineage: Eukaryota > Metazoa > Mollusca > Bivalvia > Adapedonta > Solenidae > Solen > Solen grandis. The sequence goes on along the minus strand of CM037779.1, from coordinate 37,183,888 downwards.
GTAATCCTTCAAACATTAAAATTATAATCATTGTCCTTCAAATGCGCAGAAAAATAAATGCAGATGCAAGTATTCTCTGACTTGGAGTTATAGGCTCTTTTGCTCTAAAAAGTCTAAAAAGGCTTGCATTTACTATAAAATTTCCATGATCACTTATTGGACCTTGATCACATTTAACTGATGGATGGATTACCTTAAGCAGCATAATGTGTGAATATGTGTCCAAATTACAGCATTTAGTGGGTAGATGTGTTATATATAAGTTTACATTATTATCATACAACAATGCATTTCATGACGAAATACCAAACGCAGGTTTTGATGGATAACGGTTGAATATCAGTTAGTACTAGTGTAAGGAACTTAATATTTTATCTACTATTATGATGGCTCTAAATCTATTTTTTTTTTTTTTTTTTTTTTTGCACAGCTGTATTTCACATTTAAAAGAGAGAAAAACTGCTTTCCACGTGGAAAGTACTTATAAGAAACGGTGCGAAAATTCAGGTGTAGTTTTTACAGGGTGCCTCTTTCCCATTCTTCAACGTCGAGAAACCTTCACTGAAATTATCATTCTCAAAAATTGTTTATACAAAAAACGTGCAAAAAGAGACTTCTGAACAGTTTTATCTTTCGTTGTTCACTTTCTTTCTCGTTTTTACGTGTATCATAAGGTAAACAAAAAAGTGACATGAATTCACTAAAAAACAAAAACAATTGTGTTATCGTATCGTATTAAGATATATATAAAGATATAAAATATTGTCTTACCTGTCTTAAGCGGTCAGTCGTGGAAACAAGAGAAATGTGACTGCATAAGAGAGGTGGTCGCTAAATGTAGGTTATACATGAAACAAAATGTTAGTTGGGTAATTTTAAAACTGACCGCTAATTGCAGGTTGACCGCTTGATACAGGTGCCAGCTTATACAAGTTCAACTGTATTTCCTAAGTGTAATAAATATATGTATCTTGTTCAAACAACAAAGTTATCCCGTTTTAAATTACAGTAGTATACATACAATGCACTATTTAATCATGAATATTACATTTTTTTTATAATTTATTTCATTAAATTTAGCATAATCTAATGAATAATTACAATAATTGAGACATTTTTTCTATATACTGTAAATGTTTGATGTTGTAATGTGAAACGAGTATTATAATTGTGAAATGTTTGAATGGTGACATATGTACGATATTGTGACATTTTGTAATGTGATACGAGGGTATTATAATTGTGAAATGTTTGAATGGTGACATATGTACGATATTGTGACATTGTGTAATGTGATACGAGGGTATTATAATTGTGAAACGTGTCATGTGTATAATTATGGTGACACATGTCAGTTGTGACATATGTGTTGTTGTTGTTGTTTTTTACGTTTATATACTGAACCAAAAATGAAACACAATGGGAACTTTCTGGGTCTATATCTTATACATATTTGAATGCTCTACAGAATACATTATATCAGTTTTACGATTAAGCCTTAAGGAACATATCCAAATTTCATTAGATTCTGGGGCCTCCGTGGCCGAGAGGGTAAGGTCGCTGACATCAACACTCACTCAGCCCCTCACCGCGTGGGTTCGAATCCCGGCAGGGTCATTCGGATTTTCATGTAGGGAAGCCTCCCAGCTGGCTTGCGGTAGGTCTGTGGTTCTACCCGGATGTCTCCGTGCATTCGGGGTCTTCCTCCACCTGTAATTAGCTGGACGTCGCTATATGATTGTAATACGGTTGAAGCGACGGTAAACTCAAATAGTCAAGTCATTAGATTCTAACCAGTAATTCACGAGTAATTGAAGCATATTTGATGGTAACCCCCTAAGTCACAAAATGAAATCGACTCACCTTTCAATATCTCGTATGCCCCTCGCACATTTGTCGCGGCCCTGATTCGCCTTTGCATTAAGTAGCGGGGGTATTCTGACGCCATTGCGTCCTCTTGTTCAATTCATCCAAAGATGTTCAATTGGAGACAAATCTGGAGTTTAGTGGGTTAATGTTATGATTTGCAGAAAGTCTCGACAAAGATAAGGTTGTGCTGTTGTGCATTTGAGCTTAACAGGCTTAAACATTTCATCCCTATATCTTACGGCAAAAAAAAAAATGGTTTAACTTTAAATAGTGGGAAAATATGCATATGTCTCAAGAGCATTGAGTGGTATTACAAGATGTGTTGAGCAACATGTTCTCATTAAACTGCACGCGATTTTTGCTTTTTTACACTTTCTCAGTGAGGCACGATACATCACACGGCTGAGCAAATTTAGATAATACGTGAATTACACAGTGACCTTGAAAGTTGTATAACCTATTTTCATCATTTTAGGCCAAAGCATTTAATAATGGTTGCACATTTATGTACCCAGCGTTTCCCTTTTGGCTGGGAGATCATTTATAGTAACACGCGAACGATATGGTGGTATTGTGTTATGTTTGTTTGTTTGGGTTTAATGTCCCACCTACAGTATTTGTTTGTTTGGGTTTAATGTCCCACCTACAATATTTCAGTCTGTTAGGAAATGTTTGTATGCCTGAAACAGATATAGTGCTGCCGCACTTCGATATTACGCGATAGACGTGTGGCATGATACCACTACCAGGCTATACCAGTACCATACGACTTTGTATATCGCGGCCGGGGATCGAATATTACGACATGTATATACATTTGTATTGGGATACGTGTAATGTATAAGTTGTGACATGTGTGAATTGTGACATCTGCATAATTGTGACACGTGTATATTTACAGAGATGATCTACACGCACAAGCTTGCCACAGCACGGGATGACATAACTCTGGAAATCCTGGATGCATCCTCTCAGGTATTATCTCCCTTGGAATATTTTCCTCGTTCTAAATAAAAATCAATTTAAAAAAAAGCAATTATTTGAATAATAAGATGAGCAAGAGTTTTGATGATCATTAATTTCCCTTTTTACATTTTACCAGGCTATAAAATAAGGATATTTTGATTAACTTCATTTTTTTTAAAGAGAAAAGCGGTATTTTTTTTTAAGTTCCGTGCTAAATATCGCGTGCTTGGGGTTAACGCCATTGACACTTTATCCACTTGAGATAGCGCTACAACACAGCAGTATCTCTCCATAGATAAATAACATAATATGACATCCAGTAACATTTTTTTTTACCATTGGCCACCCAGTCCTGGAACAATCTTTGATTATTTGAACACAGAACAGGGATTCTAGCTATTTTGTTAAGTCGCTGTCGGACATTGAACACTTGATTTTCCCCTCCAGAGCTGGGTGTCATCACGAACAACATCCTCGTGTGCTTAAATTAAATGTTAATATTGCATTATATTACAAAATATATTCCGCTGTCAATTAAAGAAAATAGAAGGAAGCAGGAACAAGAATATATAGACTGTTCGATTTCAATTTACAGCTATCACCAGAAAGCATAGAAAAACACGCCAAGTGGGGTGACGGGTTTGTTCTCCTCTACTCTCTGATGGACAGGGACTCACTCAGCGCACTCCTGCCGGTACAGGACACGCTGCTCCGACTAAAGGGCCGCGACTGTTCCATGGTTCTTGCTGGGAACAAAAGTGACATTATCATGGCTCGGGAAATTCCGCCGGACACGGAAGTTCACGAACTAACCGGAAAGTTCGATTGTCCGAAATTCGAAATATCAGTAGCAGACGGGTGCCAAGACGTTTTCGAGGTGATGGATGAACTCATGTGTCAACTGAAGCGAGACTTTATTAAAAATCTAACCTCTTGCAACGTGGCGTCGATGGAAAATAAACCACGATCAAAACTGTACAGCATGAAGAAGGCTTTCAAGAAACGAATTAATCGTAGTCATAGTGACACGTTTTGAAGAGAAAAAAAACACACACACAATCAGCAACATCAACATATGTTGCAATTCATATTAATTATTATAGACACTAACTAAGTACCCAGCGAATTTATGTAGATGGAAACATTATATAATGAACACACATATTAAGACAATGAGTAGCCTCAGGAATGGTACAAACTGAGTATAAGTACATTCATTGGTTCTACTTTTAAAATGTCTTACGTGACCTGACAGTGGAATGAGAGAAAGTGGCCGCTTAGACGAGTGACTGCTAAACGGAAGTAAACTGTATAAACTCCGCTTATTACGAACGTCTCAAGCCCTGACAATATACCCGTGTATTTATACATTATACTGAATATAAAGATGGGAAAGAATAGGGCTGGAAAATAAAATGTTCCAAAAATCCGAGAGTTTGATTATTCCGGGTTCGTTATACGAGTATTTTTCTGTGCAATTTTAATATTTCTGAAAGATTAAACCTGGTCGCTTAAAACAGGAATGCTGTTTATTACAAGTAGTCTCTTGTAGAGGTTTAACTGTAATTATTTACGATATATTATAATCGTTACAATATTGACATAACGCCCATGTGAGTGATGTTTGTATGACGAATCTACGTATTTCATTTGTTTAAAAGGGGGAGCGTATGTAAGAAGTGTGTACAGCTTGATGGGGCGTTTATACAAAAAATACATTTAGATGTGTGTATCATACTAGGTAATTGTTTAAAAATGAGAGAAGTATACAGTCATGACAAAGAAATACGTCAGCAGATTGTAAAGTTACAGTGGGACCTCGGTAAGCCGAACATCGAATTATCGAAGTTACCGTGTAATTTCAAATTATTTGTTAGTATTGAAAGTTCGCCTGTTTATGTAATTTCGGATTTCTTTTGATGATATAAATTGTATGTATTTCAAGCCTGGTGACTCAAACTGCAAATGCTGCTCTTTGGAAAAACGGGAGAAAGAAATTTGAGAATTTTTTCCCTGAATGCAGTGTAAAACACAGTTTAATTACTTTTGTGCATTTAATATTTCACATTTATTTTCACAAACATTTATTCCTTGGAAATTGGATAATAAAAGCAGTTAGTCAATTATAAAAATAATCAAAAAAGAAAAGCAATATAATAAGAATGAAATGATAATTTATTGGCATAACATAATAGATTAGAAAAATAGCAGATTTAACACCGATTCGAGAAAAACGAGTATATATAATTAAAAAACAAAAAAGGATTAGAAAGAGCGATATGGGCGTTTCCGCGTTTTGGAACTGCACGTTACGGTTTACCGAAAATCATAATGGCGTTTTGAGCAGACATTCTTTTTATCCTAGCTTGAAAATAAAAGAGATAATAAATGTATCAACTTCATAAGATTTTGTGCATTTTTTGTAATTATTGTGCGTTTTGTAGCTTTTGTTTTTGTATAAAAGAAAGTAAATATGTATTTTATGCCGCATGTGTTGTTTTCTTCCATATCCCGTTCTCTATTCAGTATGAATGTTTGAACTTTACATCGGGGTACATAGCTGCTTTTACTTGCTTGCTTGGTTTGAACATCTCAAACAACAGTACTTCAGTACTGTTTGGGGGAATTTTGTCTTCGTGAGACAATATGTATTTCCCTCTCTGCGACCCCTTAAAATGTTGTTTTTTTTTGGGGGGGGGGGGGCTAATGTCAGTCATTTGAGGAACAGATATAGTGCTGCCATACTGCAGTATCACGCAGTAGATATGTGGCATGATACCACACCCAGTCACATTATCCTTACTTCTATGCTGAGCACCAAGCAAGCGAGCTGACTTTAATTGCCAAATCAGTGACTGGGGAAAATAGTAAGTGTTTGTTTATTTCCCAATGAATAAGGTGCGAATTGTACACCAGCATGTAGATTAGGTGTTTGGGAAGTGCTCGTTGATTTATGTAGCTTTACGTCTCATTTCGGAGTGAAAAGTGAAAATTTAAAAAAAGAAAAATAGGACACTTGATCTTACCTGGTTACCTTCGGCAGAAACCAGATTCAAATTTCAGATAAAAAAGAATATAGTTTCTTTACAACTAACCGTCGTCTGGGGTCCTCATTTTTCAAGGGATCAATAATGCTAAAGCAATTAACTTAACTATTTGAGTTTACCGTCGCCTTGACAGTACTTCAGTCATATAGCGACGTCCTGCTAATTACAGGTGGAGGAAGACCCCGAATGCACGGAGGCATCCGGGTAGAACCACCGACCTACCTCAATCCAGCCAGGCTTCCTCACATGAAAATCCTAATGACCCTGCCGGGATTCGAACCCATGCGGTGAGGGGGCTGAGTGAGTGTTAAAGTCAGCGACTTTACACTCTCGGCCACGGAGGTCCCTCAATCAATTACAATAGAGGACAATGAGGTTATCTCAAGTGCGATACAACATTCAATTCAGATTTCAAGGGATTCAATTTATTATGGCAAATACAGTAATTGTGTCAAATTAAACTCGGACCATTCGTTTCATAGAAGGAAATTTAGAATTGTTTATATACATGTAGTGTATGTAGTAAGGGCCATAAAGTGAAGATATATACCAAATGAAATTAAAATTTAAGCAGTTTTCAGAGAAGAATATATATATATATATATATATATATATATATATATATATATATATATATATATATATACCATGGCAACCAGACTTCTGCATGGAACAAGTGCCATTATGGGTCAATTTATACCAAGTGGTTTTTAAAGCAAGTTGTTTATGTTAACACAGGACAGACTGTTTACACATGGTGATCAGAATAACTCACCATGAGCATGTTGTGCTCTGTGAGCTAATACAGACAGGGACTTGCACCCACAGCAGTAAGCAACCAAGTGATAGCAAGTCAGCAACTGTGACCACTCACCCATGGAGATTCTTTATTTTACCATAACCTAGTATGATCATAGAACCTATTAACATGGTTATAAAATAAGAACAAAATATAACATCAGTTTCATAATCATTTATTTATCAATACTAAAATTTGTATATGATTATGTATGTAAAATCATGACAATCTGGTACAGTATTACATAGAATTGTCATTTTTTTTACTATATTTCACAAGCTTTCCTTGGTAACAGAATATATTAATAACTTGGATCTGATAGTTGTAACAAGTATGGCTTTCAAATTATTAACAGCTATTCTGGTTATCTAATACAACTTTATTCAATCAAAAGTGTCCGTATTTGTATTTCTTACATTGGTTTCATAAGAAACATTAACTCTTGCAGGATGTGTATAAATGAAATAATATGGATATGGAGAATTGTCTCCCTTTATTTAAATCAAGCTACACATGCATGCAGTTTTAAATGCTCTGACGCAGATTTATGTTATTACGTACACAATATGTGTGAAATGTCTACTCACACAGTATACACATGCAGTATATACACATTATATGTCAACCCGAGTTGACAATATACTTAAATATGAAAAAATATATTTCTGTACTAATTTGACAACATTTTTTTAAAAAATATACACTAAGTTCTACTATTTTTAACATTTTCCTTCCCCTAGCATTATAATATCCTCAACTCTTCACCGTATGGATATATCATTTTACAACAAATCAGGTCATAATAAACCAGATCAGCCAGAAAGCAAGTCATTGCCTAAATAGATGTTACTGTGTTACCTGAAATATAATTGAGGAGTACCTTTTTGGTGTTAAATCATGTTCAATTATGACAAAGGATAATGCTAAAACCAGATAGTATTAATGATTACTGTTTTTAATAGATCATATTTAAGAAGGCACATTTAAATGTCAGTAATTTAAAATTCAATATTTAATACCTCAAAAATGCTGTTGTTATATAAACTAGTCTCCATATAATTGGTTGATTGATAAGTGTGCATCTTTCTGTATAAAGTAAGAGCAATTCTAACAAAGAGCAGTATCTGCAATTCACTGATGATGAATTCTTGGTAAATCGGATATGATTTTCAACAATTTATCAATCATCAATACACAATTTTTTTTTCACAAATGGAAGTTAAGTTACAAAGGATAGTTTCTAAAACCATATATACCTCTTTAAGATTTCAAACACCTTGAAGTACTACTCAATTATCTTAAAGGTACAACTTAACTGTGAAAGAATCGAACCTTATCATCTCACTAGTAACTTACAGTCTGATCTGGCATAAAATGGCCACACAGGCCAGCTGAGAGTTTTTAAAACAACAAATGTTCTTAATGCAACACTGAAGCTAAAATTAAATACTCAACAAATTCATCATGTGAGTGTATAGGTCTCCATTAAAAAACATTAAAATGTTGTAAAAGCACTTGTGTCTTTGTGTATAAATAACTGTTCCTACATTTAAAAAAAATCATTTCAAGTGACTGTGCACAGCTGTATTGAATTTATCGCTTACTTTTTATTGCATATGGACTGGTCACATATTGTTTACAGAATACAATTCCTTGAAATACGCATACAAATTTATCTTTACACAACAATAAATACAGTATTTAACAATTCATTTCTCACAGGGTTTCAAACTGGTGTAGAAAAATAATCAACTTTCCATCACAAGATCCGTAAAAAAAAAATTAAAAAAAAAAAAAAATGCAAGCATGAATAAAAAATGTGTACATCTATAAGTGGGCATGCCTTTTTACTGAAACCAGTCCAATTTTCACATTCAAATGAACTTCATCCTGAAGAAAATATACATTGTTTTTATATCTGATCATAATAATATAAGGTTGAAATGCAGAAAGTGAAAATTAGAATGTCAGTGAAGATGTTCACGAAAGGCACAGACGTTCACATCTGTTATAAAAGTCACAGAGTAAGACAGGAGAAATGTGTTTCAGGTCAATATTTATTTATGATGGCTGCATTTGATGAAATTATTTTTTAGAGATCTCACAAAAGATAATATCTATAACAATCATAGGCATTAAAAATAAAGGTACTTGACATATTCCTAAACTGCAAACACTTTCCATCAAACAGTTGAATATTCCTTTCTTTATTTCGATAATGCCTAGCAAAATTTTAATAAAAATCAAATTTCTCCAGTCTCTAATTCTGCAACTATTTCAAGCCCATATTAACATGCTTCAATGTGATCGTTAAGGCGACGAGGGTCAAAGTTCAAGGTTTTGGAGGGACTGCATCATCAAAGGCACAAGTGATGGACGTCTTCCGATTTGTAAAAGACAACATTACCCAAAATGCCATGTAAGCTGCGGTTGAACCTTCAGTAATGTGCATCAAAACTGTCTAGGGAACCCAGAAAATATTCTGAACTATCGTTTTCATAGCAGAGGTCAGCATAGCAGTGAAATGTCAGGCAATGGCTTCCTCCATCCCATTCATATACTATATCTCTCCATAGATGATTAAATTATCTAACATTTAGTAAATCATTGTAAAGTGATTCAAAACCATCATTAATTTTTTTTTTTTCTCCTCTTTCCTTTCATAAATGAACAATTACATCTGACCTATGCTTGTAAATTCCCTTACTCATGAAATGTTTTCAGGGGCAGCAGAAGGAATTTCTGAACCAAGATACTGTCCTCTGCCACTCACCACAGAAGCACAGTGGGTAATGCTGTACACACAACCTAAAGTTCAGCTGATCAAAGTGCACCAATATGTTAACAAACATTGTAAACGTTATAAAAATAGTTTCTTAATACATGATACTATGAAAATACAATAACAAGTTCAGTATCGGATGGAACATTTTCTTTGTGTGAAGAATGTGGACTAAGGGGAGATAAGTTAGTAAATAATAAAAATTCTCTCCCCTTAAAAAATGACATTGCAACGATACTTTTCTTACAGGGTATTATCTGGACATATAAAATAATATTATTACATTAAGGAATTAAAATCTTTATATTCATGGTTAAGCAATATACAAATATAGTACAACGATAACGAAATTTACCAATTGAATAATTTATACAAGTATAGTAAAAATTGTAAAACAAGGTTACTCATACAGTGCATCTATAAGGTATTGCATTCTGGTATTACACTGACAAAAATAAACATCAGTAGATTTGACAGTCATATAAAAAAAATCTTTGCATAATTCAACCATTTTTCTAAGATTTCAACCTAGGAACTGATCATTTATGATGCTGCAAGAGAGTAAATGATTCTCTGTTTGGTTGAATAAATAATTCTGCCAGGTTACGCTATGTAATTAAGACACTTCAAAACCAAAAACAGAAAAATAAACACCGGATGAATGAAATATATACAATGAGACAAATGGACTGTTGCTGATGATGATGATGACTGCTTATAGATGATGATGATGAACTGTTGCTTGTGATGTGCTAAATGCTTTGAAAATGGCTACCTGACTTCAGCATTGTTCTGACAACATATTAAGTCATAATACATAACGACATTTGACCAGATTTTGTCGACAAAAAAGTATCCTAATGCAATGAAACTTTTGATCATATGTTGCTGTGATATGACTGTCAGACCCTAAGACAGATAAGGAAACATCAACAGCTTACAGTCACAGACATGTTACTGTTAGTTTATTCCCCCTGGCGACTTGTAAAAAAAAAAAAAACAGCCTCAAAAATTCTGAAGGTAGGGAAAAAAGGCATGGTTTACAAAAACAAATATTTTAGATGTTAATGAAAGTTGCTCAATTCAACTGATGACAGTCACAAATTTATTTTTAAATGCATTCTTTACACAACCTTTGGACAGTTGGATTCATTCTTTTCACAATCATTTAATGAACACTGATCAACGACAAGAAATGATCTGAATATAAATGATAAAACTCAGCAGTAAATCTTTGGAGATTTGATGTAGTGTATAAAAATGATACCAAAGCAGATAAGAAATAAAGGTGTGTTATTTTGTATTGTCTCTCAGCAGTCTCGCAAATAAAAGACATTTGAATGTGTAACTTTACTAATACAAAGACTTGAACAAAACAAATGGGATACAAACTATAAATGAGATAGGGAAAAAATGCAATATTATCCATGCACTATTAAAACAAGTAAATTCATGAGATTTGACAAGTTTGTCAAATAACATCTTTTTAACTGCACCAAATCAATGATTCATTTCCAAATTATTAATATGCCAAGCTAATCCTTCAAATTGGTCAATTTTATCTAATGTTGAATATGAAAATGAGGAAAATGATGATGATGATGATGATGATGGTGATGATGGGTTATGACAGCTGAAGATGATTGCTGTTGATGATGATGGTTAATGATGATGATTTCACATGACAAATGAGATGAAAGGAGATGATGATGAAGAAATTAAGACTGCTACTGCTACTTCCAATGAGAATAACAACAGCTGTGATGGTGCTGATCAATACGATACCAGCGATAAGGGCATATAAATACATTGCTTTAAAACATTCCAGTGAATATACTCTTCATTATATTCAATACTGCTTATTTGTATATTTCCTTATAAGTATCAACAAACCTCAACACTGGTATTTTTATACAGATCACTATACCCTTGACCAGAAAATATGAACATCTAAAATGTTATCATCCCAAGAAGCTGCTCTGCTTGGGGGTTATTTGCTGGTATCCGGTGCTTGTAAAGTCTGTCGAGGCGAATGTTGCTGGGCAGGTGTGTAGAATGGTAGTTATATACAGGTATGATACACACGATAATGAACACTCCTATGTGGCCCGCTTAAAGCAGACACGGTGTGACGTTGAGATCAATCATATACAAAAATAGCAGTTCATGTACACTCTTTGTACATGTTTAATGTACATGTTTAAATGACGCACTTCCCCTCACCTATTTCTGGCCAAAAAAAAAAAAAAATCTAAAATAATGGAGCTATTATGTTGGGGGGGAAAACACATAATACCTTAAGTTTGAAACTCAGTATGAACGAAATTCAATCTGTCCATTTACACTAGTTACCAAAAATGTCAATAACATTTCTATGCTACTTTAAACAATTTACAGCTGAAAAGGAAAGAAAAGCATAATACGAAATATATCTTTATTCTTATATTCAAAATTCTAAATAGCAATTTTGCAACAATATTTTTTTTATTAATTAAAATTTGGGTAAACTGAAAAAGCAATAGGAATAAATCTAAAACAATAGGTTCACTGATAATCTCCAAAGCATATATTACACCCCATGACTTTATTATAGAGATATGGGGGACACGTCCAACAGAAATCACTCGGTTAGAATTGCATAGTTTCATACAATAAACATTTACTTAATCTTCTATCACCTGAAAAAAAGGCTCTCTTGGCATAAGTAATGAATTTAATCACAATAAAATCTACAGATGAAGTATTCATTAATCTTGTCTCTACATATTAAATGCTGCTTTTCTCATTATTAATTTATGAAACCAGTAATTCATTCAATACATAAGACAATAATTTTTGGGACTCTCGTAATTTCAAACTCTAAATCTGCAGAGAATAGCATAAAATCATATCACTGAAGATTGAAGTGATCAAATGCCGATCATTGTCAAGTTCTTCAGATTCTGTGTTTAGCAGATGATGTCCAATGATCTCTCTATTTCAACATTGGTGGTGCCATCATTCAAACCAAGCTTTCAACCACGCTGCATATTGTAAAATATATATAATTTACGAGAACTTTGCGCTATGGTCTGGAGATAAACACATATCTGCTCTGAATTTCAGTTTTCTTCTCACTTTTAAAATGCTTAATATACCACTTTTTGTCCATTCCTTCCAAGTATTTCAGACTCACAGGAACTTGGTATGCACTTGGCACTTTTATTAATACAGTGTCAATAACAAAGGGGCATAATTCACAACACCCCCATATAGTCTTACAGCACTAATTTTGCATATCTTGGGTTTATTTCCCTTACCCCATATATTTCCCATTTCCACACAGTGTCATCACTTGATGATATTTTTTAGCTACATTCCGCTGGGTTAAGTCCTCTTCACTTTGGTTAGTGTTTACTCTGATTGCATTCAGTCCTTCACAAGTTTGTAGATGTGATGCTGTGTGCCATGTTCGCTTGTCGACACTTCGAACACATAGGCCGTACACAGGAGGGTCTCCTGGGTGTCCCGATTACTAACAACCTGAAATTGTAAAATTAACATCATGACAATCTGACGAAGGGTCAAATGCAGAACCCTGGTTGTGATGTACTATTCTAATGTACTTAACAAAATATCTAAATTGTTGCAGAAGTTAAACTTCAGGCCCTGTGTTCTTGAAAATACTTCAGTATGATCTCAGGCTCAAATTTGAGTATCATACTCAAATCCCTATAGAAACTAATGGGCATTGTTTGAGCATAAGTATGAAATTTTTGAGAACAAGGGGCCAGGACTTATTTATCTGTTTCAAACAATGGAATGTCTGGAAAGAGTTCAGCAAAATATGAAATTATTGATGACTTTTTCTTAAATACATGTAATTGTTTTTATCAGATTTGAAACTGAGTGTCAAGAAATTGTTATCAGGACAAGTACAATATGGTACAATAACAGCGATACACATGAAACTCAACAACTTTCCTATTTGTAATAAATGCCATATCTCACAAAAGCATTATTTAGTCCAACTATCATTCTATTAACAATCTCATCAATCAGTAAGCAATACTGCATATTTTTTTTTAGCATAATTATTCCCTTTTTTAAGTGTCATCATTAAAATGATTCATTATACACAAGTGCACAATTTACAGAAACAGACACAAAAAGAAAGGGGGAAATTGTTCCTTAAGATTTCACACATATCAGTCATTAACTTTTTCTCTCTCATTCGATCAATCCACATAATTCTCAGCATTCTAGTGACCATTCACAAATCCTGCATCTATTTTAAGTAGAAATGCATAAACCTCCCACAAAGGTGCACCCATCAAACCACAGAAGGAATGAATCTTGAGGTTACAGTTTAGGGAGTGCTCATCACTGAAATACCTCTGGCTAATGTCATCGTCCTAATAACGGATGTGATATATAAACATGGATACTTCAAACTGTGTAGATGTGCACCCTCTTAAGAGTCCCAACTTAACACTTGCTCTTTTTTTCTCCCTTTTTTGGTAAGGAAAAAGAGATGTAGTATTATCAAGGTGTGTGAACGTTTCTGAGTTCTGTCCTAAAACATACCCATGTTTTAAACATCTTGATGAAGTTTATGTAAATATGTGTTATTACAATAACAAATTATCTTAAAATATTATCATTTTCAAATCAATGTGTAAGATATCGACATGAATGCTGTACACGTTTTGCATAAATTTCAGTACGCCTAAAGCTCTAGGGGTAGATCTAACCTTCATTTTTGAATTGTTACAAGATGTATAGGTGATTAAATACAGATTCTTGTCTGCATGGCAAAAAAATCTGCTGACTCATAACTGAATCAAACATTCATCAGTAGCTCTGTATTTATCTATCTATCAATCATGTCTAAATATTTAAAAACACTGTCCAATATCTAACCATTTCCCCAGTACATTATCTCAATGTGAGTGCGTGCATGTTTATTTTTCTACCAAAGTACCCACCTGTAAAATGGTGAAGTTTTCCAGGACACTGTTCATCATATATTTTTCTGGCAGGTGCTTGAGTTTGTGTATAAAGTTGATCATGTATTCACACATAGGGGACCTATGTATCCGGTACACAAACGACCATTTTCAAACCGGGGATACTCAGTCTGTGGATTGAAATATGTGATTTTTTAATGAACGAACCAAAACATAATTTGTAGATCTACATTTTTAAATAACATTTTCAGGAACCTCAATAACATTTTTGATGCTTACTTTTTATGGCCTTTTATATTTCATAAAAGAGGAAAGATAAAACAACACTGACATATTGTAGACTACTGCAAATGGTACATAATATACAAATATCTGTTGTAAAATAATAGTTAAATGCTTTGAAAGTGTTGATCAAATTGTCATTTATTATTTTGTATGGATCTCAAATTACTCTCATTATTTACATTTTGCATTGGGAAGTATTCCCGAAGACAGGATTTCTTTCCTTGTGATTTGTTAACAGAGACCTTCATGAAGTATATAGAAAATGTCACAATATTGACAAAAATATGTAGAATATGCAAATAAGGTACTTTCATCAACGAATGATCTTTTGTAAAAAGTTCATTCTTTTTTAGGCCTTGTAGAAATGAATGTCATCATCAACGAATATGTACATTGTACAGATGCACTCTTTGCAAATTTTGCTTTTCTGTCCAAATATACACTGATTTTTGAAGACAGTGTTCCCACTGACTTTTTTTTCTAGGGGTACATTCACGTACTGCACCTAAGTTTTGGTGTGTACAAAACAAATTTTGGGGGTACATATTTAAACATGTGTTTATTTTTGCTAATAAACCAGTGTTCCCATTCACTTAAAAATCCTGAGGTTAATTTACACCCTGGTTGCAAAAAATTGGGGGTATACAAGATAAATATAGGAGGTACAACTTAAAAATCAATGTTTATCTTTGAAAATTTACACCCGACGACAAATACCGATTTGCATGTCCTTTTTTGAAGATTTGGCATACTTTTCGCACGAAATGCAAAACATTTTCAGATTCATCATTAAATCTATTCACGAAGATTCGGATATCAGCTATTTTGAAATCTTTTCAGCTTTGTTGATGTAATTTTTTTTTTGATGACTGTCCATTATCTGATTTATAATACCGGCAGATATACCCAACAATGCAATGTCAGTAGTCTTTTGTTTTATGACATAAGAAATGCCAAGCCAATCCGTCAATTTCCTCTGCTACATTTCAGACGATGCTTGTTTGTTTACAAGAGATAGACTGTGCTAAGTTATCAAAAATCCCTGTTAGAATAACGGAAACCTGATGAGAATTATTGCAACCAGTCTATTGCATGTGAGCATTCTAATAATATATAATCATTATTGCAACAAGACCAATCAAAAGACTCAATCATCCATGGTAGAAATTTTCTTTATCTTAAAATACTGTACAGAGGTGACGTTGGATATTCATAGACGTTATTTTTGTATTGCTTCGTAAATAAATGATGGGAAGTGTTCAATAGTTGTCTTTCTTGCTTCAAACTGTTTACTTGTCATTTTGGGTGATTTTTATATTTTTCTGTGCCATATTCTGTGTGTGAATTCACATACGAGGTAAAATTTCCGTACATGATTTTTATAAATCATACATGGATCACGCACATCTGTGTGTGAATGGGAACTCTGGAGAATAATGGGCCTTTAACAAAAGAGTCTGCTAACCAGTTGGTATACTAGCATGACATACTCACCTCCACTTTCTCTACGACCTGTTTGCCAAATGAACACACTTTTGTTGAACATGTAATTGTCATGTTCTCGCTTGCCTCATACTGACTTGTGACACCGTAAAATGCTCCAGCCTCGTCCTGAACGTTTGTGTTTATATCCGCCTGTAACCATAGCAACAAGCGTTGTTTATCACATTCAGAATTATTATAAGTTTTATTTTATTTTTGTATTACTCTGTTATTAAACATGTTTCATTACAAAAGTTTCTATAATGAAATGTAAGGCAATGCGAGTTTAAAATCATGATAAAATAAACCTTTCATCTTTGGACAAAAAAAAATCACGCAAGATTTTTGTTTGAGGTATAATGATTAAGTTTTGGTAGTCAGTATCCAGTGAGAGGATGAATTTTTGCTATTGGTTAATCTATTCAGTTGGAGTGCAGGTAGTCATATTTCTTTGATAAACATTTTATTTCTACATCAAATCTGGATAAAAAATCATTTGCAACTCAATTTCAACTTTTCCATTTCAACCAGCAAAAACTTTCTTCTCTGATTTTCATCATTTTCACAGGTCCATTTTATAAAAAAAAAATCTCATTCAATCAACCAAAAGGATATAGTTTGCCTTAAAATATACCTATTTTTTACTTACCCAAAATTTAACTAAGAAGAAAGCAGGTTGAGGCCCTTTATCATAGAGCTCCTTTAAGCCTCCTTTTTTCTCTGGGAATTTGTCGTATATTTGTCGTATATCAACTGCCTGGATAATGAAACACGAGCAACAGTCAGCAAAAATAAAATCATCAACATAATCATCAATATAAACAGCAACACAAATGTATTAAATTAACAGCTGAAGTACATCTATATAGGTTCTGTTATCAAGTAATGATCTTAAAATAAGTGATAAACTTTTTTAGTTTAAGCAATTCTTAGAAGAAAACATATCATTCTCAATCTGTTATATGAAAATGCTGATGTAACTTAACGTTTTATGGTACTGCATTTGTTGTAATAATTGGGTTAAAGTCTTCTCCTTAACTTCTCAGATAATCTTAGCCATCAAATCTACCCATTCCTAATACTATAAACAAGACATCTAGGTAAACAGACTGAGGTCCCACTCACCTTGGCTATTAGATATAAGTTAAAGACACAAAGCAACATTCATACCTAAACATGTTGTGCCAATGAGATTAGCAACCAAATACAACTCCTTAAAAACTCTCTCAAACATATACAAGTATGGAAATACTGAAGCATTTATTATTACTTTTTTTTGCATCAAATGAATAAAGTGTTAAGATATTAACAAGGACCATATAAATTCAACTTACCTCTAATAAAGGATCTGCATAGCCAGGATTTGAACTTATATGGACAAACAGGTGCTTGTGATACTGAAACAGAAATTAGGAGTTAAGGTTAGTATGCTAGCCACAAGGTCATTATTAAAGTCATGGCCAAATATATTTGATCAATCATTTACTACATATTTCATCAAACTAGACTTTGTTTTCAAAGTTGTTATTGTTTAAATGGTAAATATACACTGTTTAATAATATTAGTTTCTTCCAAATTTTATACAGAAAAAATTTCTACTGCTTAAAACATTTCGAAAAAAAAAAATACATTCAATGCCCAGATACAGTATTAAACCGGAAATGGGATGCTACTTACTGAGTCAGCATCTCGTTGTTGTTCCAGGAAGGCGGAGAATTCCACCAGACGTAATTTGGGTCCGCTATACTGCGGCCCTGCCAGGAAGGTGTCATCTCATTGCTCATGGACGTTGGAGGTTTGGTGTCAAGACTGTAGCCTGTGGCACCGTATGGGGGTTTTACACTGCAGGGGAGAACACAGGGGCTCATTAGTGTTTGTTGAATTATGCTGCCAACATTTTTACTTTCTTTTTTTTTTCCTTTTAAATTATATCATTTTTTACTCATAAATTCAATGGAAAATACAAAATTAATCAAGTTTTGCTGATGTTTAGCAGTTTACCCTCGGTGCGACAATATAATTTATTTAAGGTTGAGGCAGACCCATACCCGAGATACCATGTACGTTTATTTCAGCTGAGTGCATCTGTAGAGAACCACCAATCAATAATGAATCTCATTAATTCATTCTTACACTTAAGGTAATACATCTATTAATAAAAAAAAATATAATCATGGTCCTTCAAATGCTTAAAAAGACTTCAGTGCAAATGCAAGCATTCACTGACTTTGGAGTTATAGGGTTTTTTTTGCTCAAAGTCTATAAAGGCTTGCATTTACTATAAAATTCCAAAGATAACTTGTTGGACCATGATCACAACAAAATGATAGATGGGGTGCCTCAAAAAGACCTTTTTTCTCATTAGATAAATCTAGCAGAAAACCATCATTTACATCATCATCATCATCATCTTAAAAAACAATGTCAACTAAGATGAAGAAATGACACTTACTCTCCCTGAGCATTTGGGTGCTGCCAGAACTGAAATTTAAAATACAAACATTTCAACTTGAACATTATCACAAAATATCTCTACAATTTTTGTGTGTGTGCAAGTATATAAAAAAATAATAAAAAAATTTTAAATACTTTACACATGTTATTAACTTAGAACAACTATCAATACCCAATTACAGACGCATGGTCACCCAATGCAACAATCTGTGATTGTAAAAAAGAAATGGGTGGTTTCTCTATAGGCACTAGTGTTATGAATGGTACTGAACCTTTTATTTTCACGATTGATCACATTGATGAAGATAACATGTTGCAGAACGTGTTACGTGGTACCGCAAGCACCTGTTCGGGGATACCGTATTGTGTATTTAACGGATTTCCCCAAAGTGGCATTTTCCAAAAAAGCATTTCCTGTGCACTGTGACCTAAACTTGTAATGTTTATTTGTCAGGAAACAATGACTTTACCAACATTAATGTGGAAGAGAAGAAAAATTAATTTTATTCTACTGATCTTCTGTTAACGAGCTGCTTCAAAAACAAGCCAATCTTCATCTACAAAGGATCTGAACTCTTTCATACAGAAAGAAAACTGATGCTTATATATCTGATGAGCTGACAAAGTTCATATGTTTATGTTTTAATCATCAAATCAGTACTCTCGTAGATGCATTTACTAATTAGCAGTCATGCCAGAGTTAGAGAGGAGAGAATCACTCTTCCAGTGATCTATGGTGTTACAGGAGAAGGGAGGGAACTCATACACAACAACATCAAACATGCATACAATGGTGTGCAGTCTAACAACATCACAGAACAACATCATGTGGCATCTCTTATAATCCACCTCAGTCTGTCTTGAAACACATTCCCTTCCCTGGGAGCAACTTACTGATATATATTTATGTCTATCACTGTTTTGTGCATTTCCAATCAAAACCATTTGACTTGACATTTTTTTTTCAAGTATCACCATACAATATCATAGAATCTTAAATATATAATAATGAGCTTAAAACATGGTTCATGCTTGTTAATGATAAGAAAACCTATCTTACCAGTACTTGATACTGTCAATGCAAGTATTTTCTTCACCCATTCATACAATTTTTGGTGCAAAAACACAATACTGTGAATATTCGGTGCCAAGCAGGGAAACGGTGATCCAAGAATTCATTATTTTTATTTTTAACCTTCCAAACTTTACAGCAAAGGTTATTATACATTGTGTAGACATCCACATAGAAAGTGTGCTAACTACACATATGCCCTAAACATTTCATTACATACTTTGTTACAAATTATTTTCTTGATACATTACACAACCTAACATACAAACTGTGCATGTTTTTACTAAACTGGAGTGTAATCCATAGACTCGCTAAGATTCAATTCAGCTAAGCAAACTCTTTTTTTCACAAAATTAATGCTAAGTCTAGGTCTATGCATTCTACCTTCATTCCTGATGTGCAACACACACGCCCTTCTTGCATGAAAAGTTATCATTCACCCCAAAAGACAACTCACACATCTAACTTTTAATGATTTAGAAGAAAAAAATTAAAAAATCAAATACACATCCTTGTATTAACACATATTACCATGTGTAAACACATACTACTTGTGTGCGCGCACACACACACTCAACTTGTGCATAAATATCCCAAACACCAAAGCCGGTGAAATGACACGGCCACTATTTGTGGCGCAACTTACATTAGGTGGGGCCCCCGGGTATCCGGGACGGACGGAAGAGGGGTTGAAGCCCGGAGGGAGCCCAGGCAGGCCCACGGCCTTACTGTGTATGGCACTAGCAGACACAATCTGGGCGGACGACATTGCCGCCATACTCTGGAGTGCCTTGTCCTTGGCAGCCTGGTCCTGAAAGTTGGAAAAATTCTCCTGCGACCAGGAGACAAAACATGAATAACCTAGATAGAAGAGGTTGTCAATTAGCCTATGTCGCCTAGACATTACCTTTCTTGAATTTATGTCAAACCTGTAGGAAAAGTCACCTCTGGATACAAGCAAACCTGTGAACAAAGGCTAAGGACTGGATTCCAATTTATAGACAATCTGACCTCTGAATAACAGCTACCTCTTGAATAAAGGCCAGTCTTCAGTTTCTTCTGATTGACCTTTGTTAACAGGTTATACTGTCTTAAACCAGATTTCCCTCAAATACCTACTCCTATCCCTCAAGCAACAATTTATTTAGAATAGTAAACAACTATCAATAGAGGATACACTATCAGGTACCGTATTTACTCGACTATAAGACTACCCGCCTATAAGACGAGGCCCCCTTTTCCATCCCCTAATCTGTAGAATTTTGCTTTGACTCTTTTATAAGACGGGGTGAAAATTCGCTCTGAAGGATGTCTGACGAACAGTACTGACCCTCCGACATTTAAAGACTACACCGTGAAAATCTGGGTAAAGTAAGGATACTGCCTAATAAAATAAAAACAAATTTAATTTAAATCTATCGGTAATATTTTACCTTTATATTAAAATGTCATGATAAGTCATGAATACAAATGTCATTTTCGTTTTCAGATTTTGGAGTGTTGCTGTTATGTACGGGTTATGACGGTGCCTGTGAGAACCGTTTGTGTGAAATTTTAACGCTTATTTAATACCCTTATTTATACGTGTATGAACATTTTCTTATATAAGAATATATAAAAAAATGTTTTTTGTTTGTGTGTTTGTTTGATTGTTTGTTCGTCAAATAGAAAATAAACACGCTCAATATTATCTCATTTCTCTCTCTCTCCACACTTGTGTTAGTGAGTATTTTATAAATAATAAATAAAAAGGAAGACAAAATTCAAGTTTTAGCCTTCTTTGTATTTTTCCCTTCTCTTCTCTATTTTTTTTTTTTTTTTTTTTTTTTTTTCATAACACAAAATCCATAACATAAGATTTATGCATACAAAAAGTACATTATACACGTATACATTAAGCTGGCCACTTTTTTTTTTTTTTTTTTTTTTTTTTTTTTAAGACTGACTAAAACCCTTCGAAATCAATGTCCTCATCATCACTGGCACCAAAGAGTTCTTCAAACTGCGACGCCGTCAGCCGGTCATCGTACAATCCAGTGTCTCATCCGGCTCCGTCTCCCCCCAACCCCACCAATTCGTCGTCTTCAGTGCCATCGATAGAATTCGAGATGCCGCACTTCAAGAACGATCGGGCCACCATCTCCGCTGGAATTTCCCTCCACGCGTCTACCACCCACTGACACACGGTTGCGAGGTCTGGTCTTTTTAGATTGCCTGCCTTGGTCAGCTGTTTTTTCGCCGTTGACCATCCACTCGTTCCATTTGGCCCTCATGTTCACCTTGAAGGGTTTGTTGAGAGAGACGTCTAGTGGCTGTAGAACTGATGTGCAGCCTCCAGGGATGACAGCTTGGTAGGTTTTTCTCCGTCTCATCTCCTGCTTCACGCTGTCTAGCAGATGTGCGCGGAACATGTCCCAAACCATCAGTGACTTTTTATTCAGCAAAGCACCTGGTCGCTTAAACCACACCTGGTTTAACCATTCCATCAGGACCTTCTCGTCGACCCAGCCCTTCTCCTGAACAAATACCACGATGTCCTTCGGCAACTTCTCCTTCGGCATGGTCTTCCTCTTGAACACAACGGCGGGCTTCAGTTTGGTTCCATCGGCGAGACAGGACAGTATGACGGTGAAATGCTGCTTTTCATTTCCTGTTGTTTTCACAGATACTGTCTTGGCTCCCTTAAGATCGATTGTTCGATTCCCTGGCATGTCGAAGAACATAGGAGTCTCATCCATGTTGCCAATTGACCCTAGCTCAAACTCCTGGCACTTTCCTCAAGTCCAGCACGAACTTGTGAAAGTTGACGATTTTCGCATCTACGTCTGCTGGCAGTTTCTGGGCGATGGGGGTGCGTTGTCTCAGACACAGGTCATGACGATTCATGAAACGGGAACCCCAAAGCCGTTCGACGCCTTGAAATCGGTCTGGCCAAGGTCTTTACAAATTTGCAGAGCACGTAGACGGATAGTTGCTCGTGTGATGATATATCCGCTGGAGCGGAGTTCCAGGATCCAATCCTTTAGCCTCCCTTCTACATCATCATACGGGGACAGGACTGTTCTCAGCTTCTTCACCGTCTTCGTTTTTTACATTTCTAAGTTTCTCTTCTTTTGATCTCCAGTCTCTGACCATCTTCTCCGTGACGCCGAATTCCCGTTCTGCTGCGCAATTGGAGTTGAGCTTCGCATACTCGATGACTTTCAACTTGAAGGTAACATCGTAGGAGTTCCGCTTTCTCTTCTGAGACATGATGATTTTGCGATTCTGTTTAACGTGTTTGACAATTGTGAAGAATGATGATGGATGGTATCAAACTTAATCTTTTATTGTATCTGAATTACTATACTTAACATGTAGCTACTACTATCAGCCAATCAATGATCAAGCTATAAACCGTCAGCCAATCGCGTGAAAGTATTTTGACAGGGGACAGGGGTTTTTGAAGCAGTACTCTGTCACACCCCAGCTAACACTTCCGGGTACCTGGGATCTTACCCCTAAGAAATATACAACCTACAAAACAAGGGATATGCAAATTTCAGTGGGCAGCTCAGCCAATCAGAAGATAGCCAGTGTCCGCAGGTGTGTTGTAAGTTACATGACACGAAGACCCCTGGGCAACCCGACAATAAAATGAGAGTTTGATAATAGACAAATGTCTGCATACTTTTTGAAACACATTATCTGCATTTTAAGGTTTATGAAAAATTTCTCTGGGCTGATAGCTAAGCCAATCAAGAGCAGGGCGAGTACCGAATGGGATTCCCTTATAATCTGCTAATGAAATAAAATCCAAAAATATATTAATTCTATAAATTATTTGAAGAGAGCAAAAAATAAATAAATAAATAAACAAATTTCAAAAGATAGCAAAAACTAAACAAAACAAAACACGTAATGAATATTGTATTGTTTTATTAATATCACAGTGTCCGTGAGTTGATTTCACGAACAATCAGATCTAATGAGCACCATCTGCTTCCCATAACCGCTTGCTGAAAATATAAAATGATTCATAATTGGGGAAAACAAATATTATGAACTGTCGTACTGTTATAAGGTAATTAATATCATGCAATTAATATCAGATATTTATATATCGATAGATAATGGGAAAGATATACGTCTCCATAACTGTATACCGTTACGAAGCTTCATGCATACATACATAAACTTAGTGGAGAGAAACTAAATCCGACTTGTCGACCCCGCTTATAAGACGACCCCCCAACTTTAAAACCCTAATCAGACCGCTAAAAACCCGTCTTATAGTCGAGTAAATACGGTAACTAAATTAAATGAGAGAGAGTAGGTACATGTATTGAGGGCCAATTTCATATGTAGTGAATTTTCTAAAGGAAATTTGATGCCTCACTGGAGGCATTATATGAGGTTATATGGTAAGCCAAAAAAAATAATCTGATTGGCTAATTTATTTTCTTTTTTTTATCTACACTATCTTAAGCTGTCAGGGGACAAAATTGATTATTTGAGTATCTGCTACGATGTGAAGGGTTATCACATTAAACAATAAATTTAGATGTTTGATCATTCTTTCCATTATATATTGCACATGCATGTATTTGGTCTCTATACACGGGTTTCTAAGTACATACACATATATTTTCAAATTTAAATTTAAAACAAATCTCAACCAATATTTTCTTATACATTCATGGACTTATGAAGAAATCATCATATAACACCCTTTAAATAAAATTTTTTCTACACGTTTTCCCAAAAAATATTATTTTAATACATGTAGGGAAACTAAACAAAAACACCTAAAAAACCCGGGGAGGGGACATATGTTGTATCAAGTAAATCAAAACTGAAAACTTGAGGACATGAATGGGAGGGGTGCTTGTATGCACAACTTTTCATTCTTTATCCCCCTAAAACAACACATCACGA
Source organism: Solen grandis (assembly GCA_021229015.1). NCBI lineage: Eukaryota > Metazoa > Mollusca > Bivalvia > Adapedonta > Solenidae > Solen > Solen grandis. Next base: position 37,159,265 of record CM037779.1, on the reverse strand, counting down.
AACTGCTGGACTCTTTTCTGGGACTTTATGTTGGTAACAGACTTCAGACTGAACAGAATCCCCGTATGTATACCTCTTGATTCGGTCTCACTTATAGCTCTTGAAGCATACGGGGGCAGGGCAAAGGTGGCGGGCCGTTCATCATGCTTTGCATGCACATTACTCATTACTCAGTTATTAAAATGTATATGAAATTAACATTAATTACATAAATGTACTAAAGGAACACATGAACTTGACTACATTCAGCATATAAACAAGCAGCAAAGAGATAAAGAAACAATGAGTTCTTCAGCGACTCTCAGTTTGGTTGCGGATCAAACTTTTTTTCGCCGTTGACCATCCACTCGTTCCATTTGGCCCTCATGTTCACCTTGAAGGGTTTGTTGAGAGAGACGTCTAGTGGCTGTAGAACTGATGTGCAGCCTCCAGGGATGACAGCTTGGTAGGTTTTTCTCCGTCTCATCTCCTGCTTCACGCTGTCTAGCAGATGTGCGCGGAACATGTCCCAAACCATCAGTGACTTTTTATTCAGCAAAGCACCTGGTCGCTTAAACCACACCTGGTTTAACCATTCCATCAGGACCTTCTCGTCGACCCAGCCCTTCTCCTGAACAAATACCACGATGTCCTTCGGCAACTTCTCCTTCGGCATGGTCTTCCTCTTGAACACAACGGCGGGCTTCAGTTTGGTTCCATCGGCGAGACAGGACAGTATGACGGTGAAATGCTGCTTTTCATTTCCTGTTGTTTTCACAGATACTGTCTTGGCTCCCTTAAGATCGATTGTTCGATTCCCTGGCATGTCGAAGAACATAGGAGTCTCATCCATGTTGCCAATTGACCCTAGCTCAAACTCCTGGCACTTTCTCAAGTCCAGCACGAACTTGTGAAAGTTGACGACTTTCGCATCTACGTCTGCTGGCAGTTTCTGGGCGATGTGGGTGCGTTGTCTCAGACACAGGTCATGACGATTCATGAAACGGGAACACCAGCCGTTCGACGCCTTGAAATCGGTATGGCCAAGGTCTTTACAAATTTGCAGAGCACGTAGACGGATAGTTGCTCGTGTGATGATATATCCGCTGGAGCGGAGTTCCAGGATCCAATCCTTTAGCCTCCCTTCTACATCATCATACGGGGACAGGACTGTTCTCAGCTTCTTCACCGTCTTCGTTGTTACATTTCTAAGTTTCTCTTCTTTTGATCTCCAGTCTCTGACCATCTTCTCCGTGACGCCGAATTCCCGTTCTGCTGCGCAATTGGAGTTGAGCTTCGCATACTCGATGACTTTCAACTTGAAGGTAACATCGTAGGAGTTCCGCTTTCTCTTCTGAGACATGATGATTTTGCGATTCTGTTTAACGTGTTTGACAATTGTGAAGAATGATGATGGATGGTATCAAACTTAATCTTTTATTGTATCTGAATTACTATACTTAACATGTAGCTACTACTATCAGCCAATCAATGATCAAGCTATAAACCGTCAGCCAATCGCGTGAAAGTATTTTGACAGGGGACAGGGGATTTGAAGCAGTACTCTGTCACACCCCAGCTAACACTTCCGGGTACCTGGGATCTTACCCCTAAGAAATATACAACCTACAAAACAAGGGATATGCAAATTTCAGTGGGCAGCTCAGCCAATCAGAAGATAGCCAGTGTCCGCAGGTGTGTTGTAAGTTACATGACACGAAGACCCCTGGGCAACCCGACAATAAAATGAGAGTTTGATAATAGACAAATGTCTGCATACTTTTTGAAACACATTATCTGCATTTTAAGGTTTATGCAAATTTCTCTCGGCTGATAGCTAAGCCAATCAGACGAGCAGGGCGAGTACCGAATGGGATTCCCTTATAATCTGCTAATGAAATAAAATCCAAAAATATATTAATTCTATAAATTATTTGAAGAGAGCAAAAAATAAATAAATAAATAAACAAATTTCAAAAGATAGCAAAAACTAAACAAAACAAAACACGTAATGAATATTGTATTGTTTTATTAATATCACAGTGTCCGTGAGTTGATTTCACGAACAATCAGATCTAATGAGCACCATCTGCTTCCCATAACCGCTTGCTGAAAATATAAAATGATTCATAATTGGGGAAAAACAAATATTTATGAACTGTCGTACTGTTATAAGGTAATTAATATCATGCAATTAATATCAGATATTTATATATCGATAGATAATGGGAAAGATATACGTCTCCATAACTGTATACCGTTACGAAGCTTCATGCATACATACATAAACTTAGTGGAGAGAAACTAAATCCGACTTGTCGACCCCGCTTATAAGACGACCCCCCAACTTTAAAACCCTAATCAGACCGCTAAAAACCCGTCTTATAGTCGAGTAAATACGGTAACTAAATTAAATGAGAGAGAGTAGGTACATGTATTGAGGGCCAATTTCATATGTAGTGAATTTTCTAAAAGGAAATTTTGATGCCTCACTGGAGGCATTTATATGAGGTTATATGGTAAGCCAAAAAAAATAATCTGATTGGCTAATTTATCTTTTCTTTTTTTTTATCTACACTATCTTTAAAGCTGTCAGGGCACAAAAATTGATTATTTGAGTATCTGCTACGATGTGAAGTTATCACATTAAACAATAAATTTAGATGTTTGATCATTCTTTTCCATTATATATTTGCACATGCATGTATTTGGTCTCATATACAGCGGTTACTAGAGTACATATCTACATATATTTTCAAATTAATTCAAAACACAAATCTCATACACAATATTTTCTTATACATTCTATGAGACTATATGAGTAAATACATCATATATACACCTGTAAATAAAATATTTTCTACACGTTCCAGAACCATATGTATTAATATCATGTAGTGTAATCTAAACATAGCACCTAAAACACAGGGCAGGGTACATGTTCATAAAATACCACTATTTCTTGCTGAAACATACCCAAAACCTTTTTTACAGTTAAGATTACAGGACTATCCCAATTTCAGTTTACAAGTGATGCCACAAGGTATATAGTTAACCATTCCATTGTTCATGCTGGTATTTTAATATCAATCATGCAAACAAAACATCCAATATCATTACATTAAATAATAAACTTCTGCTGGCAAATGATTCTACTTCTAACATCAAAATTAGTTTTGTATCATGAATTCAGTTGGCAAATATTCTATTTGTTATACCCTATTAAGCCTATTTCATTGGCTTGTAATATTCAGCTATCATAAAATGAATATATAATGAAAGAGACATTACATATCTAAATATGTTTATTTACATCATTTAAATGATTATATAGAGGAAACCATGAAAAGACCTATGCGAACAGCATAAACCAGATCAGCCTGCGAGTAACTTGCAGGCTGATCAGGTTTTATGCAGTTCGCTGCTCCATAGTGGTCTGGAAATGAGGACTTTATAACTGTGGTTTTCTGCAGATCAGGCTTTATGTGGTACCTGCTGAGTGTGTCAAAATGAGTCTATATGAGGGAAAGGGTTAAGCTGTTATGCATAAAAAATACAAAACAACTTGCAACTGCTGCCAATATTTATGTCCTTTTTTATCAACTATTGCAGTTACTAGAACACTTACAAATATTGGGAAAATGTTTACTTGACCTTATCTGTGACCGTGACCTTAAGAACCTACAAAGGTCACTGCATTCTATTTTTGACAACAGTCTCAATATAACCAAAATTTCCATGTTTCAAAACTGACCATACATATGTTGTACAAGTAAATCAAAACTGAAAACTTGAGGACATGAATGGAGGGGCTGCTTGTTGCACAACCCATTTCATTTCTTTATCCCCCAAAAACAACACATCACGAAACTGCAGATCTTGTCTGGGACATTATGTTGGTAACAGACTGTCAGACTGAACAGAATCCCCGTCATGTTTACCTCTTGTTTCGGTCTCAATTAATAGCTCTTGAATCATAAGGGG
>CM037779.1:37105202-37155202 GCA_021229015.1 Solen grandis | reverse complement strand
GCAGGGCAAGGTGGCGGGCTTCATCATGCTTTGCATGCACATCTACACATTACTCAGTTAAAATGTATATGAAATTACACATTAATTACAAAATGTAACAAACGGAACAACATGAAACTCTGACTACATATCTAGCATATAAACAAGCAGCAAATGAGATAAAGAAACAATGAGTTCTTCAGCGACTCTCAGTTTGGTTGCCGATTCAACTTTTTTGCTAATGTTATGATGAAAAAAGAAATCAATCTTTACTATTTCGGGAAAATTCAGGTAATAACAATAAAAATTTTTATCAAAATTATGAATATGAGGTTACCTGTATGGAAATTTTTCGTTATAGGTAGGAGAAAAAAAAAACCATAAAAAAAAAATGTTTATTTGAAGGTTAATTCCTAAAACCTAATATTACCCATTAAGACTGAATGTAATGATAGCAGCCATTCATTTCTCCAAGCATGAACCTAGCTATACCTCCCAATTCGCATACAGATGTTAAAAACATTTCAAGCCAATAATATCCTGTCTGCAACCTTGAATATCTGTCCGGTAACACTAGCATACGTATTAAGCTCCAGGTTGAACTGACATGCATGCTCTCCGATCAAGAAAAAAAAAATCCCTTGTGTTGAAACCCAATATGTATAAAAACTGGGTAAAAACAGATATAAGCACTGGATACAAGAAGCTGGCCTTGACCTACTTTCAATGTCGCCTGAACCTCTTTGGCCTTCCTTCGCGCGAGAACTTGAATATGACTAGAAACCTGTTTCCTTGTCCGAGTCTTACCAGTCCGTAACTTGATGTAACGTGCTATCAATTCGTTACGCCCTGAAAATCAACGTTAACCCTTAATTAGACAAAAAAAATAACACATAGGATGTAAGGCACCTACTTTAAATGAAGCTTGGACTTCTTTGGTTTTCCTTCTTGCTAAGACTTGAATGTGACTAGACACTTGTTTTCTTGACCGCGTTTTACCCGTCCGTAATTTGATGTATCGGGCTATCAACTCATTTCTCCCTGAAATTGGTAAGGTGTACATGTAGCGAATTTGGTCGTTAATAGAAAAAACGTCAGCAATTACATTATCATTGATTAGATAGGCAGTCTGCTGTCAGCATCTGATCTTCTGCATCTATAAAACTACATAATTACACAATCAATATTGCCCTTCTGATTTGAATACCTGAAAATGAACATTCAACTTTTAATTATTAAAAATATTGCATTAGGTTAATTGAAAATTGCCAATTAAAAATTTGTTTCCATGGGACATTCCTGGCAAAAAAACAACGACAAACAAAAAAAAACACTTTGGGAATGTGTCACCAATGCCTTGAAATTGTCAAAATAACTACATGTGTGCAAAATTTCATTCAATATTTCATGATAATACCAAAAACAGGAGATTGATGACTTTTATCTACTTGTACCCACATTCAATTTCTTTTCTACTAATTTTCTCTTTCAAACACATAAAAAGTAAAAATAATATAAAAAAAAATCAAGATTGAGTTTTAAAATGTAACCAAATCTTTTAATTAATCATATCTAATAGATGAGGATTATTTCCCAGTTGTTATACCATCCCATTCAGGCATCATCTCACATTTAAAAGTCGAAAATAGACAAAGCTATAACTCATTTACGAAAACTATCACATTAATTTTACCTAGCATAATTTATGCAAACAAAGCATATTTCCAACACATTCATTTGCATACCTGCAGTTCTGTGAATGCATTAAAACTCTTTTCTAAATCATAAGAACTTCATTCTGTCCAAATACCTTTAAATCATCCCTCAAATCTTGGAGACATTCAGACATAATCATTTGCATACTTGCAGGTCTGTTAATTCATGTATTCTAATTCTTCGAAGTCTTACAAGTCAACCCTCAGACATGTTTTCAAGGATTTCTGAATCGTGTGCAATCATGAAATGATACCATATTTCAAAACAGCCTTTCATGACCTTGAATTCTTGCACTTCCTACAATAATTCCCCTTAACATAAAGTTCACAGGAAATGACAAAAATCATGCAATATATCATGTTTTTAACAGAGTTGCATGACGTAAGCAATGACATTAACCCTGACCTTTCTCATGGCACTTTGGCATCTCAAGGTCACAACGGCTGAAGGTCAACTATGGCGATACGACTGTGCATTTCCTTTCTTGATTATTTTACTTTCAAGTTTACATTGACATATGCATCAAATGATTTAAAATACTTCTTAGATATTTGGCCAGCGCAATAATTGAAAACAATGTTCCAGAGAGCCTGGGAAAGTTGAGACCTGGCTGCCATCATCGCCTGTCCAGCCCTATTACTCAAATGTCAGGCTTCATTTAAATAGCCGCCAACACAGTATTTGCCTTGCTGAATGCCACAGCAGGTCAAATCTGTATAGGAGCTGACAAAGAGTAAGTCAAGCTGACAATATGGCACCTTAAGTCTTGTGCAATCCTTCTGCTTTGTTGTCATGATTCAGCTAATTATAAAGTACACACAATCTTAATGGACTCCAAATCTAGAGGTTGTGTGTTTGAACCTCAGTTGCAGGCAAGGATTGTTTATGATCTGCCCTGGTGTCAAGTACTGGTCCAGCCAAGGAACCAAGGGGAGGGGGGGTATTAAGTCACATGTAAGAAGTAGCTGTCATTAAAGTATGAAGAATTACAGTCATAAATGCAAACCAGAAAAACACCACCATGGCAGATAAACAATGCTTTATTGAATAAAATAGATATGTTCAAGATTATTTCTACCATCTCTAGAATGAACAGAATAAGGTAAAAATATCACACTGACATATGACCTAGCCGTTTCCTTTCCAGTTCAATAAAATACAAAACAATGTAGCTTAACACATTAAATATTAATAAATTACGTCTATTTTGTCCAATTTTCAGCCTAAGGCATACAATAAGGAACCTTTTCCCCACTTCGTTCTTCTTACAAAAGTAAAGGTCAACCATCGTATCAAAAATCAAACATAGTCAGTGGGATATTTGCACCTTGCAAAGTCCCAGTAGAAAGATTTCATTATGCTTTATTTCAATTATTATTGGCACGGGTCCTCATTTAATATTAATTGTCATTAACATCAAATGATTCTTTATTTCATTATTGACAAATCAAACGAAATCTTTTTTTATTTTATCCGAAGTCCACATTGGGGTCGGTTTTCAAGTACTGCTTCAATTGTTGCATGGAAAAACACATGTCAAGTTCGTAAGATTAACAAATAATTCAGATTCTATGCAAACATTCGCTCATAAAACAAAAATCGACCCAATTTTTAACTAATAAATATTTAAGTATTTATAAAAACTGCTTATCAATTAAAACACTTCAATTCCTGAAATGATTTTTTTGGCGCACTGGGCTATCACACAACCAGGCCATGCCGTCTATTTCACCTTGTGTCTCAGCAAACACTACAGACATGTTCTAGTATCTAGAACAAATATTGGTACAGGACATTATCACTCTGCACACACACCCATTTATCCGATTAAAACCAAGTGTTTTCTATGCCATCTGAACCCAAGTTGAACAGCTTTCTTTTTCCTCTACTCTGTCTCCCTATAAATTCATCCAAAGGAAACCAGATTCACACCCTATGCTATTTAGGTATAGCACAATTTTAATTTACATCAATCACCAATCTTTGGATGTTTGTTGGGTTTAACGTCCCACCAACAGTATTTAAGTCATCTGGACACAATGTATACTTGAGACAGATATAGTCCTGCCATACTGCAGTATCACGCCGTAGACATGTGGCATGATACCACACCCAGTCACATTATCCTGAAACTGAACCAATTAATTCAGGCCCTGGCCAGATCAAAATCAATGAAAGAATGAACAAATCAGAATCAAAGGCACAGGGCAAACATTTAAACGGCTCAAAACCTGATCAGACCAAGTTACCTCCAGATAGCTCTGGTTTAATAATATTTTGTATAAAGGAACCTTTTCCCCTGACAGATTTCCTGAGGCAAAGGGTCATTCATATAAATGTAACAATTTGATAACTGGAAACAATCAAAAACAAGCGGGCAAATATGGCCTTTGATCGCTCACCTTAGAAAGATGATTGCTTAAGAAATAAAGATGCTAGAGTGTAAAAGTGAAATCTTGCTTTTTTTATGGTGAAAAGGGCATAACTCCTAAATTAACTGGTCAATATCAGTTATAATTGAACCCAATTGTGAAATTATGGGCATAAACATTGTCTTAAAGTTTAAAAAAGATTGCTAAAAAAATGAAGATGCTAGAGTGTAATCAAAGTGAAATCTGGCATTTTTTTATATTTAAAGGGGCATAACTCCTGACCTAATCAACAGATCTCAGCTCAATCTAACTCAATCGAGACATTATGGTCATAAGCATTGCCATAAAGTTTGAAGATGATTGCTCAAAAGATGAAGATGCTAGAGTGTAAACAAAGTGAAATCTGGCATTTTTTTATATTAAAAGGGGCTTAACTCCTGACCTAATTGACGGATCTTAGCCATTATCGAACTCAATCGAGACATTATGGTCATAAGCATTGCCATAAAGTTTGAAGATGATTGCTCAAAAGATGCAGATGCTAGAGTGTTAACAACGTGAAATATGGCATTTTTTGAATATTAAAAGGGGCATAACTCCTGGCCTAATTGACGGATCTTAGCCATTATCGAACTCAATCGAAACATTATGGTCATAAACATTGTCTTAAAGTTTGAAGATGATTGCTTAAGAAATAAAGGTGATAGGGTGTAAACACTAAATATTGTTGACGCCGCACGCCGCACGACAGACGCTCACGGGATCACAATAGCTCACCCTCAGGAATGATAGAATGCATTTCTACCCATTTTAAGAATTTAAGTACTATTAAGAATTTAAGTACTATTTAGAGCATCAATAGGGGTCTTCTACTAGTCATAAGCAACAACAATATTAAATTTGAGACTTAGGGTCAAATAGAACTTTAGTTATCACTTAGAAAAGGTTTGGTCTACCGAAAGGCCAACCAACATGTGCCAAGCATGATGCCCCCTCTTCTTCGAAGGGGGGCATAAAAATAAAATACATATTTGATAAAGTGTAAAGAACATTTTACCAATCACAGGCTTGGATAAGATTCCAGTTCAAATTCTAAACTTAAGCATTATGACCAAGAACTTGATCAAAGTCTGTATACTCAAAATCATTTCTTTTTAAGTTCATAGGAAACAATTAGAATAATGAAACTAATCATATTTGTTTCTTTTTTCTTTTTTTCCATCCTTTTTTTAAAGAAAATTTTATTAAATACCCGTCCAAGAATAAACCTAACAATCAATTTCAGTGCTTTTTAAGGACCTGATGGCATTAATTATCAATTAACCGCTGCTTGTATGCAATGGAAGTACGACCCTTGCTAAGTGTTGTTTCACACGTACACAATAGACTTTGAATATAAAGATGTTTGATTTGCGATCTTGAGCAGGGCACAGGGTCGATAAGTCAAGACTGACACCCGACGTCTGATACCTTGTTATGAATTGGTCACAAAAGCTTACAGACATTGATTTCCTGTCCAAGACAGGTATCTGTTGTGTCACAGGCACATTTGTATAGATTCAAATCTCTTCTCTGCAAGGCTTACGTCAAGATCATGTCTTTTTTATTTTTCATTTATTTCTTTGTCTCTCTATTATGCACACTGCTACCTTTTCAAGTTTTTTTCCAGCACCAATTTTAACACATCAAGGAAATAATCTCACTTCCTGAATAAGCCCTGATCATTCTGCTGTTCATTTGCTAGCTGATAAGGGTTTAAATTGTTCAGTACTTATCAATCTGAGATAAAGCTACACAACAACTACTGAACAATTCAGACTGGAAATCAAATGAACGTCTTATTCCTAGTGTACAAGATGGTGTATTTACTTTAGGAAAAAGCTTGAAAGAAGAGTTCCATCTAAAGCTCCATGGTATTTACTTAATTTTAAGTTGAAGGGAAAAAATCCATAGCTGACAGACATTTGCATCAATTTCTGTTTATATGATACCCTAACCCCTTCTACAAAATGAACCCATGTCAAAAAAAAAAAAAAAAACCCTGCTGACATTCAATTGCATTTTCAATCAAAAACACTAAGGCAAATTTTCCAAGGGCCCTTGATCAAGCAGATGCCTCTACATGAAACCATTTTTTCCAGCAAATCATACGATTAACTCCAATGGACTCCAATCCACGTCCTTTTAACATAGAAGAAAACCACCCTCTGACCCCCTGACAAGGTCATTCTAATATTCTGCTCCATTAACTTCTGTAATAACCCACCCCAACTGTGACTCAATAACAGATTTCTTTTCAAAAACTGAAGCTAATTTTAAAAGTCCTATTCACTGCTCAATGGTGTCATTTTCTGTCTCAAGTTTTTCTTCACATATTGGGGCAGTTTTGAACACATCACTGTGCACCATGATCTCTCTCTTTACATAGGATTAAATGGACAAATGAAATAAATGCACTGAAACAAGGTATTAACATTCACGTAAATATGATAAATCTTAAAAAAGACATGATGCTAACCTAAGGTTACTGCATATAAATAAAGGAGTAATTACAAAAGGGTTGCACCAAGCTGGGATTGAGCAACACATGTATATTGTATTTTTCACTTTCAAGTTTGCCTACTTCTACTGACAAAATGAGTAAGGGCTTATCTGAACAGATCACAAAATAACTGATGATGATTAATGTCAAGTTGACAAAATTAATTACACTAATTACAAGGTGACTGTTTTGAGCAATGATCACTTCATTAGGGCACCTTTAAGGCTCCACTATGTCTATCTGCCTACTACAACTGCCGCTGCTACTACTACTTCTACTAATGATCACAATGTTCTCTCGTGTCTATGAGAGACCTTAATTTTAATGACAAATTACACCTTGAAGCACCTAAAGCTTCAACATACCATCATTGAAAATGACAACACATACCTGTCAAGTCTCACGCTTAAATCGTGATTCTCACGATTTTAAGTTCATGGTCACGATTTCACGATTTTTGGCCATTTTCTCACGATTTTTTATAAAAAAAATACCAAAAACATTGTGGGTCAGAAATTTTGTCTAATTTACCTTCTCTAATCGTTAAAACAACACAGGATGCAAGCCCCAATATACAGCCCACCCTGTGACGCTTGTCTAGGGGCATTCCAATATACAGGGTACGTCACAAAACTGGTTATCGCCGGTCTTGCTTATACTCGTATATCCCAGGGCATTCCAGGGCTTCCCGAGAGAAAATCCACCAATCACAATGTTGCTTGAATTTCCGAATCCCTCCGAGTCATATACGGGAATTATCGGTAACTATTACGTAACCATTCGCGCACTTAATGTCGACTGCAAAACATGAAGACTCCAGAAAAGAAGAAAAAGAGTTATGCCTCAAAGTACAACAACGCGTGGGAACTGGAATTTTCCTGGCTTTCAAAATCTGACACAGGACCCAATTTTGCTTTCTGCAAACTGTGTAGGAGGTATGTTGCATTCGTTTCATTTTTTTTATTGTCGTAGGTTTAAGATAATTGAATGGTATTTCTATGTAATTAAAATTTATATATCGATTGTATTTAAAATTTATATATCGAATGTTTAAAATATTCGACGTAACAACATATTTTGAAAGTAATACACATGGAGTGCAGCAAAAAACATCAAATTAACGCGGATTTACCCAAATTTATTCGTCAGCGTATTATTGATACCACTTTTTGCGCATGCGCCATCTAAACGACATTTTGATACTATGGCAACAGCATTTGATTTGTAAACAGACACTTAAATGTTAATTATGAATCACTGAAGCATACTTCGACGTTCCTTCTTTTCATAACAATAAAAGTACTAACTGATTATTGTAATCTTTGTTATAATCGCCGTGAAAAAGACCGCTCACAATTATTTTTAAACCGAAAGTACATTACAAATCGAATGTCTACATGGTATTTTTACTGTTATCAATCGGTCATTCACATATAACACAGCCACTATATGATGATTAGAATGATATAATTGCATACCAATATATTTAATCATATATAAAAACTGACTGAATTTATATAATAGATCTAGATCTAGCTAATATTTATCCAGACTTGTTAAAGTCAAAGACATCAAAATTTTAGGTAGATCTAGATCTATCTGTTTTAGTCAGTTCTTTGTAGGATTTGAACCTTTGACCTCACATTTTTTAAAATAAAGTAATTCTTTTTCTATTGATATATTCTGAGTAATATACTTAAATGCTTACTCAAACCTCATGTATACATATGTGTCATTTCAGGAGCTTTTCAGTTGGACATGCCGGCAAGAATGATGTGAAGAAACATGGACAGACTGTGATTCACAACAAGGCAGAGAAGTGTGCATTTATTTATTTGGTTGTTTTTCATGTTGATTTCTTTATTACATTTATGCTATGCATAGAAACCTATTTATCATGTATCATGAAATAAATTTTTAAAAAATGTAATTTTTTCTTATTAATTTTGTAAAAGCATGGTAACACAGGACACAAGAAATTCATACTTAATGATCTCAAAAGGCACCAGAATGCATAATTTAATGCATTTAAAAAAAAATTCTCCCAAACCCACACTCCCATCCGGTCTTCGTGACACGTAAAAATCTCACTCCTTGCCATTCTGAAATGTTGACAGGTATGACAACATTTTATGAAAATATTGGCCAGTTTTAAACATTAAACAGCTTAATTCCAAAGGTCAGACACCCCAAAAGAAGGCAACTGTTTTCTGATCAATTCAATTATACTATAATTTACATTATTTCATGATTATGATAATGACGTGTGTATACGCCAATGACACAATATATATGCCAGCATTGAGTGTAATAGACTGCTAGCTGACACTAGATCCCCCTGGCCTGTGTTTACACATATCCTCAAACAAGCTGAGGTAACTAACACTTTATGCTGGGTTGTGTTCACACTTCCAAGGTACATACAAACACATCGTCTGTCTGCTCTAATTAGATAATCACTCCACTTGAAACAGTGCCCTAGTGTTTCACAGTAATGTTGCACCTAAATTTGAGAAATAAGGTAATTCATTTACCTTGCTTCCTCATTCTTTCATTTACCTCACATAAAAAGCTGACCACAGACTGTTTCGAAATGCAAAAAATTACAGAGTTTTGTGGTCAGTCCACAATATGCAGTACTGTATCTAAAGTTAAACCTGTATCAGTGGTAACCAGTGTCAAAGTCAAAGATTGGATTTACAAAGAATTTAACCCTTACCCTGCTGGAAACATCTGTGCAGGCTGGTCTAGCTCTTTACTGTTGGCTGACCAACTACAAGTTTTCATCTTGTTATCCCTAGAATTGATAATGGACAGTTCCAAATGCAGTCCATTTGAGAAATTCAGCAGGTTAAGGGTTAACCTCTGAATAACAGCCACCTTCAGATTAAGACTAGTTTTCAAATTCCCTTAAATGAGCTTGCGTGTGTGAATTCTGCTTTACAAAATCCATACAAATACAGAAATTTTCATAATCCACTTTTTTTGTTTAAAAAAAAAAATATTTGAATTAAACACTTTTTATGAAAAGATAACAATCCTGGAGTCATACCAAGATCAGATTTTGAAAATATGGTGCCAACTCTCATATAAGCAATACAGATGTCCTAAACATACAATGACCCAAAGTTCATAAAAGCTTATCATGAATAATTCAATCAACAAGGTGAAATTTCTACCAATCAAAGATATCTAGATCAAATGACCATAAAATTATAATCATCAATGGCTTGGATCAATTTCCACAAATCTATAAAAACAGTCATTAAACAACTTAATACCATCCTAGGTCAACAATAATATTTCCATCTCAATAACTATTCCTTCAGCAGTCCTTATTTTCAACATTTGTAACAGTTAAGGAAAACTCTTGAGAGACAATTAAGACTGATGATCAACCAAACTGACATCATCACAGCGCCATCATGGTCATCGAACCATATCAACCAGTTCCAAGCTCCCTGTGATCAGGAGGCTAATTACCAGGGTTAATGCACCATGGAAAGGTGTGAAATAACCCCACATGAGTTCAGCTGCTTATGCAAGCTACTAACAATACTGACTAAACCATGAAGAAATCAATCACATAATAACTACCTTAATTTTTCATCCGTTTCAAGATGTTTAAAAATACGTAATTAGCTCAAGGATATGTGTACTTCTGACACATATCACAGCTTTTACTTCATCTATCTGAGAGCCTGAGAGGAATAATTAAAGAGCTTGGAATAAATAAGCCAACTCCCAAATTGCTGATAAAATTCACTAATCTTTTAGCCTGTTCAACCCTTTTTGAGTCTTTATCAAACACTGACCTACTTTATGTTGTCTTATTTTTTCTCCATAAGTACAAAAAGCTCAGTTATACTCAGGTGATAATTGATATTCGTAATCAGCATGATTAAAAAAAAGGCCATTCTAAAACAATTCTAACTATTAGAAGTTCCCCATGGAGCTACAACAATCAACCGACAGAGGGTCACCAAATCAGCATGGTCGTTAAGACAATGTTTTTCCGTGGAGGTGTGACAGCATTGTATGGTCATACGTTTATACAGCTGAGTCTTATCATTTAAAACAGGTACACCACCAAGGCACAGCCCTGCCTAAATCTTCACGATTACTCAGCCGCTGGATGACTCATCCCCCCAGCTCCATGTACAAGATCTCTAGTTTTTTCTCCCTGCCTAGCTTCAAGGTAAACTTTCAGATAAATAGACACTCCACACAGTGTTGGCTTACCTTTACTTGGGTTTGGGGAAAGGGGGGAGCTGTTATATATATTATAACACTACTAGGATATGGGAGTAAACAGTTTGGAGCAAGAATAAGGAAAGGCAGGCTGTAGATAGCAGCCTGTTTATACAACCATCTTGTGAAAAGTAAATCCTATTAATAATATAACCTATAAGTGAGCCATAATCTTTGCCTAGAGGACTCATTTATATAAAGAGCACTACCCCTTGCATGTTAAGCCTCAAAATTGACATGGTTTAACGTCCCACTGACAGTAATGCAATTATTTTATGACTTTTTGAGACAGATATAATCAAATAATCAAAGTGCTGCTACACTGCAATATCACACCATGATGCCACACCCAGTCACATTATCCTGACACTGGGCCAACCAATCATGGATTTACCTTAATATTCTGTGCACCAAGCTAGGGAGCTATACCAGTATTACTGTAACCAACTGTTCAGGATTGTGGTATTTTGCAGCCATGGATTAAACCCAAACCGCCCAATTCAAGGCTCAATGTTCTACCCACTAACCCACTGTGACAAGTAAAGTTGACAATGACTTAATAACATTAGCATAATCAACCAATAACCGCAATCCTGTAATCACTACAAGAAATGATGCTAATAAACAGGTTCCCTCGGATTTTTCCCAGCACTAGGGGTGAAGGATAAAACGATAAGGTCACACAAGTATCTTAACTTGATTAGTCTGAAATTACTTCAGCAGAGCCTGAATTACCTAATATCAAGGTCATATGGTACAGGGAGCACAAATTACCTAACCAAACTTACAGAAACAGGGTTTACATGAACACCTGCTGTATGTAGATGATAAGCTTTCTTTCCCTCAAAGTTTACCAAGGAGAGTGAACTGAGCAACCAGAGTCAGAACCAGATCAGGGTTTATGAATTTCTGTCTGCATGTTGCTGTTTTACAGTTCCCTTCAATGATATTTCAATCATACAACAATATCCAGCTACTTACAGGATCAGGAAGACTGTACAGGATGCTACCTGGCCTTGATGGAAAGAACAACAGAAAAGTTTCCTCACTTTTAAAAAGAGAAAGACCAGGCCCCGTGTTCTCGAAAATAAAAATTGTACTTTAATATAATTTTCATTCTCAAACTCAAACTATGCCCATCAGTTTCAATAGGAATTTGATTATGATACTCAAATTTGAGCCTGAGATCATACTTCTAAAAGTATTTTCGAGAATACAGGACGAGACCTGGACCAATACCTGTAAGGGTGACAGTGAATGAGAAACTATAACCGTTCTCTTGAGGTGAGGCAGTACCTCTACAATCCAGTTAATACTGAAAATGCTTTAAGTTCAATTGAGTTTAACCATTTACCACACAAAGACTTGTTTTTATGCCTTGTCAAACAGAGCAAGCCCAGATCAAACAGCTCCTTCCAGCAGCTGTCTAGTCCAGGCCTCCTCTGTTAGTTCATACAATAGTGTTACTCAGATTCTATATACAGTCTGCAAGGTAAAAAAAAAAAGTTATTTATATAATATACCATTTAATATTCTGTAAATTAATATTCACCAAGTCATAAATTTATACAGTACATGAATATTCATGAGGTAAATGATAAACATGGTGTGATATGTCAGAACTCAAACTTTTGTTAAAAAGCTTAATCTCCCCTAAACTTATCTCTTATTTTTCAACATGAGCCAATCTATCCTGAAATACCTTCTTCTTTGTATTTATGTTGAAATGCTTTCTACAGTTCAGAGCAGATGATTTTACTTCTTAAAACCAAACAGAAAAATGCTTTCTACAGTTCAGAGCAGATGATTTACTTCTTAAAACCAAACAGAAAAAATAAATTCAGTTTAATTACCAGAAAGGTCAAAAGCAGACACGGATATTCATACACACAGTCCGACTACAAACCCTTTCAAGTAAACTCCGATAACAACAGAAGATCAGCCATGATATAAACCTTAGACATCTCATTCTACAAAACCCTTTTGTCACCAACCCGGACCTCGTACTTCTATCTGTCACCGTGGAAACTTTGCAAACAGAACAATCTTTTTATCAACCCACATGTGAAAGAAATTGATACGGTTGAGCTTGAAGATGTTTTTTCCTTGTATTTTCGGTTATTAGCAATTTTAAAACTTGAGGTAAAAGCATATTATGTTTCAAACCCCATACAAAACTAGCTTTCTAAACCCAGAAAAATACACTGTAACCTGCTACAAAAAAAACTGGTACAATTTATGAACACTTTTTTTTTTAAATTAAGTATTATGAGAGCTGAAAACCACAGGTTGGAACTGCACAACAGTTCACCATGACTGTGGTATGTACCACGATATACCACAGAAAATATTCCGGGCTTGTGTTGAAGACTATTCATATAGATTAAAATTTTGCAAAGGAAGACAAATAAGGTTGTTATTGGTAACAAGTGATTATTTCAAATAAAATTTTCTAATATTTGAATGGAAATTGATACATTTATAGCGTAATATACACATGTTTTTCATGATCTTAAACAATAAAATTATCAGAAACGACAAAATTACTGAAAATTTGTACTCGTTCATTTCTGTTATATAGTAACCACCGTTATTATTGGTTCGAATCACATGCAGCATCAGACCACAGTTTACTAGTATACAGGTAAAACCATGCACCTCTGAAAGCTTGGTGGATGACACAAAAAAATTATTGCTGTAATGCGCAGGCTGACCTTGGTCTACATTGCTCGCAATGGCAGTTCACAAGTGCCAAAAGGATTAAAAGGGTTAGCCATCAAAATAATCATAGGATATATTGTCCATTGAAAGCCAGAAGGGGCTATCAGTATATGTAAAAAGAAGGCTGATAGCCCCTTCTGGCTTTCAATGGATGAAATTTATTATTTGTGTTTTAGGGAAATGCTGATTTTACTTAAGTGTACACTGCACCATCTCATTATGTAAATTATATTTAATATGTAAATTATACGATAAATATCTGTCTTGTGCAGCAACTTCGTTTCAGGCTGGTGCAAGGCAAGGCCCCTGAAGGCATACCTGTATGATAAACAAATATCTCCATTCATAACCAGAGTGGCAAAAAATCTTGAAAGATAAACCTGTCATTCATAAAGTTATACCCACTTTTCAACACTGTGTCAATTTCACATCCAGTGCAGATTTGCTGTACATATGCATGTTTCAAATTCAATCTAATCTAATTGATGCATGCTAACAAATGAATGGTATCTCATACCTGATATGAATATATTAACGCAGCGAGGAAAAGTGCACAAGTAAACATGAAAGCAAGTGAATATGCGTATCTTAATATTCAGTTTTACACTTACACTACAAGCCTATGTCTGACTCAGAAGCTGTACTTTTTCCTTTCATACCTCGTCCATTATAAGCCAAAAGGGCTCATCAGCATAGGTTAAAAGTATACTGAAAAACCTTTCTGGTTTTCAAAGGACAACTCTGACCATCCTATTTAACTCACTTTGTAACTTTTTCTATATTTGATTATCCTAACGAAAAAAAAAGTTTTGTTTTTCTTTTGAATTTTTTTTTTTTACTTTTCACATCCTCTTCATCAAATAGCACAAATCCCAATGTTCAAACAAATGTCAAAGCTTTAAAACAAATTCAGATCCCAAAGTTGACCTTTCACCTCTAAATGTAAACCTTCACTGTGGAAAAACAGTAGCTGGGAGTAAAATGATACACCAGGAGGGCCATTAGGTCTCACCCACCCTTTTCCAATCCTCAATAACTTACTTCCCTGGGTTTAACTTCCCACCAACTGTATTTCAGTCATATGGGAACTAAAATCTAAAAAGCAGGACAGATGATAGTCCTTCAGAATCAAAAACATTATATAGATGGGAGACTTGCTCTCCAGAAAGCACCTAAATTACATCTTTCTTTTTCCCAAACAACAATAAAGAATCTGACTAATTGTATGTAATATGAAACTAGGATATAATTTTAGGTCTTTAAGGTGCAATGTGTCAAACATGTCAAATCAGATTAACACATTACCACTGCGATATTGAATCCCCGCCCCTCAGTCGGCTTAACTAGAACCATCTGTTTTCTCTCTAACAAGTGGTGCGCTGATAATTTAACTGCCTGCCACCAGTATTTATGTTTTCTTATGCCTGAAACATGTATCTGGAACCTGCCTTTTTTTACCCTTCTGCTAATAGCTAGATTAGCTTAAATATCAGAGGGCAGCAAGTTATTATTATATGTATCTCTTTCTTTAGAAACTCTCTCATTTCACAGTTTAGGGACCATAAATTCAGGGATTTACCTTTCCATAATTTTCTTTCTTATCCATTCTTTTCAAATGTCTTTCTGTAAGCCATTTATCATCTTTTTTATACAGTGTCAGATAAAACTGAAAGTGACTCAAATACAAAACAATTTTCAGTCACCCCACCACCCCCCCACCCTCACACACATCTAAAAGACACTGATAAAAGCAAACAGTATAAAAATCTTAACAGAATGCAAGTTACTTGCATGTTTTAAACTTAATGTGTATTTTTCCTGTTAGATTCTACGTGATTGATAATAACACACTAGACTCCTATATTCTTTTAACATATCAAAATGCACATACTGTGCATTAAAGATAACATCAGAACTGCATCTTATTCCTACTATTCGACTTAGAAGGGTTCTCAAATGTTTCCCAAATGTGCAGTCTTGGTTGTTCATCAAAACCAGTCTTGCCTGTTACACACTTCCTGTTCCCATAATGTGATCACTGCAGATACATCAAAGAAACCAAGGGAGCTCAAAACTGCAATTGGCAAACTTTGATGTTTTGTTCAAAAACACACAACTTTTTTTCTTATGACAGAAACCAGCTGACTATGACAGATAAGCTTGCTTAAGTTACTTTGTTCACTTAAGAATAAATAAGATTCTTCCCTCTCTTTCTTCCATCATCTTTACTTCTGATAAACAAGTGATAAAAAAACTTTTTCATGTACACTTCACCTTCAGAGGTTCACTTTCTACACCCATAAAAACCAGATACACCTGCGATAAAACTTCTAGCTTTTATCTCTTACAAAAAATCAGCAACCATGAAAAATAAAAAATAAAACGCCTTATTTACTGTTGAAAGGCGAAAAAAGAAATCCAACTAAATTACAAAGGTGTAACGTAATGTAACCAGTGTTAAAGGCCAAAGTGCTCACCCAAAATTGTGATGTCACATCAATGAAGCCATTTATGCCTAGCTGAACCCTTTGTACAACTTACTTCCTTAATGTATACAACATATATGCCAACCTTGTTGCAGTTCACATATTTGGCTTTGTGTAAAAACTAGGACAAGTGAATTTTACATTGCCCAAATTCTGAACCATTGGTGTACAGTTTAACCTAATGAAGCGAAGAAATCAGGACAGACTTCACACCTATAGTGGGTGTATGTAAGGCAGTATACCGTGTAATATCAGAGGGTGCGGTAATTGCCGAATATACCAATCCCTCTGACAGTAACAATGTAAAAATACTCCGAGGTGTTATTGTGACCAGTTTACCCACACCTTGTATGTATTTCACAACAGTGTACTATCCTGAATTGTACAACTACTTCCTGGAACTTTCATGTCATCATTGTACATTTCTCCACAAGAAAAAAAAGTAGTTTTCTCACAATCTACCATATCTATTTCGGTAGTTTACTATAATATCAAATACAATTTAGACCTTTTTTATAACAGATTCTATTCAATCATCAATAAATGAGCCTCAAAACATGTATTTATAAATGAAAGGGTTTTCAGACTAATTTTAATTTAATTAAATTTAAAATTAAGACAGATAAAGAGATATTCCCAAATCTTAAAGAAAGCTGAAAAAAATTAATCAATTTAAAATTTTTTCCTTTTCCCCCGTTTTCCCCCCACAAGGGGGTAAGGCTTATGGAAACTCTGTTCAATATCTGGACTCCACACACCCTCCGCATCGTTTCCTAGCTCATCATCCCCGATATCGCTGTCGTCCGCCTCTGGTTTGGGCTGTGTGGTATTTGTAGGTGCGGTGGGTGGTTCCATGCTGCCCCAGGGTTTGGACATAATGCTGTGATCTGGCTTGGGCACGCCGTTGTTGTTGTTATTATTGTTTTGTGCGGCAGACGGTTCAAGGTTCCCCCATGATGTGGACATGATATGGGGGAAGAATTGCACAACCCTGGAAAAGATGTATGCCCAGGTCAAGGTCATTGCATCATTATTTAAACACAAAAACAATCAAAGTACAGCATTTAGAATTATCAATATGATAATTCACACTCGCTCGGAAACACAAGCGCGCACATACGCCAATGGTTTAAAACCAATTGTACTGTCCATGTACACACCTCCAATATCTTTAAAATGGAAAGAAGTTGTGTTGCACTGAGAGTTTACCATTGCTGTGACAATATTTCAGCCATATTCAAGATATAGCAGTATCTAGTTAATCACTGATATAGGAAGGACCCCAAGACTGTACAGGCACTGAGGTAGAACCCAACCAACTGAAAGCCTTTCTCACATGGAAAAATTCTAGTGACCATACCGGGATTCAAACCCACATTTTATGTATACAATATGAATATATCATGATCCACATGTGTAATAATACAAGGAAGCATATGCTATATGTTTCATTAGCAACATGGCTGTATGCAATATAAAGGTTAATTTAACAATACCATGCAAAATGTACAGAAAATTGAACAAGTAACAGATATAAACTTCAGCTTGCAACAGTTGACGAAGTGTTCATATATAATTCCTATGTACACCTAGATCTCATTTTTACAAGGGATCTCTTTAACCATCTTTTAACTGTATTTCACATATAGCAAACTAAAGCTTTCACTTTGTAACTCAGACATTCAGGGATCACAGGATGTTTGGTCCTTTAATTTTACAAGATTCACAGGACCGAAATTAACCTTACAGTAGGACCGAAATAAACCTTACAGGACCAAACCCAAACAACAAGATTTCATACTGTTTATCATAAAATTTATTTCATTTCTTTTATTTTTTATTAAGTTATTAACAGGACTGGAATAGAAATCACCCATCAGGTCAGACAGACAGGCACTTTCAGAATGTTGGAGAATAGATGATTAGGACCTTGTGTAATCTCTGGTTACTACATATCTGAACTAACTTAATCTTCACCCTTTCCCTCATATAGACTAAACCTGATCTGCAGAAAACCACAGTTAACCCTTTCCCTCGTATAGACTCATTTTGACGCACTCAATAGGTACCACATAAAGCCTGATCTGCAGAAAACAACAGTTAAACCTTACCAAATTTAATTATAAAGTCCTCATTTCCAGACCACTGAGGAGCAGCGAACAGCATAAAACCTGATTAGCCTGCAAGTTACTCGCAGGCTGATCTGGTTTTATGCTGTTCGCATAGGTCTTTTCATGGTTTCCTCTATAAGGGAAAGGGTTAAAATAACTTTTCCCTTTAAAATCACATCAAATATCTAGTTAAATATTTGGAAATACTGTAACTAAATGATTGCATCTGTAAGAAAAGAAAAATATATATAAACTGAAAATAAATTACATCCATTTCTTTGTTTTAAATATATGCTGTAGGCTTTTTTCGGTTTATCTCTTACAATTAACCTGGAATATACTCCAGATATTGTAAAACGAAGCTGTGACCTAATGTATAGTGACATTAAATTTCATGGACGTGGAATTAAAAAATAATCAGTTTGTTTATCGCCTCCCCTAGGATATCAGCAATAAAACATAATCAACATTGCCTGCACCAGTTTAGACCTGAAACCTGAACTTCTCCCTTCATCAGAAAAAGATCTCCTTCCAGCTACACCTATTAGGAGAAGAGATTAAAATCAAGGTTGCTCAAATTAAGTTGGGAGTAGGTAAAGATTGGAGGTTCATATTGCACAGTATGCAGTGAACTCTATTATGTTCAGTGTTGGTATAGATGGTGTTACAGGTTTGCCTGTGTCATACTGAAGACAATAACAAAGGGGCCCTTATCTCTGCCCCTTCTTTTAGGGACTCAACTTATAACCCTCCAATGTAAACAATGCAATTTAAAACAAAACTTATGTCTGAGCCAATTAAATTGACTGGATCAGGACTTTGCCAAAATATCTATCAGGAACATTTGGTCTGCTTACCTTATCATACCTTGATAAATGTATGTACATATATCTTAATTAATGTACTGTTTTGTCATTCTAAATTATTTAGAAACAAATGTCTTAAAACACTGTTAGATGGGACTTGCAAAATGCATATGAATATACTGTGACTAGCATGAAAAAAGATGGAAAATCAACTGACTGAATGGATGTGTGACAAGTTTCATCAACTGTAATTGACTATAAATGAAATCTAACATGAAAGAGTATACCCTTGTGCATTGTTTGTGATTATAGCATTTGTTGTTTTTCCTAATGACAAGTTTTCTGTTCAACATTTAGTGATTAAAGAGAATATAAATTTCACTTTTAATTTGTTTATTTTACCACTAATGTATACAAGTACACGTTCTCTAGTATTGATCCCACTCAGACGGATTTAATTATATAATTCATGATGCAATTATTGCAAATGCTGCTTCAACTCATCGTCCAACTAATATACATTACCAGCTTTAAATTCAAGAATTACTCTTAATTTAAATTCAGGAATTAAACAAGTTTTTAAATGGTATATGTACAGTAACTATGGATTTTTCTTTGCTTTGCAGACTGTGTGTATAGTCTGAGCTACAAAATTATACAGAAAAGACCCTGATCAGACTGCTCCTGGAAAGATTGGTCTGATCTAAGTTTGATCTGATCTGGGTTCCCTCTGTTTGCCTATAGGCCACAAAATAAATCTATGAGGTAAAGAGTTATTCATATACAAGATTAATTATGGATGATTTGGTACTTGTCATGTTGATCCTGTACACTGTAAACAACCTTAATTGAAACCTGTAATAGAAGATCCTCCCAGAAAATGAACATTAACATCAATAAAACAAATTGTCTCAAACTATCCCAATTTCCACCACCATCATCACCATTTTTATCATAGTCCTTTTATGAGTAATTGATAGGGACCAATATCCTGATAATGTAATGTAAATATCAGTCAACTGTTTTGACTATTTATTTGAATCATATTATTTATTAAATTTACATGTCATTTTATCAGAAATAAATTGCTAGTTAAACACTAAAACTGTACATGTCATGTTGTTTATAAAATACGTGTTGATAATTAATTAAAATTACATGTAATACCTGATTTATATATTTTAAAAAGATCATCATCAACAATCATCATCATCAACCATCATCATCACCACCATCATGCAACAATTAAAACCTCTTTCACTTCCACAAATAAAACTATTATTCATGCAAATCTAAATATACCAGATTTTGACCACTATCACAATTTGTATCTCATTTTTCCAATGAAAAGATATCAGAGACCAAAAAACATAGGAATATTTAGATTTGCATGCATTAACAATGTTTAATAAACAACTGGAACAGATTTAACATCAAAACACCCTCTCCTTAACTGTGTGAAATGAACATGGGACTACCAACAGAACAAAAAGTGAGTTATTGTGCTAATAGAGATAAGGAGGACTTACATTTTATTCTGTGAATGTTACGAAAAACCTGAAATGGCACTTCAACAAATTAGCTACAAAATTACAAATAAATAAATAAAAAACACGGCAAAAAGATAGTCAAGCCAAACACTGATTATCTCCTCAAACAATTCAATGCCTCCATTCAGTGCATGAATTCAAAATAAATGATGTCAGCTTACACTGGCCGCTGCAGCATACAAGACGAAAAGGATACGCATGAACGGTTGCTTTGTTTACGCTTCATGTTAGTTTTTTTCAATGCTATCAAATTGACATGTACACGGCTAGTTAGCGAGAGAGAGGGGTATTGAATTCAAATGAATACAACATGAAGAGAAAGGTGTTATTATGTGGTACAGTTTCATTATCCTTGTGAAGAAAGTTGCACATGGGAAATTATGAATGGGTCCTTTCACTTCAAAGTTGAAAAAGTGCATTCACGATTAAAGAAAAAAATCTTACTGAAAAGCAAAGAAAATTACCACTTTTAAAAGTGATTTTTTATGATTTTATTTATAAATTGGAAACAAATACAATGTTTTTTTTAAATTTAAAAATTTAAAAGTTTTAAATAGGAAAAAACAAGTGAGAAAAAAACCTAACTTAACATGTATTTAACATACATAATCATATCAGTGCAAGAAAGATAAGTGGCCCATGAACTGGAAACCTTGCAATCTATGACGATTAATGGTTGTAGGATTAAGACATTTAATCGTGTTCATGACAAACTGCCATGTTCACCTGGCTCTCAAGGCATTGGTAATATACACGGATCAAGCTAATTGCGGTAAAATGTTTTTATCTATTACAGAAGGTCTGGTGACTGAAAAGAGTCAAACTTTACAAGTTCCTGATGATCATTTTCCTCTTTTAAATGTATGATTTGTAAGCAACAGGAATTTCTTACTGTGAAATAAAATCACAATATTTAACTAGATGAGACAAAAAAATAATGAAGATGGCATTTGATGAATTTTAACATTGCTTTTGACTTTTAAATATCCTTAATGGATTGATCCACGCATAAACATATAATTCCAAATAATAACTACATCATACCTTTGCACATGCATTCGTTTCCAATCTGTCTAGATTCTTGACTTTTTTTTATTGTTTGAAATCACAAGTAACCGAATGTTTGACTATGACTGTTATGATCACACCAGGGGTTTTCTTAAGTGCAGGTGCTAGGTTAAAATCACTATGGGCAAGTGATTTTACAAAGAAGATACAGATTGGCTGATTTTCACTATGTCTCCAATTTATCTTTTAACCAGGAAACTTGTCCAAAAAATATGAGGTTGTCTTGGAGTAAGCCACAGACTATTGGTAAAAAGTATGACGATGGTCACTTAGGTGATGGGCTCAAAGCCAGTAAGGTGCAACATACGGGCAGTCAGTGTGGATCAGTTTAAACTAAGCAGTTCTCTAATCTACTGATATTAAGAATTTGAACTTTTAATGACAATATTTTAAAAAGGAATAATTATAATTGAACATATCAAAATCTTAATTTAGTTATTTTTTATTTTCAAATGTGTGTGTATATTCATAACGTATTTTAAGTTGTATAAACTCCCTAAGCTTGATAAGTGCAGAACATTCCATAACACTTAACCTTTTACTTAAAGTTTTGGCTGATGTAATATGACTTTTTAATGTGAAAAAGCAATGCACTGAACATGCTTTATTATATCATTGTAAACAATAAAAATCATATGATCATAACTTGATATGTCCAGCTTATACTCTAACAAGATATGCCTGTTAAAAATAGTGAACAACCATAACATAAGTAAAACTGACATAGTATATATATAGTAATATAACTCTATCACTGATAAAGGTAAAACTGAACTTTGTTATTTCTGAGGAAATGTATAGGGACCTAATGTAGAAAGTAGATGTGTTTCAACTAATGTTATGATGACCCCTATATCAATGCAATTCTATGACATGGCCATAAGGTCATCTGAATACACCTTGAATATGTTACAAACACAGGTAAACAAAATCAATTAGATCAGCTGAGTTTTGACCCCTTGACCTATACCAGTAGAAATGACACTTCTCAAGTGTATCTTATTCTTTAGTTGTTTAACAAATTGAAATAAATTTGATATAATGCATGGCAACACTGACAGATTTCAAATAAAAATCCAGCTGCTTCCCGATTGATTATTTCCCGAGATAAGCTTACCCTCCATCTAAATAATTTGCTGCTCGACGCTAACTCAGGTCGGAGCGCCTATTTCTGTTGGTAGAATCGCCGCAAATTGGGTCATATACTCCATACACAAGACACACGCGTGTATCACTTTGTAAAATAATCCCATGCTGCTAATTTAAAATTTTTAATCCACAATGAAAATGAAAACTTCACAATTCAATGCAGAGACACTTCCAACACTCTTCGTAGGCCGGAAGTTGCCCGGAGAAGTATGACAAATATTCGAGGGATTCGAAAACTCTGTAGACATTTTTCGGACTCAAACGATGTTTTCGGCTATTTAAGAGATTGATAGCTCTGGTTTCTGAATAAGATAAGTTTGTACTTACCTTCTGAGTGTATCCAAAGCCTTTTAAAATCAAAAAAGTTTTTAAATATTAAACTTTAAGTTAATAACTCCACATTCAAAGGTATGCGAAGAATGATACAAAGAATCTCCACAACGTACACATTTACTGCGCACAACCGCCGCGCAGGGGTGGACCAGGTGTAAACTTAAAACGAATCTGATTGGCCAGACTAGTGCAATGTGTCGGAGTGTCGTCATATGAATCTAAAAATAAGAAGAGTGGTCTTAACACAATATTTGGAAGATCGCGTTGTGTAATAAGACGAGAACACATGAGTCATGTATGCAAACTCATATGAAAAAGTAACATTAATTGAAATTTAAGACATGATGCAGTTTCTATTGATTTTTTGCGCATTTCATATCACGAATTGAAAATCTGAAATAGATTTGTAGCTACGGATTTATTAATAACCGGTAAAGACCAGCGATATATACATACACAGTGTAGTGTAGATATGTATGTTTATCTACATATGTATTTAATAGAATACACAGAGAGCTTGTGCGCAAAGGCTTATCAGCAAAGGTGCACGACTTACAATGGAAGAGATACAAAACATTTTTCTCTCTCGTTTTTTCCCCTTGTGTATATTATGCAAATGATAGAGTCGTAGACAAATCATAAGTAAATTATGTTAATCGTAGTTCAGGTAAATCTGAATTGTAGGCCAATTTAAAAATAATTACGGTATATTTATATTAATAACATCGAATTAATCCTCATCTGTGTGATATGTCACCGGCGATTAAAGCAACCCAACCACGTGTCAATATGTATAATTTGTAAATCGCATTTGTCTTGAAAATTTGTGAATTAAAATTAATTCGCAAAAAAAAAAAAAAAAAAGCGCGGCCCTCTCCTCGCAGGCCCCATGGCAGTATTGTTCTGACTTCGTTTGCTGTTTGATACTGCAAACAATAACCGCTTTGAAATTAAAAAATATATAAATAGTGCTGATTATGTATACGTACATGTTCGTTTTAGCGAGCCCATGACTCATTTAATGGATGATGATGTGCGCAAATTTCACATAGTCTAAAATTGTTGTACATCGGATATATAGGCTTATGTACCTCAGTTTATAGATTATGATTTTATTCATTATTGTTATTATTATGTTTATTCAATGCGTATATAGAATGGTCGATTCATTAAAAAATTTTTTTTTTTTTATAACAGATCTTTTACAGTTTCCCTTGCACCTGTATCGATTTTTCTGTCTTTCTTTTAATCTCGTCCCGGCCCACCCTGTATATATCTATATTCGTTCTTTCTCTCTTTTTCTTTCTTTCTTTGAATGTGACAATTTGTAAAGGCTTGCGGGATAGTATCTGACAGTTGGGCCGAAAATGTCTATATAAACATTACATGTTATTTTAGAGGGGCTTAAATTAGGATTCGATCAAAACTGAACGACTAATAAATCGAATGTCAATATTTCAACAAATCAATCAAATAAATACAAACGAAAACCCTACGTATATGTTTTTTAAGTGAAAGAATTAAGAATAAGTTATTACTTTTTTAGTACGGTGTCCATGTGTACTTCTATGAATACACAAAACAATTCAAGAGCGCGAACATCATTTTTTGACATACACCGGAGTTTGTCTATTATTGCATTGTATTTATAGCAAACCGGAGTTTGTCTTTTTTTTTATATACCACTTTAAATGAACTCTTTAAACACCTCTGTATAAGTTCAATACAATATCCGATAAAAGTTACATACCACAGTGCATGTGCACTCACAAATGCACTTGCACTTGTATATAAATGATAATAATAATAATAATACATACCCGGTCAGATTTTTACTTACTTCTGATCTGTTACTTAGCTTTTGTTTTCTTTTCTATATTACCTAATGCTTTAGTAAGTATGTCTTTTCCATATTTCTTTATTTTGTAGACATGTCGATATGCCAATAAAAGATGTATAAAGGTAGAAATCAAAAGAGATGAGTCAAACTTTATCTTTTATTCATATATTCAATACCACTCGCTTATAAAATGGTTCGGTTAAAAGCTATCTTTTGGATATATAAGTTCTAAACGACTGCCAACAGTTTTATTCTGGCTTATTCGCTGAGTTAAGATCCTAACACGTATCGTTTACTATTGATGAAAATATATTCCGGACCGTAAGAGATGAGGAAATGATAACAGGTATAAAACAGAGGTTTTATTACACTGGCAGATTTTTACCGTATTGGGCCTATATGCCCCAGGCAACGCGGGAACCCTACGGGATTTCATTTGTCAAAATCGAGGCTCAATCTTGACACGTACCTCCGATTTCTTTCACAATAACGGATCCTTAACAGCATATTGTGTTATAGATGGAAATCTTCAATAAAAAGGAAGTAATCGTCATTTTGTTGATGTGATTACAACTTCATCCATTTACCCACAGGGTACGACCACTGGCTGAATTGACTTAAATTTTGAGAACGCACATTTGATGTAATAAATGATCTACGATGTATATAGCTATGTTTTCTTCGATATATGTTTTTTAATGTGGAAAATATAGTGTACTTTTATTTTCTTTAAATCCATAATATTAATTTTATGCTTTATGGTAACCCATCAATAATTAAATTGTGACTTATATGGTCCATCAACCGTTTGTGGGAATTTTATAGTAAATGCATGCCTTTAAGACATTGAACAAAATCGTTTTTGCACTAAGTTACTGAATGCTTTTGTCTGCACTGAAGTCCTTTTTAAGCATTTGAAGGACCATACTTATAATTTAATGATGGATGGATTACCTTAAGTCGATAATGCAGATTCTACACGTGTTGTCAGAACCCACCTTAATTTAGAGATATATCGAGATATACATTTTTTTAGGAATATGAATGAAAGTTTGCAACTTCATGTCTATGATACATATTATTTTCTTGTTGAAATATAGTGGTTAACTGAGCAAAATAATTGCATGCTCGTGGTGTTTTTCAAACGTAAGTAGAAACTGGTTTGGTGGAATATTCAAACTTTCAGGCATTAATTGAAAGAAGTTCGTTCACAGATGATCGGTAGAAATTAAAAAAAAAAAAATAAAAAATAATAATAATAATTCTACTCTCCCTCGCTAATGTGACATATAAACTCGGAAAGTGTGGGTCACAATGCACAAGAAAACGACTTTTTCGTAAACGCAACTTCGACGAAATTGTTTTTTAGAATACGCTATCCCCGAAGGACATGTTCCGCAACCTGGCGTCTTCACAATTTCAGGGTAGCGATTCCTATGAAGTTAACCATTCTTTTTTTTTACGATCACGGATTGTTGCTTTGGGTGACATTGCGTCTGCAGACGAATATTGATAGACGTAATGCACACATATAGGTAAAAATCAAATTCTTAGTCAATGACCATCTGTGAACGAGCTGATTAAATGGTCAAATCTGCTAACCTGCTTCAATCAAACTAGGATGAAATTATGAAAAAGTTTGTGGCTTAAACTATATAAAGGTAACACTATTTTCACATGAAAAAATCTTGTAGATGACACGTGACAGGTCGGTAGTTCTACCCGGATGCATCTGTGCATATGAGATACATGTATTAACCCACCCGTAATAAGCTGGTTGAAGTAGTCCTACTGCCGCAACATATAGCTTGACTCAACAACGACAACAAACAACAACAACAACAACATTCTATCATTTCTCACGAGGTGTATGATTTGAACCAATAAGTTTGCATTTAATGCAGCATTGCGTGCTTGTGTTAGAACCCATTTTTTATAGTTGCTCCTTTGAAGGTCATAACAGTCTTGTCTCCAGGGCGGGGTTCAAACCCACAACCTTACTATATTCCCTCGAGACAGACGCACCAGCAACTAGCTAAGCCTGATAATTAAAACAGTTAATTAATTTTGATTTTCTCTACCATGAAGTCATTGGGACCAGCTTGTGTATACTTGCTACAGAAACGTCATAAATTGTTTTCTGTTAACAAAATACTTCTTAACCTAGTGGTTAGGCTAGCAATCGACACATTAAACCACGTCCAGCCAGGCGAGTAACGTCATGGAATACCTTAAGGTAATGTCCCTGTAATGGTTCTACTACATTTCGGACCTAATGGCCTTTCATGGAGATAACCAAGGTTTCCTAATGTTTCATTAGAGTATCTTGGTTATCTTTGTAGAGGTTAAGTGGTCTAAGACGTAGCGGGGCCATAACAGGGACTTTACCTTAACGCCAACAGTAGATTGCGACCCGTACCAATTTTCACAACTTTGGTGTGTTGTAGCCAGGGGATGGAACCAACAAACCCCGACTCAAGACGGAAGCACTGTAACCACTCGCTCAACGGGAGGTCTTCAGTTATTCAACAAATCTTAAACCGCTGAAATAAACATCAATGTTACACAAGTGTATTATCTGTTACTTTATCTGTTTATCAAGATCTAGACTGATTTTCGCAGATCTACTATTAAGACCCATGTAATTGTATATGTTTTCACATGCCTTCGAATCAGCCGTGCCTCCGTGCATTCGGGGTCTTCCTCCACCTGTAATTAGCTGGACGTCGCAATATGAGTGAAATACTGTCGAAGCGACGGTAAACTCAAATAGTCAAGTCTAGTCGAATCAGCCGTTTTATGTCAGTCCGGAGACGTTATATAGATTTATTAACGACAAAGTACATCATCGGAAAACCAGTATTAATTACGCACGTGTTAAAGCAGTATGCTCGTAGTAATGTTCCGATTTCTGATCTACCGAAAAGGTTATGATTAAAGCCGGTGGTTCCATATCACGATTTCCCGCTCCTTGGTGAACGCTTAGAGCCTCTTGAAGGTAACCTCTATTCCACCAGCGGCCCGTTTCACTAAACTTCGTACGTAAGCGTTAATTCAAATATGTAAAATAGTACTTTTCCTGAGAATTTTTCTTTACAAAAAGTGTTGTGTTTGTATAATACAATAAATTGGGTCATCTTTCTTGATGTTTTATTGTGAAAATAAGACCTTAGTAGACACTATGTAGAACAACAGACTTACGACTAAGAACAAATTTGTTAATGCCAAGTTTAGTGAAACGGGTCCCAGGTCTCCATACAATGGACATAACAAAATATGCATTAATCAAAGTAGTCAAACTGGCAAAAATAATTAAACTAGTATATGTCTAATACTCTACAGTATTTGTTCCTTTTTTATAGTCTACATGTCATGGAGCAACTTTTTTTAAAATCACTATTCAGTATATGGTTGATTTAAAATACCTGCCAGTTGTTGATTTCCCGATATCAAACGGTGCTACTTTCATTGCTTTTCTTCATAACTTACCTTCTAAATTCATAAAATAATCACAACAACAAACGTAGTAAATGCATGCCCTTTCGACAGACAGCAAAGATCAGCTGTACTATTAGTGACTGTTCGCGGCCGTCAGTCCGTGCCAATACGTGTCATGCTGACTGGTGTAATCGTGTCATTATCAGTCTTTGAATCTTCCTGCAGTTGGCAGATTTCACAGAATATCAACGTAATGAAATACAGCACTCAGACTGCACTCATCGAGAAGTCAGCAGACGTCTAGACCTATACGTTTTTAACTATATATTTTGCGGCTTTACGCCATGTGCAATTCAAGGCTTCAATTCTCCGTTTGTTTCCCCGCCTGAAATGGTTAAGACTTTGGTTAACCGGTTTGACGTGTTTAGAAAGCTGCCGTCGGGATAGAAAGTTGCCATTGTCATGCGATTTTTAAAAATGTTTGTTTTTGAAAAAAATCGATCATATCATAAAATGATCGGGGAGCGAACAAATCCCCCTTCCTACGGAATAGGCGGACCCATTTTCGTGATTTCGCGGGGTGGACACAATCCGCCATATAGCCCCCCCCCCCCCCCCCCCCCTTGCGGTCATTCTACTACTGATGTTGTAATAATAAACTTGAGTATTTAAATGGACTTTCTTTTTTTACTTGCTAATAAAATCTAAATAAAATAAACACCATTCATTCAACAGATAAAAACAGTCGTACTGATTCCTCATTGGTACAATCTTTGTGCTGTTTCTCTTTGGCATCAATTAGGCAGAAAAGGCTGCTCCTTGTGCCGAAAGTGTAGATTTTAAAGAAGCTGTTGCCACTATCATTTGGCTGTGTGGGATCAATTTTCATAAGAATATGCCAAAGCCACACAGAAATGAATTGTGTCGTTTTATTTATTTATTTTTTGCAAATGAATCGGGTATTCTTTTAAATATACATGCTGTATTATAATATTCGAACATGGATCAACTTAAATAAAGTTTACTGTATAAACATGATATGACCATATTCTGTAAATGTGATGATTGTCCTGCAAATATATTATATCACTGTGTTATAATCATGTGTTAAGAATAATTTTGTGTGGGTTGTGTGAGGATTGTGATGATGAAGAGAATGGTTAGTTTTAAGGTTGATCTGCATACCGAGATAAAATTACTCGTATATTTCACCAAGGCATTATCGAGGTACAAATCGTTGTTGTTGTTGTTGTTGTTGTATGGGGTTTACCGTCGCTGCGATAGTATTTCAATCATATAGCGACGTCCAGCTAATTACAGGTGGATGAATACCCCGAGTACACAGAGGTACCCGGGTAGAACCACCAACCTACCACAAGCCAGCTGGAAGGCTTCCTCACATGAAAAATCCGAAGTCCCTACCAGGATTCGAACCCACAGCGGTGAGGGGGGTACAAATCGTACCAGTGAGGTATGCACCAGTGAGGTATAGATTACACATGGGTTACCTCATTAAGATAGAAATACAAGACTGCGTGTGTGTGTTAAAAAAATATCATGACTATGTATATGTTGTGAGAAAAAAAAAACTTGTTTAAAATAACAAAAAGCAGGTTATCTTTTTTGATGTCATTATTGTCCATTCAACATGAAAAGAGGTATATTACCATGAAAATAGAAATGTGTCCAGAGGACACAGATGCCCCCACCAGTCGCATTTTCCAAAACAAAGACGCAACACCCAGGTACACCAATCATGTCCTGAGTAATATGTCTATGAAATTTCTAGTCTGTAGTTTCAGAGTGACGTGTGTCACAAACATAAAATTTCATTTTTTTTTTAAAAAAAACGAAGGCCCATAACTCTGTCGACTTCAACCATGGTTCAATTAAAATACCCAGGTGCGCATGTTCATGCCCTGAATAATATATCCATGAAGTTTCGAGTTTGTAATACAAATACTTTCGGAGTTATGCGTGTCAAACAATTTCATGACGGAAGGACAAAGGCAAATCTATATGCCGCCCCCCCCCCATTTTTGTTTTGGGGCATAAAAAAGTGTGGTGTGTGTGTGTGGGGGGGGGATCCTCCAGGATTCGATTAAGTCCAAGAGTGGGAAAAGGATGTCTTATAATGAAACTGATAAACTGATTTAGACATTTTTCAACTCGTATAAACTTAAATTCGTTAAGATAAATCAACGGTATTATTTAGGTCGTTAACAGCCTCTTCATAAACACGTCCAAGAAAGGGCTTATCCCAATATCTAACTAGTACTTGCACATTTTCCTTTCATTCTCTTATATCTTTGAAAAGCCCATGGATGGCCTCAGTATTAATTATGGCATGACGTAATATCATTTTTTTCTAATGATACGTAACATGGTCAAACGCATTATCATCATTCATAAACGTTTAGTCTTTTCATCAAAAGCACGTAATAAAGTGTTTTCATTCAATTAAATCTCTGGTCTTTGGATTTCAAGTAAAACAAGAATCTTTTATAGTAAACAATTTTTTTTAATTCAATATCAGTATATAAAGTACACAATATCAAATAGCACCAGTAACAAATATGAGATTAACTTAATGTTAAGCATAATAAAACACTTACAACACGTATATTTTACACTGGCGAACTCGCAAGTTACGAACCTATCTTGTGATGCGTACAGCACATGTGACACAGTCTGTTTAGAAAAATAATTCAAAAAGAGGAAATAAACTAATTAAAATGAATAATTTATTTCTAACTGGAAATCATGATCTAGCGAAGGGTTCAACGATAGTAAAAGAAATCTAGCAATGCCACTGAGGATCGTATCTAGATGGGATTCCACGTACATTAGAAATTATAGACCATATCTGCTTACATTTAAAATATCGTTCCAATCAATGATTTTGATATTTTAGAATCTAGTTTTATTCATAAATATTTGACAGACATGCTCTGTTGGAGTTAATAAGCTAATGATATATTCAATATATAAGATTATCTTGTCAGTTGAAAAATGTTATAAATTATCAGCATCATTATTACTGAAGAAACATTGGCCAAACGCCGGCTGAACCCAGCATCAAATCATTCCGTTACTCTTCATAGATCGCCTGTGGGATGATTAGTTTTCATTTATTGGTTAAACATCTTTCTTTTTCCTAGTGTTGAATTCTGACAACTTGAAACTGCCGCTCACAAGTCCTAAGTGACCTTTCCATTTCGTGACGTGCGTGGATTTCTATTTCCGGTCGGCATGAGACAATTCTAAAATACGCAAAATACTGGATTTTCAACGACAGCCTCGAGAAGTGGATGAAATGATTTATCTACCAGATTTTACCGATTTGGATTTTGCATATCCTAACTGAAAAGTGCTCATTTGTATATGCAACATTTTGATTGGTCACTGAAGTTCTCATTAATAACTTTAAAAACAGTTCGTGACAGCCAAATATCCTACGTCTGACATATGTAATGACCTTAACTGGAAGTTGTGGTATCCGACGATGGATGAATTTTAATGGTGTAAAAAAAGAAAAAGAAAATGCAATTATTTCTCGTGTTTATTGTTTTGGTATGTGTG
Source organism: Solen grandis (assembly GCA_021229015.1). Lineage (NCBI taxonomy): Eukaryota > Metazoa > Mollusca > Bivalvia > Adapedonta > Solenidae > Solen > Solen grandis. The sequence continues at coordinate 37,123,258 of CM037779.1, read as the reverse complement.
CCTCTTTGTGGCTCGGCTGTCGAGTTTCAACGATTTAGTTACGTTTACGGCATTCTTGACGCAAGGGTTGAATTTGGAACTAGGGCATCCCTAACAGCTAAAACGTCTAAGTATTGCGCGGCTTTGTGCAATGTCTACCAAAATGGCTGCTCAGTTGCTTTGTTCAACAGCAGTACCCGTCAATGTCAGCTGTTTTTCTGGAATGAAGTTGCAAAAATAAATCTCCCAATAAATCCAGCAGAGGTTCTGGAATCAACTCTCTTCATCAAAAGCAGCTATAAATGTATGTATACACATTCTATATAATCATCCTTATGTATATTATGTATGGGGCCAACATGTTGGTTGCATGAGATATGTCAAACATGCAACAAAATCTAACTATAAATTCAATATTTACTAAAAACCTTATGATGACTCTTTCTTTTTTGTTAATAAAAAAGACTGCAAATGTGCAGTTAATCATTTTATCATCTTTTAATGAAAGGTTGGAGAAATACATTTGTTGCTTGTTACTTCCTTTACAACTGTGCAAGAATTAATGCTGTCTCTACATATTAAATAAAAATATTAAATCAAATACAGACAATCTATATTTTGGTTACGACCCACTTTATTAATTAAATATCTAAATGGTAATCATTTTTGCTGTACATATAATGTACTAAATATTTCAAATTTTGATATAAACAATTAAATTCTGATACCAATAACAATATGGCGACTATACAAATGTCTATTATGTAGTTGCTAAAAATTCATGCTTTTTCATGAGAAAGGCAAATATTTGCCAAAATATTGAAAAAGAGTGAATTTAATTTTCATTTATAAAAGACAGTTAACTTTTGACTTTATGATTGTCCCAGTAGCAGTCAAAGGAATAGCAGAGACAACTGTAGCACTTGCTGATGCAGTAAATACAGAAATAGATTTAACACGTTTAACAATACAAAATGTTTTTTGTTATTTTGACAGTGTTACACACATCCTTGATAGGAAAACATTATCCATTCAACTTCCCAAATGCAGAGCCGGCATGTAACAGGTTCGGTGGACGGTTGGCTACAAAGGAGGAATTCATGGCTGCGAAATACGACGGTTGGGAACTGTGCAGTTGTGGATGGGTCAGTAACGGCAATGCTTACTTCTGGGTCAGTGTCATTAGTGCCGGATGTGGGCGCACTAAGTTGCATAAGTGTGCTAGAACTCTTCCAGAATACAACGCTCACTGTACCCTGCAGTAAGCTTCTCCAAATGACGACTAACTATTGTTGTTGTTAAGTGGACGCTGGGTTAGAATTTTAAACCTTAATATAGATATACAGCCTTGAGTGCATACCCGTAACATATGACTACAAGGTTTCACAAGGAATATACTAATGACATATATATTAAATACAAAGACGCTCTTGTTGGGTAGTACCCCATTATTTCCAATTAAAAAAAAAAAAATGAAAATCTATGCCATTATTTTTTTTATGTTACTTCTTTAATACTGTGTATTTTACTGAGGATTTCAACAAAGAGTTAAAGAAATTATGAGAGTGAGAGGAACCAATGCATACAACGTTCAGAAATTTGCCATGTGACTAAAATATATACATATACATTGGCTTATAATTGGGGGTTGTTTAGAATATTCTGCTTTAGTTCAGATTTGTGAGTTTATTGCTTATGTTGAGAAATGTAGTGACAAATATTTATACATTATGTAATTATGTTGTTGTTGTTGGGTTTACCGTCCTGCGATAGTATTTCAATCATATAGCGACGTCCAGCTAATTACAGGTGGAGGAAGACCCTGAGTACACAGAGGTACCCGGGTAGAACCACCAACCTACCACAAAAACAACAACAACCCCCCCCCCAGTTCTTTCATAAACTATTTAAAGTTCAGTCAATTAATATTCATAAAGTCATAAATTTGTACACAAGTATTCATTAGGTAAAGTGTTAAAAAAGAGATGATATGTTCAAAATTTAAAAGCAAAAAAAAAAAAAAAAATTAAGCTGCAGAATAAATCCTAATAAATGACAACACTAAATATTGCAGAACAAAAATCACATAAATATTCTACTTTGTTGATCAAAGACAAATCGAAGTTCCAGCCAAAAGATGACAAAGAACTTTTTGAATTAATAACTGTGACAAGGAGCTTCAGTTTTTATAACTATTGACTGTTACTAAAAAATTAATTATTTAATTCATTGAACTCTCCCAGATCCATTTCAAAATGACCTGATTCCTTGGGGAACTTTACAGCAGTCATGCACACAGACTACAAAAAAAAGCTGTCACGTCAGGTGAATACCCCTAATGAAGAATTTGTGCCAGATAGAAATAAGAAAAATAATGGAAATGGGTTATGATCCCCAAACGTTTTAAGTGCCCAAATGGTTGATGTGTGCAACACACCTTTGTGTTATGACAAACACTTCTGTAAAATTTCATGAAAATCCATCCATTAATATGGAAAATTAATATTAAATAGAGCCAACTTGAAGATGTAGCCTATGAACATCAGAGAAAATTCTGTGGCGTTGACCTTTCAAGGGTGTATACGGTTGTCGTGCGTGACATACCCTTGGGTTATAAGGAACATCTTCTTTTAAGTTTTATTGAAATCCATCAATCATTTTTTACTCCCTTTTTTACAATATTATTTTTGTAAAAATATAAAATTGAATGAGTCAGTAACTGCAGCTTAGAAAAAATGTTTCCTATGCAACATTTATTTCTAAAGAAACCACATGCAAAGTAAACAAAAAAATATTCATTAATAGTGCGACATTGTAAAACAAGTGAGTAACATCTTATATATACTTAAATATATAAAAACTATACATAAAAACTATTAAGAGATATTAAGAGAACTATACACAATACATAAAGTAAAAAAAAAGGATATATACAAAGTAATAACTTATATTCAGATATTCATTATAAACAAGCTCAGTTAGGGATCAAAGTAACACTGGAGATACAAAACGTACAAAAAAAGCTTTTTCATACAGAAGTCTTTCATCGCATTGGCAAACAGGGATGGCTAAGTCCAAAAAGCTTCTGAGTGTTATGACTCTGATCAGGGTCTCCTAAGTGTTTGCTTATAAGATATTGCAGCTCAGCTTTTACAAAGTCTGCATGGCAACAATAAATCTTGTAAGTCATACATCATTTCATGTTCTGTAGATAAGTTAACCTTTTCCCTCATATATACTCATTTTGACGCCCTCAATAGGTATCACATAAAGCCTGATCTGCAGAAAACCACAGTTAAACTTTACCAAATTCAATTACAAAATACTCATTTCCAGACCACTGAGGAGCAGTGAACAGCATAAAACCTGATCAGCCTGCGAGTAACTCGCAGGCTGATCAGGTTTTATGCTGTTCGCATAGGTCTTTTCATGGTGTCCTCTATGAGGGAAAGGGATAATTAGTGGGGGGACATCACAAGTTCCGTCTGGAATATCCATTAAGGTGTACGTACGGTGAAATATGACAATAGATCTACATTGGTTTCCTTGCCCCCCAACCTCTAATTAATCATATATTCCGGGCTTAAGCAATCTTATACAGTATCTTATTCATCCTCCAGTATTTCCCACCTAATACTGATTATGAATATAATAACATGACTACGTTATGGCAAAATTAAACTTGTACACTGCTATGGATAAGACACTTAGATTACTTTCTAAGATATCTCATGGTGTTTGTGATGTAACAAACTCAGAAAATGGTCATATCATGCATCAAAATGGAGGCATGCATAAAGTGATTCCTTTTTCTTACTTTAAAAAGCGTTCATTTGCTAAATTAACAAAAAATTCAAGAAAATCATTTCAAATCATATATGATTCATATACAGAAAAAAACAAAACAAAAAAAACTGTTAGCAGGGTTGTGGTTCCCTTTTATGGTACATCTGGTGTTTTAACGCATTAATTATTCATACAACCATGTATTGTAACAGCATCAAGCAGTGACCTGAAAAATAGTCCCCCTGTGAATACTGAGGCTGATGGTCACGGTAAGATAAAGGGTACCAGAGTGAAACTGACAGATATCGACAAATGTTTGTCACACGTGTTTCATTGATAGTCAAACGACTTGTAGCTGAAACACCATAGGTGTGAAAAAAGCAGTTTCTCATGAATTAATAACAGGTTCAATATTGCAAAGACCTATTGAACATAGTTATTATTAAACCTATGTTCAATAGGTCTTTGAGCATTGATAAGCTGTAAAATATTTAAGATTTCTAGGTACCAACCACCTGCTGCAGATCATGAAATTTCTGTTTTATACCTTTTAATACTCCGTATATTTCTAAGTTACACAAAAGAATTACCACAAAAAAAGTCATAAGGTTGGATCTGTTTTTAAAATTACATGGGTAAGAGTTCCTGCTTCAAGAATATTCTGGTTTCAATTTAAGTGACTCTAAATAAGCATTAAGGAACATGAATTTCAAAATAGAGAATCAAGCACACCCACTGAATTTGATTGCAGAAGTTATTCACAATTTCAAATTATTCAACAATCAATTTCTTTTTATAAAATTATCAAAATTTCTTTAAAACATAACTTCATCATTACCTAACAGATGACAGTTTTTAATTGAAAAAAAAAAATGTTATTTGCCAATAGGACTCTTAGGTAGAGGTTTTTTATAAATAACCTGAGGTATACAGACTCTAATAAGATCAATAAAAGAACAAACATAAGTCATGAATATTTTGGTTGCATGAAAACATAATTTTGAAAAAAAAAAAAGCCATATCTTTTTACTTTGACAGTATTGTATATAAGACTTGCCATGTTAAAAAAATAATACTGCTTTTGTTGTGGAGTTGCCTGCCGCTATGACAGAATTTCAGTCATATTGTCATGTTAAACTAATTATCATATTCATTAGTAGTTTGACACTGGTAATTTCATACAATAAAAATTCCATAACAACTAGCATTAGAAATGATTATCTTTTTTATCCAATATTGTAATTTATTATATCAGCAGACAAAATAATTATCCTTGATTATATACTATTATAAACCATTTCCCTAGAAATGCAGAATGTATGCAGTATGTTTTTGGCGATTAACATGGACGGTAGTTTTCACTATACCCATGATACAGCTCAGATACTATCTTCTGACAACCATCTCACAATCATGCATACATGTACTCATCATTTAACCTTTCCCTCATATAGACTCATTTTGACGCACTCAGTAGGTACCACATAAAGCCTGATCTGCAGAAAACCACAGTTAAACCTTACCAAATTTAATTACAAAATTCTTATTTCCAGACCACTGAGGAGCAGCGAACAGCATAAAACCTGATCAGCCTGCGAGTTACTCGCAGGCTGATCTGGTTTTATGCTGTTCGCATAGGTCTTTTCATGGTGTCCTCTATGAGGGAAAGGTTAATCCTTACAATGCTGTGGACACTTGTGACTGCCTTTACGACAAGTGCAGACCAAGATCATTCATGCAGTCGGATCTTGGTTTACACTGTTAGATATTCAGTCAACAAATTTACAGCATGCATCCCTGTAAACAGCAAATGGTATAGTCCAAAATGAAGAAAGGACAAGTCCAATTAAGAAATTTAGAATGGTTAGGGATAATTACCAAACCTTTTCCACTTACATATGCCATTTCACACCATGGCCACCATAGAACACCCAGATCAAACAGAAAGCAATTCTCAGGCCAGACAGATTTTCCGTGTAACATGCTGTTTTAAATGAATTACTGAGTAGTGACAAGTAAAAAAAAAGTCATGTTGCAAGTGAATTCAGCCTGATCTAGTTTATACTGGCCCAAAGTTCTTGGAAAAAACCCAACAACAACTGAATTTAATTTTGATTTTTGTGCTGAAACTCAATATGGACTCTATATCAATGTAAATTTGAGCATATTTGAGTTTGCCTCTGAGATTTCAATAATGTAACTTACAATATCACTTTGCAGAGAAGGGTTATAAACACATTTTCTAGTTCGACCAGAAAGCATCTCAATATTGCGCTAAATGAATGTGACATACTAACATGAATCATATATCAAATGAATCTTATAGTGTAAAATTATGACAAAACAATGACATTTGAAAAGATCATTTATAACATATGCTAATTACTTTATGATAACCTTATTATCATAACCTAATACATACTAGTGCTTATTTCATGCAATATATTAGCAGTCAGTACAACCAATATATCAACCAAAATGATTACCATTATGCGTTACTTGAAATTCTATGAATGACATCCACAAAACCTTTTGCGTTTTTTCTTTCGAATAAATATTTGTACATTTTAATTGCATGCATACAAATGTAATATTTGCTCATTAATTAAAAAAATAATGGAAACATTGTTTAAAGAGTGCATAAGGCCTCATAGAGATTCAAAATGAATGTTGAAAAGGCGAAGCCATAATGATGAACACTGGGCCAAGAATTGCTAAACATTAGAATATGGACAATTTTAGACATTAATAATTTATGCAAAATTCATAACAACAACAAACACTTTAATTCCATATTCAAAAAAATATTTTGCTTATAATGTTGGGTCAAATTCCTTTTGCTTTTCATTTCTTTTTATTACATGCAAAGTATCTAAATTTAATCCTTTGCAGAACTTATTTTCTGCCATAGTGTTAAGTCTAAGACATTTTTTTCCATGTACAAAACCGCTGCCATGTTCATCTTTTCTGACCTTGACCCTTGGCAATCCTTGACCTTTATTGATCCTTGACATTTGGCAATATTTGACCTTTACTGTAGCCCAGCATCCTTGTATTTGGTGAAGATATTGTACAGAACCCTCAGGGTACATTTCAAGTCAAGGTTCACAACATCTGAAACAGAGAAAAAGTATAGAGATAATGAAAAAACATATATAAATTTTCAATATTCTCCTACTTGTACTTCTCGAATTCAATTTTGAAAGTTCTACCTTAAGAAAAATGCCACAGTTTGCATTGCTTTATAGTAGAAATGCTGATAAAACCAGACTTCATAAATTGCTTGACTGGTCAATATTCCTGTATCAAGCTATTGTGTCAGGGTTTACTGTCACAAAGACAGTGTGTCAGTCAAATAGCAACATCTAGATGATAATTACAGGTGGGGGGTGGGGGACAACGAGTGCAAAGAGACACCCAGGTAGAACCACCCCCCTATTGCCAGTCCCATCCAAAAAAATAAAAAAAATAAAATTTCCAATAATATTTTTTTGGAATGAAAAATTTTTGGAAATTTTTCTGGATTCTTTAAGATTAATGGAAATAAACAGCCCAACCGACTCAACCAATCCGTCTGGAAAACCATTATTAATTACCCAATTAATAGTCTTATTTCCATACAATTTAAATGCCATAATATGAAACAATTTACAGTAATGATATTCAGCAAAATTTCTGACACTGCTTTTAACACCCAGTGTTTCTGACATAGTTAACGCCAATTGACTATTAATATGGTAAACGTCAATTTCAGTAATAATGTTGATTGCGACTAATTGGCTTTAATTTCTAAATAATATGCATATGTAATGAAGTTTCAAGAGGCATAATTACATACTGTAGAATCATCTATTTCCATGGGGAAATATTTTTTGTCCATTCCATACACGATTTAATTCAAAATATTAACTCGATGAAAGTCACTCATCTAATACCGGTAGACTTAATATTTTCTAGATGTGAATCTATAATAAAATATACCCATGAGAAAGTCTCTGATGCATGTTCAGTATAAAGTTGACTAAGTGTAAACCAAAAATTGTGTTATTAACCCTTTCCCTCATAGAGGAAACCATGAAAAGACCTATGCGAACAACATAAAACCAGATCAGCCTGCGAGTAACTCGCAGGCTGATCAGGTTTTATGCTGTTCGCTGCTCCTCAGTGGTCTGGAAATGAGGACTTTGTAATTAAGTTTGGTAAGGTTTAACTGTGGTTTTCTGCAGATCAGGCTTTATGTGGTACCTACTGAGTGCGTCAAAATGAGTCTATATGAGGGAAAGGATTAAGCATCATGTTGTCATGTGAATATATACATGTAATATGGTGGAAAAAAAAAATGAATATGGTTTCTTGTGCAAGCAATGTTTCTGCATACAGAATGATGTAGATTTAACATCCCACCAACAGTATTATGGAAACTCTTGGTCTACATGTGACATATATACATGTAATGCAGACTCACTGTGGTATCACTTGTACACCAATGGCTTGATACCGTGGCATCAAATCACATAATTCCTACACTGGTCAATTAATCCTGAAATTTCAATTATAGGCTGAACACCAACCAAGGGAGCTATATCAGTACCATTTTTTTGACAACATTAAGGTCCCAGCTGAAGATTATATATATTCCCATTACCTCATGTCTCTTGAGCAGACCCTCTAAATCCTCCCCCATTATTTTTTCCTTAACCCTTTCCCTCATATAGACTCATTTTGACGCACTCAACAGGTACCACATAAAGCCTGATCTGCAGAAAGCCAAACTCAATCCTTACCAAATTTAATTGTAAAATCCTCATTACCAGACCACTGAGGAGCAGCGAACAGCATAAAACCTGATCAGCCTGCGAGTTACTCGCAGGCTGATCTGGTTTTATGCTGTTCGCATAGGTCTTTTCATGGTATCCTCTATGAGGGAAAGGGTTAAAGGAGTTCATGTATATATTACAAAATGAAGGAACATACACCATGATATGTACTATATACAAATGGTTAATATAATCGTTCAAGACTTAATTCGCAATGTTGTGTATTTTTTGGCCCATTATCAAGATTTATCATCGACAATAACATGTCATTAGCATTAAATAGAAAGGCAATTGCAAACGAAAGTATAAAACTGCACTAGTATAAGTGGCAGATCCTCTTATTCTTGTGAAGCCTCAAGCAAAAATGTACTCAACCATGATAATAAAGAAGCCATAACACTTATCATCATTAGCAACAAAACAGACTGGCATGATACGATACAGACTCCACAGACATGTGAAACAAACCTTGCGTTTTATGAAATTTCATACATTGAAATATTCATTTAATCATTTTCTTTAACCCCATACCTCATAAAGGCACATTTTAATTTTACAATGGCAAACAGGGGCCATATTCATATAGCTTCTTAGTTTTTAAGGAAAAGAAGTAATTGGTGTTGTATGCAACATATGAGTCCCCTACCGGTGAGGTGCATAATTTTTCTGTTACCATAACAACCAGAAAAAAAAACAAAATGACATGCCGAATCTCCATACCGCCATCTATTCATAAGCCAATTTTCAAAATATTATCTTAAACGGTTTTTAAGTTGTCATGGGATCCAGATTTCCGGACATCAGGAGAGACAGATGGATGGACGGACAGACAGATGGAGGGCAAACCTATAGTCCCCTACAGTGTAAACACCAGTACGGGACTAATAATTCCTAAGGTGTTTTACAATACAAGACTAAAGAAAATCTTTTATTACTAAGGGAAATCTATGTGCAAAATCTCAATTCCATGAAATGAGATATATTGCATGAAATAGAGACACAAGCCTGGTTTCGAATGATGAATATGACATGAAACTCTGCCTTTATAAAATAAGCAGACTGTATATATGTATCATATTCTTTTAAAAAAAGAAGTTAACACAGCATGCAATTTAAAAACAACAACAACAACAAAAAAAAACAACTAATCAAAACTAATTTAAATATGAAAGTTTTGTGTAAATAAATCTCTCTTAGATACATACTTATGGTTCAAACAAAATCTAATGACCAAAGGGAGAGATCAGGGAAAATCAAAGTATAGTAACACTCTACTAATATTACTGAATCTCAATGAAAAAGAAAGACCAAGACTCTGTTTCTCAGACATGAGGGTGACTTAATTTGTCAAATATTTGACTGTGATTGAAAATTAATTACACTCATCTGTCAGTTTCAATTCAATCAATTATTGGTCTGATTGACAGCTACACCAGTAATTAATCACTAATTGACTGGATACATAGAGTGATTTCCCCTTGCTTTCAACCATGATGCATTGCTGCAAGGGTCACTGCAACCAGAGAAAGGTCAAACAGCTTTACTGGAAGCAACCCTACACTCTGGATCTATGTACTTTGCTTACTTCAGCATACTAATGACTCAGAAGGTATACCTAGAAGGCAGTATAAGCTCTTACCTTTAAGAGAATACAACCACAAACAAGATAAGTTTAAAACTTTGTGAATATCATCTCAAAGAAGGAAATAAATATATCAAATTATGCTCTGAATTTTTCCAATCTTTGCTCACTTGCTTAACAGTGTACTACTTCTTACAGATACCAAAAACAGTGATCTGTTATCAATTGAATCTTATATGATAATGTCGCTATTTCTAATTGAATTTAATGACTGAAGAAATAAAGTTCCTCACTGCATAAATAATGGGGGAAAAAAGAGAGAAAAAACAGCATTGTGCAGTTACTTTGGCCATCATTTTCATTGGCAACAACAAGAACTTGGCAGCAAACAAGAACTCTTTACATGTTCATGAGAAACCCAAACCTGACCCAACAGGGCACATTTCCATTTTGTCTTTCCCCTCTATTAATTAACTAGATGAGCAGAACTGACCACTGGCCACCTGGGTGTTAATGTCCAGTTGTTAAGCTGCCAATCACTGACCCTATGCACTGCATACCTCAACCCCCAGTGGGAGGTCAGGGGTCAAGCTGATCATATCAATGGTCAGTTCAGGACCCCATGCACACTGCAATGGACACTCCTAACAATGAAAACATGGTCATTTTTGTCCATCATGGGTTAGCAAAGTCAACTTTAATGTGTTATTATCAATAAACAATCCCCTTGATAACAACTAGAACTCCCTTGTGCAAACACTTGTTGTTGTTGGGGTCACCAGGATAAAGCAGCCATCTCATGAAAGGGGTGGTACCCTTGACCCTTTGAATACCCCATTTTACACCCAGCCCCGTGTTCTCCAACTACAAAATGTACTTAAGTATGATTTAAAAGCTTAAAGGCAAAATATGGTCATTAGATTCCCTGTTGATTTATTATATCTTTGTTAGAGCCTGAAATTGTAATATGTCAAGAACTAAGGGTAAGCTAGATTTCTACAAGACCAATACATTAAATTAAAAAAATAATATTTACAATACCTTAATCCTTAACTGCATATTAAACTCATTTTGATGCACTGGCAAACAGAGCAGATCCAGGTAGGGCTGCCCATATAAGACCTGTCTGGGTCACCTGTTTGCTCATACAATGTGTGGCAATGAAAAATCCATTATTTTGTAAATAGTTCAGCAAATTAATATTCATCGAATCAAAAAGCCTATTTTTAATTGCAAAACTGTAGGCATTTTACTCAGGAAAGTGCCACCTCTCCCCATCTGAATATATGTTTGAAATGACAAACAAGAGTGTTCTATGGAACACATGTATCATCTGCTGAAGTGTGATGGAAAAAGTGTGACAGAAAAAGTTTGACGGACAGAAAGAGAAATGTACTGGAAAAGTGATCCCTATGTGTCACTTCTGCTTACAGCAGGTGACACAAAAAGGAATGTGGAGCAAATAATAAAGGGGTCCTAAATTTTTTTCTTCTTTTTTCTTCTTCTCAAACTAGGATGCTTGATTTTCATCTTAATTTATTCAGGATATACGGAATATCCCATCTTGGCTTTATACTTTCTATGAAATTCATGTGTTTTTGTGTAGGCTACCGCCTAACTGTCCATCTCTTCTCTCAGCTTATTCAAACATTCTCTTAAATTCCCTAAGACAGGAAAAACCTCAACAGAGAAACTGATAATCACAGAAAAAACCAAAACCGTATGACAATAAAAATCCAACAAAAGCAAATCAAACAATCTGGAGCAAGCTTGGGGAGGCTCTACTGAAAAATTCAAGAGGCTAATAAATCCTGGATGAAATCAGCATGGCTGATAATCAAATCAAATTAACAAAATCGTTTTCTTTCCCCGGCTACATGTCAAGACCAAACAGCAGATACTCCAGCACAGGTGGCTCACGTGGTAGCAACTCTTCTGAAAGGGAGACCACATCGGGGCCCACCGCCACTGGCCCTGCCCCGGATATCTTTTGTGGCACAGAAGGCGTCAAAACAGACACTTTGCATAAATAATGGGAAATTGTTGGGCAGGTAAACAGTTTAATTGTACTGATGGAAATTGTCACAGTGTATTTCAATGGAGTGACAATATTTATTCCAATGAGAGTAATTTGGTTCAATTCAGCCTCCAGTTTCCTTATAAAAAGGATACTATCGAAATAGAACGAATCCATGTCACTTGAGAGCTTGCTGACCACTGTCAAATAATGTCCACTGTATCTCGTTTTCACCCATATTTTATACTCACATTTCAGAAAAGACATTTTAAGAAGGAAGTAGTGATTCATCAAGAACCCTGTCACATAATTCATTTGAGTAAGATGTGCCAAAGTCACAAAATAATGTCCAGGTCAAAGGCTAGCAGTGCATGACCAAGTCTATCAAAAAGACTTTCAGGGTGGGAAAAGTAAAAAATTCTGTATATTCCTGGAATTCTCCTAACAGGAAACGGTAACAAAAGCTTTCATGTAAACTTAGTAAATCATTTTTATTGACGATGGTAATACTACATGAAATCGCTTAGACTCGAGGATCTCAGAGGAAGACACCCAGGCTTGTATTTCTGATGAGGGGAAAGGGGCATTTATATTATATTTTAGGGTTTAAAAGAACACTCTTTTTAAGTTTGGGAAATGAAAAATTCTTGAGTACAGAGCAATTATGGGAGAAACTGGATGAATGTAAAGAAATTTTCAGAGAGGATGCCTATGTACAGCCCATGATTAAGAAGGACAAAAAAACATGTCACCAGTCATTAAAAAGGACAAATTGACAGAATGTTTTAGAGGGTTTAGTTAATAGAAAAAATTTAACACAAGAAAATGAATTAAAAAATTGCACAGAATCCCATCAAACATCTGACAACTTGACTACAATCATTATACAAAGACTCATGTCATGATATTAAAAGAAACTTAAGAATTCTTGACATATTTTTTTTCAAAAAAACTTTAAGAATAAAACACATCACTCTCTATTTTCTATCTCTTATATTTATCAACTAATATTTTCAGGACCTCCCATGCAAATATTATTCTTAAAAGTTGATACCAATTATAACAGAAAAAACAAGATAAAGGCTTGGGAAAAGATATCATTTTTCAAAAATTAAACCACAAAGGGTGGTCTAATCCTTTCCCTCATATAGACTCATTTTGACGCCCTCAATAAGTATCACATAAAGCCTGATCTGCAGAAAACCACAGTTAAACCTTACCAAATTTATTTACAAAATCTTCATTTCCAGACCACTGAGGAGCAGCGAACAGCATAAAACCTGATCAGCCTGCGAGCTACTCGCAGGCTGATCTGGTTTTATGCTGTTCGCATAGGTCTTTTCATGGTGTCCTCTATGAGGGAAAGGGCTAAACACAGACACATTTAAATTTTATCAGTTTCAGTTTAATTTCTAGTATAAAATATATGTCTCAAAAAGGCTTGTATTGGAATAAATCTTTTGCTTGCTAGACAAGATTAGAAACATTTCTGAACATGTTTGTCCATGTAAAAGTCAAACCATCTAATACTTTATGTTGTTTGCTGTTCAGTACCAGAGACTAAGCATCTTCATACAATCAGAGAGCTGTTAAGAAAACTATTCTATCTTCTTTTATTTGTATACACACATAGGAAAGTTTTGTGGCCAACCCTCAAACTCATAATTTTTCTCAATTGAATCTGATCCCAGCCATGGTCCAGATGTAGAATGAAGAGTTCCAAGGATCTTTGAACCAAGTGGAGGAAAGGTTCTTTCATGGGCCAATTAGGCTCATGTACTTAGTTGTAAGAAATGTGGTTGCCGATGTGTTGGAGTGAAATGTGACAGTATATCAATCCTACTGCAACATCCAGCTAATCACAGGTGGAGGATACATAGGTTCCTGGCTAGTTCACAGATGGTCACTGACTAAGAACTGAACTTAGGAATTTGCTACCTGAAACTGGTGAAGACGCCACGTTGCGGAACGTGTCACGTAGTACCACAAGCATCTGCTTCGGGGATACCGTATTCTATATTTAGCCGATCTCCCCGAAATGGTTTTTATGAAAATAGCATTTTCCCATGCAATATGTCCTACTCATGCAGAGTTCAATTTGTCAGGAAAAAAAGAAGATCTCACCAACATTATCAAGGGAAAGTAGAAAATACATTTTTTTTTAAATTTCTACCAATCATCTGTGAGCAAGCTGCTTTAAAGACAAATATCATGCATAATACAGAAGTTACATTTTCTTGAATCATTTCTCTTTAACTGATTTGAAAACCTGGAAAGCCAATAATTAATATAACTGTATTTTTTCTCTCCAAGGAAATCAAAGCCATACATCATGTTGAATATCAGCTCTCTAACACATGTGTCAATATTGGCTCAGGTAGTTTGTACAACAATTGATAAAGATGGCATACGATCCACAATATTTACTTAGAATACTTCTCTTCCTCATGGTATCCCATGACTTCAGGCTTTGTGACCCTTATATGCCAAAATTTTTATTTGGACATGTCCTTTCTTCATTTTGGACTGTACCAATACTTTTTATGGGGGGGGGGGGCTGCTTGCTGAAAATTTATGGACTGAACAGCGAACAGTGCAGACCATGATCACACTGCAAGGATGTGCAAGCTGATCTTGGTTTGCACTGGTTGCAAAGGCCATCAAAGATGCTCACAACCTATATCATATCATCCTTCTATGGTTTATATCAGGGATCCAAAATTTATATCAGTTTGACATGTTTTATGCAATCAGCAACATTGTGTAATTTTCTTTTATTGAATTGGCATATCATGCGACTATTCAAGTATTTTTTTTATATGTTCAGGTATTCACAAGACATATCTTCATTCTGAAATAGTGAACCTAAACTGATACTAACTTTTAGAGTGGTCAAAATTCATGATCTGAGACAACATGGCCATCAAACATTCTTAGTATTGAATTGGTCAAGACATAAATTAACTTATCTAAAAAAAAAAATTATAGAAAAAAAACAAAAAACATTTAAGTTTATTAGCTAAATGAAACACTTGTTTCATTTTTATAAGATTTCATTAAAAAATCAACAACAACATCAACAGCAGAAAGCAATACTAGTAATTAGAATTGTTCTTTTGTTTTCTGCTGGACCTTTTCACAGATCCTATAGCTCACAATTAGTGAAAAAAGGGCCTGGCAAGCATTTTTTGGTTACCTGGCCCATTGACCGACCGGACTAACTTCAAATTGCTGTCTAACATGAGAGAAGCCTTCAAGCTAATCATTGGTACCTTAACCCTTTCCCTCATATAGACTCATTTTGACACCCTCAGTAGGTACCACATAAAGCCTGATCTGCAGAAAACCACAGTTAAACCTTACCAAATTTAATTACAAAATCCTTATTTCCAGACCACTGAGGAGCTGTTCGCTGCTCCTCAGTGGTCTGGAAATGAGGATTTTGTAAATAAATTTGGTAAGGTTTAACTGTGGTTTTCTGCAGATCAGGCTTTATGTGATACCTATTGAGGGCGTCAAAATGAGTCTATATGAGGGAAAGTGTTAAATACACATGTTTTGACCAACTTGGAGACACTGATCGGCCAGCTATGGTACAATATTGGGGCTCAGATTCTACAGTCTGCACTTATACATCAAAGAACAAGGGTCAGGACTGCCACAAAATACGCCCATCATGGTATGGGGACTCTCAGAAATAGCTCAGAGAAACAAGCTACTGTCCATAAATAAGCAAAATAATTCCAAAATCCCATTAGTTAATGATGTTAATCATAAAAAAAAAATGTTGATACATTTCTATTAATTAACTGCAAGATCTGACAACACCTCATAGGGTCTAAGGACTAGGGACAAGCAAATTTTCAAGTATATTGTGTACATCAAGGGCCATAACTTCAAAGTCATTCACATGAGAATGCTGGATATCGAACTCAGCCAAGATATTATGGCAATGCACATGTGTGGAAAGTTTGAAGAGGATTGGGCAAACAATATTGAAGTTAGAGCCCAGACAATCACAATATCAAGTATTTTGTGTACATCAAGGGCCATAACTTCTAAGTCATTCACGCAATAATGCTGAATATCGAACTCATCCGCGATTTTATGGCCATGCACATGTGTGAAAAGTTTGAAAAGGATTGGACTAACGGTATTGAAGTTAGAGCCCGGACAATCACAATTTCAAGTATTTTGTGTACGTCAAGGGCCATAACTTCTAAGTCATTCATGCAATAATGCTGGATATCGAACTCATCCGAGATATTATGGCCATGCACATGTGTGGAAAGTTTGAAAAGGATTGGTCTAACGGTATTGAAGTTAGAGCCCGGACAATCACAATTTCAAGTATTTTGTGTACGTCAAGGGCCATAACTTATAAGTCATTCACGCGATAATGCTGGATATCGAACTCATCCGAGATATTATGGCCATGCACATGTGTGAAAAGTTTGAAAAGGATTGGACTAACGGTATTGAAGTTAGAGCCCGGACAATCACAATTTCAAGTATTTTGTGTACGTCAAGGGCCATAACTTCTAAGTCATTCATGCAATAATGCTGGATATCGAACTCATCCGAGATATTATGGTCATGCACATGTGTGGTAAGTTTGAAAAGGATTGGTCTAATGGTATTGAAGTTAGAGCCCGGACAATCACAATTTCAAGTATTTTGTGTACGTCAAGGGCCATAACTTCTAAGTCATTCATGCGATAATGCTGGATATCGAACTCATCCGAGATATTATGGCCATGCACATGTGTGGAAAGTTTGAAAAGGATTGGGCAAACGGTATTGAAGTTAGAGCCCGGACAACAAATGTTCCACGCCCACCCACCCACCCGCCCGCCGTGAGTATAAAAATCAATTTTTTTTAATACATATACCATTTAAAGTTCAGAAAATAAATAATTCATAAGGTCATAATATAAAGTTGAACATAAATATTAATAAAATTTGGGTTAAATGAAGTAAAACAAAAATCAACCATTTTTTTTATATGAAATAGGATGTCTTTCTTTCTGCATCAATATGATGCCTTTTGGTATCCAAATTAAGAAAAACTACATGTATATCTTGATCTGACAAATCTGAAATATGATGGTTAGACACTTGGGGTTAAAAAAAACAGAGTTATATTTTTCAAAAAAAAAAAAAAAAATCAGCTCCTAAACAGACATCAGTAACACGATAATCAGGAAGGAATACCTTCAAATTAAATAAACTCTAGTGACAGCCTTTATTAAAAACCACAGCTTTTATCAAAAACCAACAAAGACAACATATTGACAGCAACTTCTTTCAGTTCACCTACTGACCTGATTTCACAATCATGATGAGATGTTTTACATTACAAGATGATCAGTTGTGAATGACATATATCTTCCTTGTTACTTGTCATGTGTACAGTAACCATAGCACCCAGGGGGCAGACCCTGGGGGGAGGGGGGCGGAGACTAGACAAGACCTCAGTCCCCATCAATCTCCCATCATCGTGATGATAGATCAATCAAGCTATGGATTGAATCCACTCATAGGTTTACAGTTACTACTCACAGCACTTTGCCACAGGGGCAATTCTGTTCATTCACTTCCTACATTTTCGAAAAAATAAAACAACAAAAAATGATGTCATAAGACCTCATGGGAAAATTCATCTTCAATATTATATGAATTCTTTTGACAACTAAAATAACACAAATTAATGATACTAGTCTATACTGAATTTGTTTGGATGTCACATATTAATGCTTTTGAATGTAATTTCTCTCAGTGGAATAAAACCAGTGTAAAATAAAAAAGATTACGAACAAATAATAAAACAATGAAGATATAACAAAAGGTTTATATGAAGAAAAAAAATACACAT
>CM037779.1:37055102-37105102 GCA_021229015.1 Solen grandis | reverse complement strand
TGTCAAGATTATTAAAAGGAACCACTTCAGATCAACTAAACATGATATATGTACAGAGTCCGTAAACGAAGTGAAGAGGTTTACTTTTGGCAAGCTTTGCATCAGAATCTACCCAAGACCTATTCAGCAGAGATTTGAAACGGTCAGATAGAGCGGGTTTTTTTGTTTGTTTTTTTTTTCTCGTGATGGAAAAAAGTAAACATGTGCTACGTTCGAATGAACGCCATGCCTCTACCCCGCTTAGGGCTTAGACCTCGGGGGTCATTTTAAAGGTCACCTGGCGAGTATAACTCATCAAGATGCATTCACCTGTGAAGTTTGGATGTAATGAATGAAGCAAGTTCATATTGTGGCCAAGGTTAATAATTGCTATTTTGGGTCATGGTGACATTGACCTTTGCCTTGTGACCTGTAGGTGAGTCTGTTGGATAAGGCTTACCAAGGTGAACACACATGTAAAGTAACAAAGCTTTGGATGGAAGCACTTTCATTTCATGGCCAAGATTAGTATTTGCTATATGGTGGCTTGACCTTTGACCCGAGGACCTTATAAGTAGGTCTTGCGGATAGAAAGCATCAAGGTGCATGCACCTGTTAAGTTTGGAGGCTATAGATGGGAGGACTTTTTTGTTATAGTCAAGGTTAAAGTTTTGTGACAGACAGACAAACCAAAAACAATATGCCCCCGATCTATCGATGCGGGGGCATAAAAAGACAGTTGAACGGGATTTGAAGGATATTTCGTTGAGACACTTAAGATCTTGCAGAGGCTTAACAGACAGACGCGTTACAGTATCACTCATAAAAGAGATCCGCGATTTAATGAAGGACATACATATATGGTTTGATCGGCAATAAATTGAAGAGAAAACTCAGTATATTCATAATTGTTATTTTACACATCTCGCATCTTACGTTATCTCATGGTCACATGATCATACACGTACCCTAAAGAGAGCTTCTCTGACTTGCTCTTTACCTACATCAGAGTTGCGGATTTTCGTTAGGTTAAAATGTATTTAATCTATCGTATAAGACCATATGTCTCAGACACAGGGTTCCTTATTCTGTGGGGGTCACTTTTTTGTGAGGGTCATTCAATTACGCGTCGGGAGGCATAATTTTATGACTGGGGCTCATTACTTTTATTTTTTTTAAATATGACCGGGCAGCCGTCTGTCACAATTTCTAATGTAGCTCATACCTCCAACTCAGAAACTATATAACCAAGATGCATGAAGCATGACAGGATTGACTGTTGCCAGGAATGTCAGTTGTGAACCTGGTTTTGTTTTGAAATCCATCGAGTCATAGAAAAGTGATGGCAGCTGACTTAGTAATGCTGCTGCTAAGTGGAGGACACAGCTTTATTGATTTTTAGTCCCCTACCGGTGTTTACACCGGAGAAGACTATATGTTTGCCCTCTGTCTGTCTGTCCGTCCGTTAGTCCGTCCGGATGTCTGGAAATCTGGATCCAGCGATAACTTAAAAACCGTTTAAGATAATATTATGAAACTTGGTATATGAAAAGATGGCAGTGAGGAGATTCTGCATACAATTTTTTTCTCGGACCAAAATTTTGGTTGCTATAGTAACGCAAAAATTATGCACCTTACCGGTAGGGGACTCATGTGTTGCATGCAACACCAGTTACTTGTTATTACTGGTGATTTAGTTGAGTTTCTTGCTAGTACCCGTTTAAGCAGAACACTTTAAGGGTAATCAAATTATTGCCATGTGATTTTCAGAATAAAAAGCTCTAACAGATTTTAATTTCAAATATAATTGTGTGACATAAATTAAGTGTTTAAGTTTTATTGGCATTTCGGCAAAATGTCTTCGGTCATTTATAATATATTTTCCTTACATATGGCAATATACATGTATATATTGACATTTTATACAAAAAACGATGGACAATTTTAAGTATAGAATTGACAATAAATTTTGATTTATTAATTGAAATAATAATGATAATAATAATAAGTCATGAAGCAGCGATATTTGTCAGTTTTTTCCCGTCTTAATTTCATAGCATCAGATAAGAATTTGCTTCACTATGAATAGGCAAGATTTAATGACTTGATAATTTTGAAGACAGTGATAAATTTGCCCAACTTTATTTAGTAATTAAACTTATATAATAAAATTGAAAATAGATAGATATAACCCATGTTAGTTGATTCGTTCTGTCAAATTCCGTTAACAGTTTTTATTCACCAACTGAATTGATCAGATTGTCTGGAGGTAGCGAAGATGACCGAGTTGTCCCGATTGTTGTTGAATTTTCAATTGATGTTTTTTATCTCATGGTTTGCAGACGACACCAGGTGGAGGTTGGAATGTGTCGTTGTCAAGTTCACCTTCTTGAAATGATATAAAAACGTTCTGTTCTCCATTCACAATCAACCTACAATATAAAAGCAAAAAATGTGCATGGTATATTAAATGATGTATGTCCATTTTCACAAACATCCTTGTCATGTTCATCGTGTTGGTAAATTCATATTTAGTGAATGATTCCCGAGGACCAGAGCCGCGAGTGAGACGTTGTCACAATGTCAGAAGCTCCGAGGATGTCTACAGAAGTGGACGAAACAGTCAGTAATTAAAAATGTAAGTGTTTTGCTAAGAAAAAATCAAAGCACTAAGAGCACTGTCAGAAGCGAAAATTAAAATGTGTGAATTATAAGTCAATCTCTTTATTTCTTTTTTTTTGTGGTATGCATGTAAAAATTCGGGAAAGTTAAACTTATTTAAACAGCAGCTAAGATAGACTATGTTATTTATTGGTCTCTGTCAAATCAAACAAAAATGGATAAGGAATAGTGGTTCTTAGAATTGATTCTCTCAATACCTTTAACACTTCATGAATTTGCAGCACAGAAATAATCAATAGAAAAGAAGAAAATGGGACAAGATAAAGTTATTGTTCTTTGTCACTTCACATCCTTCCCATGTGTAAAGAATGGTATTCATGCCTTCAATAGTTTTTAAAATATGTTCTATAAAAAACATTATTTCACCATAAAAGAGATGAAGAGATAATAAAGATGAAGCAAGATAGAGTTATTGTTCTTGGTGAGTAAAGTTTGTCCATTGTATAAAGTATAAACTCAATCCCTAAATACTTTCTGAATTTGACATACAGATGCGACTAGAGACACTACAGTCAGTTGAGACCCTAACAAGAAAAGATTAAAAACAAAATGTTTCAATTGACGGCTTACATTAACATACTGCCCCCTCTCATTTCTACTGTTTTGACCTTATAACCAAACCTGTCTATGCGCAGGACCCTCATAGTAGAAAAATCGACCTCTATATAAATAATCTATATATAGAGAGGTCGAATTTTTTTTTACTGAATATCAGGGTCCTGTGGTCTATGATTTAAATCAAAAGGTTAACAAACGCAAAATAATGAAAGCATAAAAACTAGAATTAAAAAGTCTAAATATATAACTCAAGAATATTAAAAAATAGAACTCACACCCCTTGCAAGAACAAAATACAGAACGATGCCCATATCAATTGAGTTAATTCCGCAGCCGTAAATTTATGGTGCAAATAAGGCAGTTTGATGAATGAAACTGCGTATGAACACCGAATCATAAACTTGCTACTTTTACAGTTTAATTTGCTCAGAAATTGTGAATATACCCAATGCTTTCAAAATCCGGCAATATATCTAACTTTTATCAAAACTGCAATGTTGACTTCTACAACCAGTAGTACTATTTTTCAACGCGAATGTATGGATAAGTAGCAGTAATGTGATTGTAAGTACAAAATCCACTGTCTGACTTTAGAAGCTTTCGCTTCTAAAAATCATTCTCTAAATTTCCACAACAGTTTGAAATTCTCCCGAAAAAAAAAATGAAAATATGCATTTTCACTCAAAATGTAAATTCCACCAAAATGATCTGGACATTTTATGATGTATGTCGAAAATGTATCACCATTATCGGCATACTTTTAATCAGTTATACGAGCGACAGTTATACGGAAACAGACAATATTCATCATTCCATATCGTTTCATACGGAATTGATTCAATGGTTTTTCTGTACTATAATTAAAAAAAACAACAAAAAACAAAAAAAAAACACCTTCCTTCCGTCAACGCAAAGGATATGAGGGGATAATCCAAACTTGATTTCTTTCTTTAAGATAACGACTTACTCCCCTTTTTTAAAAAATTCGATCTCTGTTCATTCGAAATTTGTTTGTGCACTGGGTTTAACGTCCGGCCGACAGTATTTCAGTCATACTGAGTGCTGCCACACTGCAGTATCACGCTGTGGACATGTGGCATGATACATAGTAGTATGAATATTTTTTTTATTTCGTATGTCATCTGTCACGTTCAATCTTTTATTTCGAAAATAATTTCGAAAATATTTTTATTTAGGGGTTGTTTGCAGTGTCAAAAAAATAAATACTTTTTCTGCAGCTACGAAAACTTTTGTGGTTCACTATAATTCCCACAAAAACATTTTTATACTGACATTAGATTCGTCATGGATTGGTGATTTTCATTATAATCATCGGCTGACCTCATTTCAAAGAAAAACAAATGGAACTATATTATTACGTTGCTTTCAAGGATTTTAAACATCTTTGCACAAGAAAGTGGGAGTACTTTAATATATGACTTATAAAAGAATATATATATATATATATATATTTGTTTGTTTTGTCTGTAATATAATGAATTCAAAATCACTGATAACATTTCTTTTTGTTTTGTCGTAAGACAACATCCTTTGTAACAAAAGTAAAATAAACCATACTTAATAATGTAGAATTTTTTGTTCTATGTCTTTTATGTGTGCATTTAACGATAATTTCTTTCACATAGATATATGTTATTCAAATTTAGTTGTACGGCAATTTTACTAATTTTGTCTGGCTCAGTGATAATCACCAATGACCCTACCGATTTGTCGGACCAGTGAGGAGCCGCCAAATATAATCACCGCAAAAAAAAAATTTTTTTCAACAACAAAATAAAAACCTCGTCATTTAGATGACGTATAAAGTACGTGTTTTATACTCTAAACGATATATTCCTATTTTTGTGAGGTGGCAAATGGCATGTACCACCGATTGATTTGGGGATAAAAAATTGAAGAAAAAAAGCGGAATTGTAAATAAATCACCGTACTTGTAAGGAAGCCCATTGGAGGCATGGAACATATAGTCCATGGTAAAGAGGAAGAACTCGGAGCGCCAGTGGTTGTACGTGGTGATATTGTCCGTTGTCTCGTCTACAAACTCCAGTTCCGGGAACAGCGGGCTGCTGGGGAACTTGTTGTATATTGTACTGAAATGTCCAATAGTGTCTTAGTATCATATTGCCCATATGTCGTGGCCTCAACAGCCGTGTGGTTATAGACCATTTCACTCCAAAAATTGGACGTAAACTTACGTAAATCAACGAGCACTTCCCGAACACCTTATCAACATGCTGATGTAAAATTCCACATATTGTTCAATGGAAAATAAACATGCATTTGAGACCCCCCCCCCCCCCGAGTTACTGATACGTCAATTTAAATCATCGAATTATGTCGAGTATTGCCGAGTCTCTATGAGTCACTGATTTAACACCACCCAGCCCCTCACCACTGTGGATTCGAATCTCGGTAGGGTCACTTTGATTTTTCACGTGAGTAGGTCTTACAACTTGCTTGCGGTATGTCAATTGCTCTACACGGGTGTCACTGTGCATTTTGGGTCTTCCTGTAATTAGCTGGACGTTGCTATATGAAACACTGTCGAAGTGACGTCGAACTCCAGCACAACCGGAAGACATATAGTAGCCATTGGTCAAATGACGCGCATTGATTCCAAATGGGCCCTTGCGACTTAGGCCGAAGCTAAGTACAGGTTTTAGTTCAATAACATGCTATATATTTTGCCACATTAAAAGTTGACTCTTGAATGTTATAAGTTTATATTTCATGACGGAAACTTTTTTGAAACGTACCTCCTTGGATCTTTATATATCTAAGATGTAACTTGGTTATTTTGTAAAGCAACTAATTGGGCCTTTAGATTCTGTCATCGATGATAAATCGCAGAATAAATACCTTGTAACTTAAAGTATATTCTACTTTCAAAGTGCATTGTGTCGATAATTGAGACGTTCTTTTATTCAGCTTCAGCTTAAAGTAACACAGGTAAGAACATGCGAAGATCCACAAGTAGATGTCTATGGTGGCTTAGACATTGCATCATATGTCTTTATTTTACAACCAATTATCTTGTAGGATCGAAAAACTACAGTTAAACTGTCTTCTTCGGTCAGTCATGGGAATAAGATAATGCGTTGCGACCGCTTAACCGAGGTGGTCGCTAAATGAAGGTTAAACATATAACAAAATGCTAATTTGATGATATTAAAACTGACCGCTGAATGCAAGTTGGCCGCTTAATACAGGTGGACGCTAGTACAGGTTCAACTGTTTCTTAATGGAACGGGAAAGGATTTCCTTTGGGAAGTGCACTTTTTTAATGCTCCTTACAAGATACATGTTCGTCCCCAAAAATATCACTAGTATCTCGTTCTGACAGGATACCTTCTCTGACCCACAAGATAGATTTCTTATTCCTACCCTCTTGTGTCCCCCAAAAAAACCCCATCTTGTGCCCCAAAAATACTTTTTTTAATTTTGAAGGATGCCTTCCCAAAAATTACTATCTAGTTCTACAAGATTTTTTTTATTTCTTTTTTTTTTATAAGTAAGGTAAACATTTATGTCCACTAAGTCGTTTTTTTAATAATTTCCTGAATGAGAATGTTAGGATGTGTTCCCATCTTATTTAAGGTTTTGTGTTGTGGATAAAATCCAACTTGGCTCAAATTCTTAGATCCATACGTAGTGATAAGTTAAACCTAGATTTATCCTTATTTCCCTATAAAACAAGAAATATCTTTAAAAGAGATACTCGGCCTTGGTAACCAGCTTGATGATTAGTGTCTGAATGGTTTAACATGTAATAGATTTTGTTCTTGGTTTAATAGTTGTGTAATTCCTGTGTCAGTGCAGGTCTTTGAAAACCACGGATCCAAATAATCTCTCGATCTTGGTAGACACTTACAGCCTTAAAACATCTGCACATTAGACTTCGTTTCGCGGGCTACAAACCGAAATCGGATATTACGTTTTTGTTGAATATAGAATCTGTCAGGGTCAAACAATTAATTCCGAAATCCTATTTTTTAGCGTTCTATTCTTTCAGTTTACCTTAAAAAGGTGCAGTGTCTTACTATTCGGGACAAATCGTTCGTAGGGAAAGAACACTTCAACTTTTTAAACAAACTGAGATCTAAAGAACTCGTTTCCGTAACTCCTTTCTTTTCTTTTGACTAATTTTACAATTACCAGTGGGAATTTAGCAAAGTATATAATAACCATTGAAAAGCCTAACTTCATTCCACTTCATTACTGTGTGTTTCACAGGAAGTCAGGGTGAAAATAAGCGGCCTAACGGCCGAAAAAGCCTTACTATTTCATTTCTCAGAACTTTTTTTATAGTAAGATGATAGATTATGTAACATAACAAGAAATGTGGAATAAGATTCTTCCATTTAATACTTTCAGTAATACTTAAAGTCTTTATTATTAGATAATCCAAAGCATACGTACTCAACTCTGCAGGATCGATATGGAGGATCAGGAGACGGGAAAAGTGTAAACATTTTTCCGTGCGCGTAGTAATACAAGAAAATGTACAATGGCGGACCATATTGTGGGCATGCGTAGTCGAAGTCTTCCGTTTGACTGAGGTAGTATTGAAATACTTCCGCCGTGCTCTCGTTTAGACCTGAAATGTAAATCATAATCATAATTAATAGTTCCTTACATTGTAACAAAAAAACAACAACAAAACAAAACACACAAAAAAAAACCCACTATACATTACCAGATACTTAGTTAAATACAGGTTCTGATTTTAAGTTGCTCAACTACCTAGTGAAGTTGCTTTAAGTTTCTTTCAGATGAAATAGTAAGTGGTTTAACTCTTTTGTTTTTATTTATTTTTTTAAACTAAACTTCTTAACGAGCCTTCGTAAAATGCCTTACAGTTTGACCGTTTCCTGATGTCAGTTGTACCTAGCCCCTTCCCTTGCATATAACCACAGGATGGTAGGCGTGATACAAGCGACATCCTATTCGATCCACGGCCTCGACATTTAATGTCACATACTCTTGGGCGTGAGATCGCATTTCGATAAAACTATACAATTTATTTATTTATTTATTTATTTATTTATTTATTTACACTAGTTATGGCAAAATTGTTTCGGAAAAAGGTGACATCATATTCCGGAAACGGAGTATTCTTCAAGTTGTAACTTTACCTTTCGGTATTCCGTAACTATCAAGTCGCATCCGCCGGGTACCAGCATCGACATACCAGCCTGCCTTTATAAACTCCCTTTCCGACTGAACGTTCACACATGACTGAAAATTAATCATATATATGATTAATGATTTAATTAATTTTTGATAACGAGGAAGAGGAGAAGAAGGATGATGGGTAGAATGAGGATGGAAACTATGACGATGAATTTGACTACGACGAAGATGACGACAACGATGATGATGATGTCGACGATGATATGGTAGTAATGAAGAAGAAGAAGAAGAAGAAGAAGAAGAAGAAGTAGAAGAAGAAGTAGATGATGATGATGATGATGATGATGATGAAACACATACTTGATAAGGGGCCTCCGTGGCCGAGAGGGTAAAGTCGCTGACTCGAGCACTCACTAAGCCCCTCACCGCGTGGATTCGAATCCCGGCAGGGTCATTCGGATTTTCATGTAAGGAAGCCTTACAGCTGGCTTGCGGTAGGTCGGTGGTTCAACCCAGATGCCTCCGTGCATTCGGGGTCTTCCTTCACATGTAATTAGCTGGACGTCGCTATATGACTTAAATACTGTCGAAGCCACGGTAAATTCAAATAGTCAAGACATTCTTGATCAAAGATGATGATGATGATGATGTTGATGATGATGAAAAACAGATCTACCTTGTAAAGTTCGGGCCATTCAGGCTCCGAGGGTACTGCTCCTATCGAAGACAAACAGACGAACACAAGAACTGTGCCACACACAAAATAAATGGACGACATACCACACGGATACATATTGAGATTTATATATATTCAAATGGGTCCATATCTGGTGTTTGTATATGATATAGCCCCTATGTAATGTGAGGATGATACAGCGAGAGATAAGTTATTCATTATTATCAGTTTGTATGATAAGTGTCTGTAGTTTTAGGTTATACATGCACTTTACCTGGGTCTCAAAAGTAGTTATAAATATCTTGGTCAGAATTCTGTTTAACGGTTACACATCGGCTCACATTACATTCACCTCTGTGGTGGGCTAAGAAAGTAGTTCCAAATAAATGACGTCATCCAGACCGTTG
This sequence comes from Solen grandis, assembly GCA_021229015.1. Taxonomy (NCBI): domain Eukaryota; kingdom Metazoa; phylum Mollusca; class Bivalvia; order Adapedonta; family Solenidae; genus Solen; species Solen grandis. The sequence continues at coordinate 37,095,646 of CM037779.1, read as the reverse complement.
TTCAAATATTTAATTTGAAGGACGACTAGATAGGCTCCATAAAGTGGGAAATGTATATAGATAGCACCACTGAAATCTATCGGAATGGTCATCAAAATTACAAATTATGAAAATAAAAAGCTGTCATAAATTATGATATCCAGCTGAACCTGTAAATATTTACATTTGCAGACGAGCGTTTGCGGCATATTAACATCGGCGAAATAAGGCATGAAATAGTTCCCATTATAACAATCAATATTAATATTTTACACACGTTTTATGATGGTTCAAAAAGTATTTATTCAATCTTTCAATCTTTCTATACTTTTGATCCTTAAAATACACTTAAATCCACGTTTAATAAGTGTTCTCTGTTTTGACAAGATTTTTGTTATTGAGTCATTTGCAGAGATGTTATGTGAGGAAGAACGACAACTCTGCTTGGAGATTGGGCACAATATTTATGTAAGTTAGAATGCCGAAAGCACGAGACTTTGGACTCTTTGGAAGCATACTTAGAAGGAGAAACATGAGGACGATTGTCTTGTTTAAACACTGCGGATCAACTACTTTTATTAGACCGCAAAAAATATCGTCGGAGGTCCTACCCGCGCCCCTGTCCTATCTCCGCCACCTTCCTACTGAACTCGACTATTCGCAGAATAAGGAGATCTAGTCTACTCACCCGAACGTCGGCATCGCCTTTACGGTTAAGTTTTTCGTACCACCTCAATTAATTAACTTGACGCCAAAACACCCCGAAATGAATACGCATATCGGTTTAACTAGTGAAAAGCTGTACAATCCTCTGACAATCAAATGCACATGAATCTTGCTTTTAATAGTTACCTTAGTTCAACAACCTCCGACAAACATTTGGTGGCGTGGCTATACTTGTTTTGGCGTCTAGTTGATTACTGGAAACTCGTGTCCAGCCCTGCGTTCAGTTTCCGTTATAAGTCCATAAAGTTAGAGTTTTCTTCCCTGTTGTATCGTACCGTATAGAACGGCAGAAAGGCCGTTGTACGAGGTCGATATCCGACTTAACCCCGCATAACTCATGGGTAACTGATTCTAAGGCATGCGCTGATCCAGCAATTTGTCTCATGGGTAGGGTCCGACAGATATAATTACCATGTCAAGTTCAGACTACGAAATTTACCGTACGTGGTGAGGGGGGAAGAGGGCATCTCTGAAAATCTCGGTACGTGTGTGTGTGTGTGGGGGGGGGGGGGGGGTGTAGGGGGCGAGGCTGGGGAGGGGGGAGTCAGGACGTGATATTTGCTGTCAAAAATAAAATAATGATTTTTTAAACTCCATAGCCAACTCCTAGGAGGGGCATGTCATGTCACTTACCCCAGGAAAAAGCCCCTTGTGAGTCCTTAAAATTAATGATTAAGATATTGCTGTGGTACTCGTGTCTAACCTGTGTAAAACACGAAATGCTGTAATGAACGTCTGATATCGGTGAATACGAAACTTCATTTATTAAGGCAAGCCTTGGTCGACCACGCCCTTCAGTATCAGTCAACCATGCAACTCCTCACTTGGTCAATATATACTGCTCACAATGTGTGATCTCACATACAGGGCCCCTATTATAGGGACAAATTGTCAACAAAGACTATCAAGATCCACTATCTAGATTCAAGTTACATCGTCTTGTTTTATTATATTTTAATCAACACAAGATGCCAAGAGAGAGAAAGAGAGAAAGAGAGAGAGAGATAGAAAGAGACAGACAGAGAGAGAGACTGCAATCACACAACAGATACATATTTGACTGATCAACGCCCTCCAATTCTTCCTGTTTGTTATTCCTAGAATGAATAAATGACCCGCTAAGCACACCGTATATAGAATTTATGAGTGTATACACATCCACTGAATCACACACATATATATATATATATACAGAATATCGCTTGACACTATGTAACCTGTGTACACACGAATGAAACTTGGGTATTTACAAAATGGCTGTCGAACTTCTTTATGGACTGCTATTGAGCGTCTTTGTTGCAGGTATTATTTTCCTCTCAACTTATTTACATTGTAAATTATGATATATATTTATTTAGTGATTAATTTTACTTCTTTGGTAAAAAGATCTTCGTATTATAACTCTAAGTACTGTCGGAAAAGGAAGTGAATAATATCTTAAGTTTTTACTTTTTATGTTGATTTAAAATCTATATCATCTGGATATGGGAAGTTCCTTTTTGTGACCGAAATTTGTATTTGACTGTATGTGTTAACTGTCTGTCGGACCACGTCCACGCCCACTCGTACTCTGTGTGTGTGTGTGGGGGGGGGGAGGGCGAAAATTTGGTGAGAGAGAGAGAGAGAGAGGGGTGGAGATAGACAGATAATGAGAGAGGGGAGGGGTTAGAAGAGAGAGAGAAAGAGAGAGAACATAGATTATTGATAATAGATTGAGACAAAAAGTTAGAGGGGGAGATATAAATGATGATATCAACAGGTCTGTTTCTTTAGCTCTATATTTTATACCCAAATTTATTGGCAAGTCAGGAAATTCATTTTATTTACGTATACCTCGAGACTGAATCTATGTAAGGTATACTATCTTTGTATGAAATCGATAAACGTCAATATCCTGACTGTAAGTTGTATACATACATTTTTTTCTCTCAACATCGATAGCAATGTTTTTTTATAGGAATAAAGATCAATGGCGTTACGTAATTTATTTTTAGAAAAAAAGTTTATGATTTGTTCGACCAGATTACGTCTTAGTTTTGATATAACAATAAGTGCCCAATACGGCATATTGGTTTATTCAGCTTGTTGTGTTTCTAACACATCTGTCGTCGAAGCTTTTCATTAAATGATTTGCCTTTAAAATATTTGTTAGATATCTCAAGATTATTTGTCATTCATGATATGTGTCTGTCATAGATCTTAAGACATGTGTCATTCATTATATGTGTCTGTTTTAGATCTAAAGATATGCGTCATTTATTGTATGTATCTGCCATAGATCTCAAGTCATGTGTCAGTCGTGATATGTGTCTGTCATAGATCCAAAGATATGAATCATTCATTATATGTGTCTGTCATAGATCCAAAGATATGAATCATTCATTATATGTGTCTGTCATAGATCCAAAGATATGAATCATTCATTATATGTGTCTGTCATAGATCTAAAGATATGTGCCCTTCATGGTATTTGTCTGTCATAGATCTAAAGATATGAATCATTCATTATATGTGTTTGTCATAGATTTTAAGATATGTGTCCTTCATGGTATTTGTCTGTCATAGATCTAAAGATATGTGTCCCTCACGATATGTTTTTGTCATAGATTTAAAGATATGTGTCATTCATTATATGTGTCTGTCATAGAGCTTAAGATATGTGTCATTAATAATATGTGTTTTTCATACATCTTAAGATATGTGTCATTCATTATATGTGTCGGTTGACTATATGTGTCCTTCATGATATGTGTCTGCTATATGTTGCGTCTTGATCATATGTTTGAAATTCTGTCACAAATTTTAAGAACCGTGTGTTAGTGTCTGTCGGTTACAGATACCATGATATGTGTTTTTCACGCACTAAATTGTATTCACATCATATTTGATATATGGTTTAACTGAAGTCACAGTCAAATTCATTGAGTCGTGTATATCGATGTTTAACTGGTGAAATTCCAGTTCATCCAAAGCCGTGTGATCATTCGAGTGTAGCAACATGATATGTAACTACAAATATAACTTAAGAGTTGTGCAACATCTATTTTCATTGGTGTACATTTTATGTGTCCAAGCGATAATCTCCTGTTGTTGTTTTTTGTGACCGAGTAATTAGAAAGTTTGCAACGTAGTTAAATCCGCAGCAGCGACACAACAAAGTCTTTAAATTTGTTCTGGTAATTTCATCTAGTTTGGGATTCCGTACACGGTTAGTTCTAGGACTGGTTTTCCTGGTACGAGTGAATGTGTTATCCTATATGTGTCTCTTGTCTGTAGGTATTATGTCTCCTAATGACTGAAAAAGCCGATTCGACGTTAAATCTAAGCAAATAACCGTCCCCAGTGGCCGAGTGGTTAGAGCGTCCGCCACGGGAGCGGGATGTCGTGGGTTCGATCCCCGGCCACGACATACCAAAGTTGGGAAAAATAGTTCTGGTATATCTTTGTATGTATACAAGGGAAGTTCCAATACTGTTCGGCATGGTGTCAGGATAATATGACTGGGTGTGGTATCATGCCACATGTCTAAGGCATGATACTGCAGTGTGACAGAACTATACGAGTATTTGTCTCAAGTAGACATCGTCTCCAAATGACTGAAATACTGTCAGTGGGACGTTAAACCCAACAAACAAGCAATCTAAGCAAGCAATGGTTAAAAAGCATCACAAGGTTTTTCAGTGTATATCTTCAGTTTTTAGATTGTTGTCAATATTGCGACCTAATGACTATAATATATGTTTTGGTTGTCGGCCTTCACAAGTAAACAGCTGTAAGTTAGGAAATGCGTTACCAATAACTCGACAATATGCTTTAAGGCAAAAATTTGCCACAGTATTTCTACCTTTATATTACTTCATTTATCCTTCTTAAACTGTTTTCAATAATGCGTTATTTCGCAATCGCCAAATCTTAAAATACAAAGTGGTGTTGTAAACATTCGCCCTATGTGTCATAACGCATGTGTATTAAAAATTAATAGAACTGTATATGGTACATGAAACAAAGGTTTTTTTTTTCTTGCGGTGCATACCATGTAGAATCTGAATTACAATATTGTATGAGCAAACAGTGTAGACCTTGATCAGATTGGTTGTCTGGTCTGGGCTTGCCGTATTTGGCAAAGCGTCAAAGGTTAAGGGTCTATGGTTAATTTTTTGGTCAAGGTTTTGGGGGTCTATATGAGGTCCTATATGAGCATAAGGGTGTAATGAAGTCATATGTGAGGACATGGGTTTAAATGAGGTCATATATGAGGACATGGGTCTAAATGAGGTCATATATGAGGACATGGGTCTAAATGAGGTCTATATGAGGACAAGGGTCTATATGAGTCCTATATGAGGTCGGGATAAAGGCGAGTTATGATAGCGTAACCACCTAGATAGATATTATTGTGTTGCAATATCGATTAATAATTATGCTGAAATCCGTCTACGTGACCAAAAATAATTACTTCTGAACATGAGCTGGTAAAGATAGTGAGTTTGTTAGTTAAACACTCATCACAAACCGCCAATGACAGACAATTAATTAATCACAGTGGGAACGGAAATTAAAGATTATAAACATCTACGTTGCTGTGGTTTAAGTTCGTGTGTGCTTGGCCTATGTATTCCGAGTGTTTAAATTGTAAAGGAAGTTTTCAATAAAGATCATGTAGCAATTTCACAACAGTACACTTGCATATACTCGGCAATCCCCGCCTTCGTCCGGTACATTTCGGTGAATCTTAATATGCAAGCTTTTTACCATTCGGACCAACTCGGTGCGTTAACCATAGATAATACGAATACGACAAGTGTAAAGTAAGGGGAGTAATCATTAAACAGGGAGTAAACAGGATAGTTACAGGATTAGTTTTTCCCCATAAAGTCTAGTGTATACATTTCATTTATATCCCCATCCCCAAAAATGAAGTAAATGCGCAGTTTATATGCAAACGATATCTTTTGCAAAACGTACACAGACATTTAGATCATATCCTCTTTGACATCAATTTATTTATGTATCTCCCATATTTATATGGGGGAGACATATTGTTTTTGTCGGAGTTGTCTGTCCGTCTGTCACACTTTTTTGTCCGGAGCATAACTCAGAAAGTATCAGAGCTGTTCACTTCAAACTTCACAGGTGGATAGATCTCAATGAGGAGAAGTGTCATGCACAAGAACCGTACTCTGCGCATCATATTTTTAGTTATTGTCCTTTGCTAAATTTCATACTTATTTTTTGTCGGGAGCATAACTTAAAAAGTATCAAGGCTATTAGTTAAAACTTAACAGGTGGACATATCTCATTGAGGAGAAGCGTCATGCACAAGAACCGCCACTCTGTGCAATATATTTTTGGAGTTGCTGCCCTTTGTTAAATTTCAGGCTTATTTTTTTGTCTTGAACACAACTCAAAAGTATGAAAGTTATTAACTTGAAACTTCACAGGTGGATAGACCTCATGATGGATCATGTCATGCACAAGAATCGTTACTCTGTACATCATAATTTTTGGAGTTATTTCCCTTTGTTAAATTTCAGACTAATTATGTGTCAAGAGCATTTCTCTTGCACTATGAGACAATAGCCTTGAAGCTTCCTAGGTGTGTAGACGCAATATATATATTTCCAAGGTTTCTTGTTGGAGTTTTTCCCCTTTTATACAATTCTATGTCCTTAATTTAACTCCCGTTCGGCTCATGTTATTGAAATTAAATTCCATTTATGGATAGAAATTAAAGAACGTGTCATACATAAGGTTCCTAACTCTGGCCTCAGTATTTTTGGATTTATTCACCCCCCCCCCCCCCCCCCCCACACTTTTTTTTTACAATTTCTTGACCGCAAGATAACTCTTGTTCTACTTATGCTATTGAAACAAAATTTCAGTTCTGGTAAGAAATTGACAAGAGAAAGTTTCACGCACAAGGCCCATAACTTTGGGCGGACATTTATCAATATAGACAGCCCCTTAACTTTAGCTATTTGCATATGCAACGGTGTGCCTTAGTGTATATTTGAGGAGAAGAGGGTGGGGGGGGGGAGACATCAAATCTCTAGTTAGTTAATAACAGAACGCTGAGTAATTCACTTGCACTACACTATTTCGTAATCATATTTATGTAGATACTTCTTTTGCGTTGATCCGGAAAGAAATTCCTTCCTATCTGCGACATTACTTTTGGCCTGGGAATATCATGAATATGGTTGCCCCAAAATTATTTAAATTCAAAACCTTCGAATCTAGAAAAATCTTCCTGTCAGAAACCACAAGGCCTGGCGTTTAGATTTTGGTGTGTAACATAGCCTTATAGACATCTACCAATTTTGTTAAATCATTGCCCTGGGGTCAAAATTGGCCTCCGCCTTACTTTATTTTATATAGACTTAAATAGGAAAACTAGAAAAATCTTCTTGTCAGAAACTAAAAGACCTGGAGTTTAGATATTTCGTATGTAGTATGGACTAGTGGACATCTATCAACTTTGTTCACATCATGGCCTTGGGGTCAAACTTGGCCCCGTCCCAGGGGTCACTTTATTATAAATAGGTTTACATAGTTAAGTCTAGAAAAATCTTCTTGTCAGAAACCATAAGCCCCCCCCCCCCCCCCCCCCCCCCCCCCCCATAAATACCAATATTCCATATCTTGCCACTAGATGGAAATATTTCTATGGAACTTTGTCACCTTGAAGACATCAAAAAAAAAAAATGTTTCACCGAGAGTTTTTCCAGTTATATGCATGGCTTTGATGGTTATTATGGGGCATATACCTTAATCGGAAGTGAATTATAGGGCATAAACCTTAAATAGGAGCACTAGAAAATCTTCTTGTCAGAAACTAAAACGTCTGGATTGACTTGACTTGACTATTAGAGTTTATCGTCGCTTCGACAGTATTTCAGTCATATAGCGACGCCCAGCTAATTACAGGTGGAGGAAGACCCCGAATGCACGGAGGCATCCGGGTAGAACCACCGACCTACCGCAAGCCAGCTGGAAGGCTTCCTCACATGAAAAGCCGAATGACCCTGCCGGGATTCGAACCCACGCGGTGAGGGGCTGAGTGAAAAAACGTCTAGAGTTTAGATATTTTGTATTTAATGTCGACTAGTGGAGATCTATCAACTTTGTTCACATTATGGCCCTGTGGTCAAAATTGACCCCGACCCAGGGGTAACTTGATTTTACATAGACTTATACAGGAAAATCTAGAAAGATCTTCTTGTCAGAAACCACAAGGCCTTGAGTTTAGATATTTGGTGTGTTACTTGACCTTATAGACATGTGCCAAGTTTGCTCAAATCATAGCCATTGAGTCAAAATTGGCCACGCCCAGGGGTCACTTGATTTTACGTAGACTTATATTTGAGAGTCTTTAAAAGATCTTATCAAAAACAACAATATCACGGGTTTAGATATTTGGTAAGTAACTTGGCCTTGTGAATCTAAGCCAACTTTTCAAATAATGGCTCTTTGGTCCCGCCCTATTGGTCACTTGATTTTATAGCTATGACCATCAACATTTGGACCACAGATAAAGTTTTTTTGTGCAGTTACGATTATTTTGCTGTACTTCAGCATGAATTTTGTTTTCAGTATGACTGTTTTTTAAAAGGCAATAAAGGAAATATTAATCAGGTTAGTGATTCAGGGCCATCATGGCTTTTTTGTTTTTCTTTTAGCTCGCCTGAGCACGTAATGTTATGTTATATCATGTTACCTTGTATGAGCTTTATATAGGTTCGCACGCGGTCAAAAAGTATGTCACGAGGGCAAATATTAAAAGAAAATATTGTGAACACTCTAAATGTCACATTTTGACTCAACCTTCATGGAACTTGGTAAATGTTTGTTTACATGAAATCTCGGGCGAGTTTAAAACTGGGTCACATGGGGTTATAGATTTGTCACAAAAGAAAATATTGTAGAAAAAAACAACAAAAAAACTTCTTAACACCCCAGAAGCCCAAACTAAATGAAACTTGTTTAAAATTTTGTTTTGTGAAGTCTTTGTTGAGTTTGAAATTATGTCAAGTGGGGTTAAAGAGTAAGTCACCATAGCAAATCTCAGAAGAAATCCTGTAAACATTTTTTGCCCGAAATCCATGAAACTTGATTACATTGAATTACTGATGTGATAAAAATGGGTTCTGTGTAGTCGATCGTTATTTTTTGCTCGTTCTTCATTAAAAACACCAGTAACAAAACCAAATCTTAATGTCTTTAACACCAATCTTACTCATTTGAGCCATCATGCCCTCTTTTTAAAAGTAATGGTGATGGTCGCAAACTGTGCAACTGGTAATGTAATGAACTTCTCGTGCTCCCAAGGCAGCCGTAAAACAGTCCAAATCCCAATAAGGGATGCCAGAAACAAATATCTGAGAGAATTTAAAGACCCCCACTGGGCTGTTCAAGTTGGTAACACAGAGTACAAGACAGTTGTTACTGTTACAGTAGTTCACTTGAAGAGGACTCTAGAAATGATAAGGAACTTCCAGGCTCGAAATCCTACAACGTCTTAGTGCTAAGTACTATTAAATATTTAGGGGCGATTTTCATTATTGATGTTTCTCTTATAAAAATACATATATTTCATTTCTTAACACATATTGTTAGTTTTATAGGTAATGAAATATACACGCGTCATGTACCTATGTATTCTTTTTAATAATTTAGGAATGGTGGAATCCGGATCCAAGATTCAAGAATTTAATTATTACCTAACGCTATGATTGAATCAGATTCTACAGTACTCGATGATATCTGGAGAATCAGAAACAGAATATCATATTAAATGATGTTTGTTTTTAAAACCTAACATCTTTTCCCGTGTTTCAGTTGTTAGCAGTTCAGAAATCTGCAGGGTCCATGGACAATACAGGTATTGCGAGTATGGCTGCTGCAACTCTGGATACAGTAGGAGCTGTTGTGACGAGTAAGAGCCTTTCTCGTGCAGAACCCAAATTAATTACAGATATTTACTTTGTGAAGCTAATGTACCTTTCCAGTTAGTTTTTAGCAGATAAAAATGCAAATCCCTTTAATATTTTGGTTGACTACTTACAAACAGTGTCACTAGCAAAGCTGTGTATACCATTTATCATTTAAAGCGAATGGCTGCATTTCAAGATACACAATATTTTCCATTTACGTAGTTTTTAGTCGTTGTTTATAAAGAGATGTATTTGCTATAACTTAAGTAACAGGACTAGTTTTCTTAATGGCATGCCAGACACCAATGCGAACTCCACGCAGTAGTTACCTCCCCTTATAGTTGTAGAGATCACTGTGTAGAGTTTGACTCTCATGATGTTGAACAATGTCACTCATCGACAGTGAAATATATTACAATGAAACAACGGGTGTCCCCACATTAATGAAATCAGGGACTCTATATAACATATAAGAGTGCTGCTGAAATACTGTCGGTGATACAATTAAGGCAATGTTCTTGTAATGGCTCCGCTACGTTTTGGACCACTTCACCTCTAACAAGATAACCAATGGTTATGAAACATTAGGAGACCTTTGTTATCTCCGTGAAAGGCCACGAGGTCCGAAATGTAGCGGAACCATTACAGGGACTTAACCTTGATTAAATACACATTTTGTTGCAGAAACAATTGGTGGGTGAGGCTTCTGATAATCGGCATCTGCGGAGTTGTCGGGACGATTATTACCATCGTGGTAGTGATCATATGTTGCCGACGACGACGGAATGCCGGCCAAGTTATGTACAATCCTCCGGCTGGTACAACAGGTAAGGTTACACTTAGTGTTGCGGAGTAGAACGTCTTAATGCCAAAGCTACTTTACAACATACGAAAACTTTTTTCCTCAAAGTGACTTCCGATCGCGTCGCACAAAAGTCTGGTAGCATCTTGCTTGGTTCTCAGCATATAAGGGTAATTTCAGGACTGATTTGCCTGATGTCAGGATAATGTGACTTGGTGTGGTATCATGCCGCATGTCTGCAGTGTTGCAGCACAGTATCTATCTTCAGTAGACATAGTCTCCAAATGACTGAACTATTGTTGGTGACATTAAACCTACAAACAAACAAAATGACATGTGAAAAATGGGAATATCATCTAAAAATAGGAATTTACAATCTAATTGTATGAAAATAATTCATATAACCAAATATGTAAGTAAGTCTTATCTGTCTTAACCGGTCGGTCAAACCAAAGAAACAAGAAATTTTGTCGTCTTAGAAACTATGACTAATGAAAGACGGTTAAGAGTACATTAGGGTTACCATTTAGAATAGGTTTTGCAAGTGGTCGTTAAATCACGTTTTATCTTATTTCTTATTGTTTGGGTAACTTTTACGAATCCTTCTCGACTGTTCTTAGTTGGACCAGTACTTTGCACTTAGGAAGGTCATGGAAAGAATTTTGTTCCCAAATGGATTCTATCCCACAACCTATCGGTCCGTTATCATGAGCGTCACCCCGGGGTCACGGCGCACTTAAAAATAAATACAGATTTAAGTGTATAGGAAAGTAATATTGTATATATATATATATATCAGGTTTAATACATCTTTATCAAGATTGAAGTGTGTAAAATAATAAGTAAAGTTTAACAATGAAAATCCTTGGAAATAGTGCTACTAAAACATAAAATATAAAAATACAATGGAAATGGAAATGGACCCACGTATCTACCGCTGCAAAAGCAGTCAAATAAGGTACTCAAAACATTTTTTTTTCAGTTGTCCAGTCTTCTGGAATGATGCACCAGGCCCCCGGAATGGTCCAGTACAACATTCCAAGCGCCCCCTACCCCACACAGGCCGGCTACACTAACTACGGCTACCCCCAGATGACGGTAACAACAATGCCCGCCACAGCGATACCACCAGGCAATGCCCCACCCCAGCCCCCGCCTTACGAATCCGTTCCAAAAATGGCACAATACTGATATTTTTGGATTAACAAGACAAAAGAAACACACACACACACATATATGTAAATTATTCCTTGGCATGTACCTCGTTGTCTGCTTGTCTGTAAATATACGTCTTGTTAAATTGTTTCAATAATTGACATCTATTGTGTACATAGTGGTTTTCCATGGACATTCCTCTTAAAATAAGACTTCTAATAAAAATTTTGCAATTTTTTCTGCTTATGATATTTAGGTTAGGTCAGAAAACATGTACATGTGATGCCATGATATTTCGGCACCTCTACTGTTTTGGATTGATGTGTGTGTGTGTATTTAATAATTCCAAAGGATATTATTGGCACAATTTGCCAAAACTATAGTTTCGTTAAAAATATGTACAACTAATAACACGTTCTGAAATAATGATTGTCTAGAAAGAAAGTGTTTTATTACCTCTGGTCGTCATTTAAACCACATAGCTTTTGTTTTATTATTTTTGTATTGAAATTAGTGTTTGTGGTACTTGCTTCTGTGAAATCATTAATTTTCGAAGAACCCTCATTTTCAATGATTTAGTGAAGGGTTTTATCTATGGATATAAACCCAACAAAAAACATTCTTTATATAGACTTCTAGTATGAACCGCGAATAAATGTACCAATTATCAATAAAGTTTGATGAAAATAATTTTACAGTAATTGTGCTTTTGGTTAAATCAAGCTATGCTAGAAGTGGTTTAGTTGTCTTTTGCTTTTGCTACTGAAGTCAGATATTTTAACATGATGTTCATTGAAATATTATTTTTCCAATACAGTTTGTGAGCTCTTGCTGTTGTAAATACTGTTTTATTTTATTTCATTTTGCTGTTAATATGCTTAGAAGTATTGAAGATATTGTTTTATGTTACTTTTAATTGTATCTCAACGTTATCTATGTCTCTTGTCCTTGACCTTAAGTTTTCGCGGTATGTTGGCCTTAACCCTTCATGATATATTAACTCTTGACTCTTCAAGATATCGACCATAACTCTTCCAGACATGTTGCTTTTTACATTTCACGACATACACCATGACCATTCAAGACATGTTGCCCTTGACAATTCACGACATATAGACCGTGACCCTTCAAGACATGTTGCCCTTGACAATTCACGACATATAGACCGTGACCCTTCAAGACATGTTGCCCTTGACAATTCACGACATATAGACCGTGACCCTTCAAGACATGTTGCCCTTGACAATTCACGACATACAGACCATGACCCTTCAAGACATGTTGCCCCTGACAATTCACGACATATAGACCTTGACCCTTCAAGACATGTTGGCACTGGCATTTCATGACATATCTTTCATAACCTTTTAAAATCATTGTTTTGTTTAACTCATACCATTGTTTTTCTTCCTTAAAAAGAGTGTGTATTGCATCTATAAAAATTGTTATTTTTAATTGATTTATATATTTTTTAATTATTTTGAAAAAAAAATGATAGCTTCAAAATTACTTGTTTTCAAATTAAGTTTAGTTTTGTTTGTTTTTTTTAAGTAAAAGAGTAAAACTCAATTCCGTAAATATAACTTATGCGGAAAAAAAATGGTCATAGCATATTTTTGGTTTCTTTCTTTCATTTTTAGTTCACTGTTCACATATTTTAATATAGTGAACATTCTGAAGGCTCATATGATCTCCCTTAATACTATTGTCTTTGTTTTGAAGTGCTTTAAGTATTGATATTTGTTCATTTTGTTTTAGTTCTTTTTTTATCATCACTTAAGTTATTTTTAAAATCAGTAAAAATCTTAGTGCCTTGTTGTAAAATAGATATTTGAACAGAAACACAATTATTATATATATTTGGAAGTATTACACATATCATATCAACAAATATTGATAAACGTTTCTTTTACCTGCCTCAAAAGCAAAAACAAATCTTATTTGATGGGCCAAATTAGATAAATAATGAATTTTAACTCATTTCGGGAATTTTTAAATCTTACTCAAATCTAATGGCTGCCATAACAAAGGTGAAAAAAATCTGTTTAGTAAGACATTTACGTTGTTTTTTTTGTTGTTGTTGTTGTTGTCGTCATATAAGGTAATCCATCTATCATTAAATTATAATCATGGTCCTTCAAATGCTTAAAATAATTTAGTTCAGATGCCATATCTACTGACTTGGAGTTAAAATCTCTTTTGCTCTAAGTCAATAAAGGCTTGCATTTACCATAAAATTCCCACAATCACTTGATGGACCATGATCACAATTTAATGATGGATGGATTACCTTAAGCATAATTTTACTGTTTTTTTTTGTTTTTGTTTTTTTTCGATTTCAGATAAATCTTTTACTGTTATTTTAGAATCTCATAGATTTGCTTGCCTTTTATGTGTTTAGTTTGTTTTGATATAGTCAGACTGTTGTTTCTTGTATAAATCTGCATAATAAACAAAACACATCTGTAATCTTATTGTTCATAAAAAAAAGATCGTATTGATGATTTTTCTTTTCTGAATTGAACAATTTATATTTATTCCATGTTAATTATGAAAAAAAAACTTAGAACCCTTTTTTGTACTAAATAGTTCTCTTCTACAAACTGGGGCCTCCATGGCCGAGAGGGTAAAGTCGTTGACTTTAACACTCACGCAGCCCCTCACCGCGTGGGTTCGAATCCCGGCAGGGCCATTCGGATTTTCATGTGAGGAAGCCTTCCAGCTGGCTTGTGGTAGGTCGGTGGTTCTACCCGGATGCCTCCGTGCATTCGGGGTCTTCCTCCACCTGTAATTAGCTGGGCGTTGCTATATGACTGAAATACTGTCGAAGCGACGGTAAACTCAAATAGTCAAGTCAAGTCAAGTCTTCTACAAACTGAATGGTGACAAAAGCAAGAAAGTTATACAAAAGAATATAAAAAAAATCACACACACACGTGCGCACGCTCGCGCGCGTTTATGAATGAAATGGTGGAAAAATCCACACAATATTTCGTTGGGTTGGTGCAATGCAAATGTAATTGCTTCTATATGTGTATGTTGGTACCATTGTTTTGAGTTTATGAAAGCATGGACATTTCTTTGATCTGTATTTAGTTTTAACTTATTCACGTTAATTTTATCAACATGATTCGAACTAGCGGGAAGGGAAAGGATACAACCCATTAAGAATAAAAGACAAACTATTTTATAGAGTTTACAATTATAGTATTGTGTACGTACAATCAACTCACAAATGATATCATAAATGTAAGATGAGTTTAGAAATCGCCCCTGAAATTTTTTCAAAATGGGCATTATTTCAAATCATAAAGTTGAAGAGCAGTTAACCCATCTCTTCCAAAACTTTCAAAGTTAAGATTGTATAAAAGGTTAAAAAATGGACTTTGATATTTCCCTGAAAATTAAGAGAATTTTGAAAGCTAATATGACATACGTCATACAAGTTTTTAGCTCGTCTGTTTTCAAAGAAAAAATACGAGCTATTGTCGTAACTCCGGCGTCCGCGTTGTCGTTATTCGCCGTCGTCTCCGGAATCTTAACGTTGGCCATAGTTCTCTACTGTTCAATATACAACTTTTAGAAATTTAAAAAAAAACATCAACTTTTATTTTTAATTTGCATAATCATCTTGACAAGGCCTATCCATACACATGCATATATTTCAAGTTTTGACCTTGACCTTTGACCTTTAAAATGCCTGTCATTTCATGACCGTTACTATCAGGGCACTGATATTTCACATGTAAAGTCCTTGTGGCAAGACCTTTCCATCAATGTTACATTTTTTTACTTTTGTCTTTGACCTCTGACCTATTTTTGAAATGTTTAACAAAAAACCTTTAATGTTGGCCATAACTGCTTTACTATTTGACATACAACTTACTGACCTTGACCTTTGACCTATTTTTGCTGTAACTTAAAACTTAAAAATGCCTATCATTTCAGAACCGTTATCAACAGGGCACAGATAATTTCACACGTGAATGCCTTTTGGCAAGACCTTTCCATTAATGTTACACTTTTGATCTTGACCTTTGAACTTTTTTTGAAATGTTTAATGAAAAAAAAGACTTTAACGCTGGGCATAATTTCTTTACTATTTGACAAACAACTGTAATTTTTGGTGAATTTTTATCTTGAAAAGGCCTATTCAGATATACCTCAATATTTCACCTATCAACCTTGACCTTTGACCTTATTTTACCATAATTTGAACATGTTTTAAAATATATATTTCGCTGTCATTTTTCAATGATTTGTTTTTAAACTTTGTATACTGATTTGGCATCATATGAACCTTGCATTTGTGATTTCGGTCATGATTACTAGACATATATAAAAAAACATTTAAAAAAAAAATAATGACTTCAAATTTACGGTTTTGTGTTGATTTTCGAAAACTAAATGGATAAGCTATTGTAATTGTTTGTCTTCAGATTTTACATCTTTGTGTTGTATACATTCTATTCATGAATAGGTCAAGGTCATATTTAACGGGTATGGTACTTCATCTGTGCATGTAAAGGTGTAAAAACTTAGTTGTGATTTTCAAGGTCAAATTCTTTAAATGTTTAACAAAAAATTTAACGTTGGCAAAAACAGACGAGCGTTCTTTTCTTTTTTTTTCTTTTTTGAAGGAATATAAACCCTTTATCTTTATTTAAATTTATGGCTTGATGAACATCAAAATATTTACCTTTAAGAAATGGTACATGAATCAATGGATTTTCTCTACGCTGTATAGAAGCTGAACTACAACATCATATGAGCAAACAGAGAAGGACCCGGTCTTAGTCTGCTGTGTTTGCAATTCTTCAAAACGAATCTTTAAGAGGTAAAGGGTTAAATAAATAAAGACCCATTATTTCTCTTAAAAATGCTAAGCAATTAAATTGTACTTAATGACCACATATCCGATCTCCTATGACTTGGTACTTATAAGAATATTGAATGGATGGTAAAAATGATCTTTGTTAACATTTTGCAACTGGCGAGCATTTCCGACGATGGCCCGTCATACTTAGGAAATTCGAACATACTCGGGTGAGACATGATTGAAGCGTGGAAAGCATGTCTTCACGGAGTATCTCTCCCCTTCCAACTTCAAATACAGAACAAAATTGGCTCTCACTAAAGGTATTCGGATTCCTCTATATTTTCCGTGCACATGTAGCAGGAATACTCGTGCACTGGTTCTTCCTGTGATTTCTAATCCTTGAACAGTAGACGTATTTTCGAAATATACGAAGAACCCATTATACAAAACGGTGTTTCCAAGAAATGTTACTATTTTCAGGTTTATCCAATTTCGAATGATTCGCCATAAATGCTCGCAAACTGTACACTTTTATTTATTTTAAACACAAATAACACAACTACTGAATGGTTACTGAATAACCGTGATACTTTGTTAACATTGTGATGTTTCGTAACGGCGCCAAATCCGACACAAAAATCAGCGCGTTATTTTAGTAATACAGATATACATATTTAGAACGAGTCAAAACCTCAAGGCCAAAACATTCGACGCAATAACTTTGCCATTTTGTATGCATGTACATAATTATGTTCGTGCACAAGTGTTTTGCCTTAACTTTGTGTTTATATAGTAACTCGTTTAAGAACAGTTTATTTAATCTTTAGTATAGATTAGTAAAGACTTTCAAAGGTATCCGAGAATACCCTCCACTGTCCGAAAATATCCGACATTACACCAGGAACTAGTTCCCGGCCTCTTACGAAAATATGAAAACCAGCAGTTACAATCAACACATAAACAAACTTAAGAAGGGTACCAGCATAGTAGGTTTCCGGGAATACCCGAAACCGCTCTGCCTATTTTATTAGAGTCAGACGTCTTTTCCCCCTTATCTTCCCCTCTTTTTTATTTCTATACTTAAAATTTCTTGAGGCTGTGTGCGTTAATTTTAAGCTCACCTGAACACAACGTGCCCATGGTAAGCTTTTAGGATCACCCTGCGTCCGTCGTCGTACGTTGTCAACAATTTGCTTTAAACAAAATCTCCTCTGAAACCGCCAGACAGAATTTGATTAAACTTGGCAGGGATGATCTTTGAGCGAACCTTCATAAAAAGGTTGCTAAAATAAACCTGATCCATGTAGAACTATGATTGCTGTGGCAACAGAAAGAAAAAGGAAAACTTTAAAATCATCTTCTTTAAAACTGCTGGCCAGATTTCAAAATGTTTTAGTTCAGATGTTCCTTGGGTAACCCTATACTCAGGTGAGCGACTTAGGGCCTCTATGGCCCTCTTGTAATTATCCATATAAGCTTTTGAAGTACGAAAGAAAATAGAGTGACTGCACTGACATAAAGAAAAGATCAAATTAACTACACTTAAAAACATCCTTGTTACTTATAAATTCCACACTTCAGTCGTGTCTCAAACGAATGCAGTCAGTAAGCGACTTCGATCACCTACCATAGTAACTATGGTCAATGAAAGAACGCACTTTAGTTCATCTATAGTCTGGTTACACTGGTCAAACTCTTCAAAACATGTACAGAGGTTATCCGAATATCAACTATGGTTCAACAACCGATTTTCTCTGGTCGTACCATGGTCGATACTTGTTCTAAATATGTATACCTGTATTACTAAAATAACAAGCTGATTTTTGTGTCAGATTTGGCGCCTTGATACTTATATATAATACCGGTCCTGTTTGAAATTGTTCAAAAAGCCTTTTTTTTTAAAATTAAATTCGGGAGAGAATTTTAATGAAAGGATGAAATAAAATGAGTAGAAAGCATTTCGTAGAATATTTAATCAAACTTAAGCTTTAATCAGCATTTTCAAAGATGATTATCTCAAACATATAATCAATGACTAAATCTTTCGATGTTTCAGTTGTTTCCCTTTTTTCGGGGTATCGGAAAAAAATACTATTTAATTCTTTTGAGGTATTTGTAAAGAAAAATACGAATTTCTTTGTTCTTCTTCTGAAATGTATTAATTGTCATATATTTTGCTCAACAATGAAGTTCTACGAATATTAAGGTAAAATATTAAAAAGATACAAACACCAAATGGATTTCCTTTATCTCAGAGTAACTGATTGTCCAAAATATTGTTAGAGGACAGATTGTTTATGAATACATTTAAACATTGTGCATGTTCCTCATCTCTTTGAAAGTACCTATTTGAAACAAATAAAAATAGAAGACAGTAAAGTTATTGGTACACTCTATTTTTTATAAGTTTATTTTTCACTTCGTAAAGAGGTGCCCCATTAATTACAACATATTAGTCATTTTCGGTGGATCAAACCTAAGTTATAACCAGTTAGAAAAAAAAAAAAAATAAAAAAAAAAAAATATATATATATATATATATATATATATATATATATATATATATAAAGATTTAAGTAATGAAACACCAATACGAGGTGCATTTTATAAATTTATGGCCTGTCAACATCCGGCATGATCACACAAAAAGCCTGCAAACTGTTAAACCCGTGTCGCTTATGTTTCAGTCAAATTACACATACGAACAGTCTACGAGACTTTGCGGATATCATGGGAGTGGGAGGTCGAAGGTTCGATCTCCGGCAGGGGAACGTTCTGATATAGCCGGTTGGTGAGCCGCCAGCTAGTTAAATAATGATTACTGGTTGTCTTCTTGCCTGGTGCCTGGCATATAGGAGGAAACCGGGGAGGCACTTGTGAAAACAAAGAGGTGTCTCATGCCACATGTCTTCGGCGTGATATTGCAGTGTGGCAGACACTATATCTGTCTTAAGTAGAAATCGTCTCCAAACGACTGATATACTGTCGGCGGGACGTTAAACCCAACAAACAAACAAACCGGGCCCAGTAAGAGTTGTCTACGAATATCATATGAGCTCCTTAAGAGCTTTCAATTTACGATTTTCTTCTTTAACAAAAAAAAAAAAAAAAAAAAAAAAAAAAAAATGAGAACTCGTACAAATTTTGCAAATGGTTATGAACACCAATAATCATAAAATTTCATTATTTCAAAGGACATCGCACGAGTATCCTGACTGAGGCATAAGCGAGGAACTAAGTTATGATTTAGGGATAATAATGTCTAACTAATAGTTTATAAGATTGGTAGAAACTAGAATCAAGGGGAAACCTACGTGTCTTGCAACCGGTAATCCGTATGGGGAGAAGATATGAAACTAGATTGGATGCACATAAACATTTTTTATTCATAATCTGATCCCGTATGTGAACTAAGAGACTGTCATCTACGTAAATAAAGTCGATATTGGAACTAAGACTTGCTGAGTTATTACGTCACAAGTCTCTTTTATTTTGAAAGTTTGCAACCCTAACGTAATATATAGGAGTATAATATATATTGTCGCTGATTTATTTCCTCATTTCTTAAATAATTATTAAAAATGAAAAATATGACATACAAGTACATTTTATTACTTCCCGCACTCTAAATTGTAATGACAGACGCAATTCAATACATTGTAAACATTCATCCCCATCGTCTAATAGAGAAGTTTATTTGCTGACTGCATTGACATCTGCAACGGAATGAGTCAGAGTCACTCGTGGTGTCAGACGATGTATGGAGAGTAATGAAATGAGTCTCTCGATATATGGAGTGTAACAGAATGAGTCGACGATACATGGAAAGAAACGTCGATTGTGGTTGATCGGAGATTATTAACATATTATTTCTTCTCAGTTTTATATGTCTCAACCTCTGATTTGCCCTAGTTATAATTTGATAATTTCATATGCAAAGAATGCACCAGTCCTGTTTATCTGTTTATCTACATCTATTTCATGACCCGCGGTCAGTAATCATTTGTCATATTCCGGGTTTGATAGTGTAAAATTTAACACATGTAAAAACGTTAACCTATGCATTTCTTTTTAATAGTTTGTTTTATCTTGTAAATTTCGTTTATTTTAATTTCCATCATATTGATAAACCTGATAAATCTGGGTAGGGACTTCCTTTTATCAAACATCTCAGACAACTGATTATACTTTAGATAAACTTGATAAATAAAAGGCTGACACAAACAACTTAAAACCAATGCGATACTGAAATGTAAGTTTTTGAATTGAAAAGTATATTTCAAATTAAAGAATTAAACCGAGGACCAAAGCAATATATAAGCGTTCATTGCGGACGAGAAAAAGAAAATTTGAAAATTGTCATACACACGAAACTTGGTCTACCTGCATGTGTGCCTCATACCTCACTAAGACGGTTTGTGTCTGCAAATTGTTGTCATACCGAGGTAAATTTTCCGAGGTATACGTTTTAGTTGTGTGTGCCGTAGTCACTCACAACTATAGTACCTACATTCTGAGGGTCCGTTTCTTTACATTTAAACCGAATAACCTCTCAATTTTCTATGAATGACCGAACGATTGAACAGAATTTTACAGATATGCTGAGATTCAGCCAAAGTAGTGAAAACTCAATTTTGTGTAAAAAATAAATATTTACGGGACACAATAATTGTATGTGGTATGAAGTACAAAAGAACTTTTTTCCCTAGGATGTTGCGTAACTCACTTTACCACGCGGAGGTTTTTATACCTATCAACATATTGCAGCCCCCCACCCAACACACACACACATTCCAAGTATTACAAAACTCTAACGGAAAAAAAATAATAAAAAATAACGCTCACATAGACTCGTTTTCACGAATTGGCCAACAGATCAGACCCAAAGCAGACAATTCCTTTAGTAGGGTCTCCTCTGTTTTCCCACTTAATATTGTAATTCAGATTCTATTCGGTCTGCAAGGCTTAGAAAAATCCTTTCTGAAGTTCTGTAAATTAATAGTCATCAAGTCATAAATTTGTACACGAATCTTCATGAGGTAAAGGGCAAATACTTCTTAGCATCTTCTTCCTTTTCTAGAATAAAGTACATATGCCCAGTCTCACTATCAGAACTATCTGTTGCATTGTCGTCTAAAAACGATTCTCCGTGCCCGTGTTCGCTTCCTTGAATAACCTCACAAATAGAACTATTCACATGACCATTTTCTTCTGATAAACTTTCTACAAACTCACGCCTTTCAGAAATTCCACTTCTTACATTACCTAGCTTATCATTATCCTTTCCACTGTCTGACGTTGTTTCATCTGTTTTACTTGTTTGAATACGAGCGTAATCAGAATTTCCATGCTGATTCTCCAATTGCTCATAATTCGGGTCCCTAACCGAAACACGCATATTCACCATTTCATATTCTGAGCTATCTGAATCATTGACGTCATTCTCACTTGAGCCTTCTTCTGGTTGATTTACATATGAGTGGTCTAAGGTTTCAGAAAGTGTCTCAGTCACATAATCATATTCGTTCATTTCGTCAATATTTTTAGTTACTTCTTCATGGTTGTCTTTGCCGTTATTTTGATTATCTTCAAAAGCCATGTTTGATGCTCCTCCTTTTGTTTCAGCAGTACCTATGGTATCGACATTAGAATGATCAAATTGAGGAACTGAATTGAGTGTTTTGTCTCTGAAATCTCCCAACGGCAAGTCTATATATGTATGCGTGGATGTGGATGTTTCCGGGCCTTTATTACATGTTTCTTGGTTGTCTCTTGTATTATTTTCTTGGTTGAAACATTTTCTAATTGCTCCTCTAAAACAGAAAAAAAAAGTTTTTAAGTGAGTGTGTTTATTTCGAAACTCGAAACAATATTAAATCTTATGGTTATATTTCAAGTTTGAACTGAAATGCCATTCCTTAGTTCAGATTAATTTATATTTTCTAGACCCGGACTGGTCGCTTACGATAGGTTTACAATAGTAGAAAGTTGAACGTACATTTTGTATTTGATGACAACAATCGCTATACCAACAACAGCACCACCGGAAGCCGCTATAATCACGTGGACAACGGGGAAAGACTTGGTGTCGTCTGTTCTTGAGTTTTGCCTAGTTTTACGAGTGACGCCTGTCTCTCCTGCAATAAACATGAAACAAATTATTATACTGGGTGTTTTTAAGTTTTTAACAACTAATTCGGATGAAATGAGAAAAGGAAAAGAAGACATGCTGAAATAATAAAAAGGCTGAATCAGACATGACAACGACAAGATGATGATAATAGTGATGATGATAATAGTGATGATGATAACAGTGATGATGATAACAGTGATGATGATAATAGTGATGATGATAATAGTGATGATGATAACAGTGATGATGATAATAGTGATGATGATAACAGTGATGATGATAATAGTGATGATGATGATAATAGTGATGATGATAACAGTGATGATGATAACACTGATGATGATAATAGTGATGATGATAATAGTGATGATGATAACAGTGATGATGATAATAGTGATGATGATAACAGTGATGATGTTAATATGTGATGATGATAATAGTGATGATGATAACAGTGATGATGATAATAGTGATGATGATAACAGTGATGATGATAATAGTGATGATGATGATAATAGTGATGATGATAATAGTGATGATGATAATAGTGATGATGATGATGATAGTGATGATGATAACAGTGATGATGATAACAGTGATGATGATAATAGTGATGATGATAACAGTGATGATGTTAATAGTGATGATGATAACAGTGATGATGATAACAGTGATGATGATAATAGTGATGATGATAACAGTGATGATGTTAATAGTGATGATGATAACAGTGATGATGATAATAGTGATGATGTTAATAGTGATGATGATAACAGTGATGATGTTAATAGTGATGATGATAACAACGACGACGCGTAGGATTGGAGCTGCATATGTATATTCAGTAACTTAATAAAAAGACCATACGACATATAAAAATGATTACTGACGAGAGAGAGAGAGAGAGAGAGAGAGAGTCGATCTAACTACTACTTGTGGTCTCTGTAGCAACTTGACTTTGTTGTTCGGCTGGTTCCAGTGTGGTGGCAAACTGTAGTTCATGCGCTTGACTGGTACTCAAAGATTGCACAGCGTCTGGAAGGGTTAAAATTACAGGCAACAAAGACGTTGAAAAAAGTATTATTTCAAAAAAATAATGATAAAATTTAAAAAAAAAAATGACGTGCTTATTTTATAGTATTTTGAGACATGATTACATCTATATTTTTTTTGTGAATGTCAGCATTGAAAAATTTGAATATTTCATAAACTTCTACAATATTATGAAAATGGGTTTAGGATTTTTTAAACACTTGATTTTAAAGGAGACAAATTCCTGATTGCAACTGATCAGAATGGACGACCAGGCACAGAAGAGATGAATATTAAAAAAAAGTGGCTGGGCAAAATTATTGACAGACGCGAGAAAAACAAGACAATAGACAAACACATTGATTGGCAAGTAACAAAGAGGAAGACATTTAGAAGAACAAACTGATAAACACTACTTACGTTTGCATTCAAAATAAACCGTTACTTTTCCTTCATAATGGATTCCAAGCACGCCGCAACTTCTTTTTCGATCACATTCATACTGGTACATTGCCAGTAACTCAAGAGTTTTAGAATTGCGCTTATAATCTTCATTTGCAAAATTACAGCTGTAGCTGTTACACGAAAGACGTGTGTATGTTAAATTATAAACAAACATCACTGACTCCTCATTGCAACCGAATGTACGGTTGTCCTCGCAATACAAGCTGCTGATATTTCTGCAAAAGGTGAAAGTTTTTACCCCATTTCCTTGAATTACACCCAAACCTGAAATGCAACAAGAACATAGTGTATTATATACATGTATGTCAATGATAAACATTGCTTTTTTAAAGTCATCAATTTACTTAGATTGTATCCTTTTTTGGGTGAAAAATTAAATAAGTTGAGGGAATTAAATATTTTCTTACGTTTTCATTCGATCGTCCTCCTGTTTTATTAAGTGTATGTTTCAATACATACATAATTCTGAAGTACCACTCCCCCAATCCTCTCTCCCTTCTGTCTCTCGTTCTCTCTCGTTACATGTAGTCATTGTAAACAAACATTTGGACATGAAATATAGCACTTCATTCTCCTCAACATATTCTTAAACATAATTCGACCGGTTCTGAAAATCCCATTGGTCCAAAATTTTACGCCGTAATAAACGAATAAAATAAACTAGGGTTTGGTGCAAAACTACTGTAACTCCTTCTTTATTTAGTTACCATAGTTTTGAACCAAGCCCTCGAATAAACCATAATTTAAGTTTAAGTTAAAAATTTAAATAGCCTTAAACAACTTACCTTCAATCATTAAGATAGATAGGACCAACGCAAGTTTAATGATCATCCTGTTAATACTACAAAGCATGCTTGATGTGGACGCATCATTAGGACTGTCGGATAGGGAAGTGGGCGATATAACAACAGTGACCCTAATAGCTTCAAATAATGTGAGGCCGATAATCCTTGATCTATTATCAGATAAATTTGACAATGTATTCGACGTTGTTTACGTACTGTACGGACTATAAAACATCCGTAAGGCGGCGCATATTTTGAACAGTGTTGCATGTGACTTTGATAAGCTGGTGAGGTGGTAATTCATTCATTCATGCCTTCATTCCGGAAACAAACCCATTCTCCCATCCACCCCTTTTCTATCTCTCTCCATAATTTCTTCAATCCATCTATGACGACCCAGTTCTCCTAGACAGAACTTTTCATCCATGCTCAAACGGTACTGAACCGTCTGCATGGCAAAAAAATCATAATTTTATATATTGATTAAAGATCAGTAAATCAAAATATTCACCCAACCATTGATTTGCACATGAATATTCATGAGAAAAAAGATTAATAGAAATTCCATACTGTTTTATAATAATTATTTCATACATGTTACTTTAATTATTCTATAATAATTTATTTAAATTCGACAAATTAAGGACTATCAAAAAAGATCTTAATCCCAAATGTGTGTAATGCTTGAATGAAGTAACAAACCGGTTATACTCTGACAATTAGATGAAAGCAGTTAACAGCAATTACTGAACTGACTAACTAGATTTTGTAAGTCTTATAAATAAAGATAAATCATACTATGAATATTATCAGTATCTTTTTTGTTATTCTAATTTTCTTTTACTGGAATTGTATGTAAATAACTTTCGACTGCGGTAGTTAAAGGCTCAGTTCCGTAATTAAGAGACATAACAGCGGAATACCAATGTTAAAAAAACAACTCTTAAGGATAGTTAGTACTATATACGCTTGCTAGTTGCATATAAAGAACGATAACTTTGGAGTGTCTGGAATAATTCGGTAGGTTATTGAACTTGAGATGTAAATGTGAGCAATATTTGTCTAAAATTAATTGATGTTTTTATGTTGTTGTATTTAGATTGTTGGATATATCAGGAAAACAAGAAAAGCATGTGGTTGCCAAATTGGTATTAAATATGTAATATATTCTAAAATTTTAAAGGTGTTCGTCAAAAACATGGTGACTGTTTAATACAAGACTGGTGATCGTTAACAAAGGTTTAACTGTTCGTTAATTGTAAATTCTAAAATGTATCTTACGCTACAATATGCACGTGAATATATATATTATATCAACTATTGTCCCTTTCATTTTCCCAAAAATTGGTATATAATTTCTTCTATTTATACTGAATCACATCCTTATGATAACTGGCACGGCGAATCATGTATAAATAATAAAATAAAGGTGTGTTCGTAAAAAATAGAAATATATCAAATGCAAATAATAAGTATTTGTAAACTTTCATGTATATCATATGGAAGTCAAAAGGATACATACCTAAAAACACGAAAGTATGGTATCGGAGAATATATCCATAGTAGACTCCTATCTCATGTGATCCCCTTTCTTACATGATCTCCTATCTCATATGATCTATTTTCTTATATGGTCTCATATTTCATATGGTCCCCTTTTTATATGATCTCCTTACTTATATGATCTCCTTCTTTATATGATCTCCTTCCTTATATGATCTACATATTATCTCCTTCCTTATATGATCTTCTATTTCATATGGTCTCCTTTTTATATGATCTCCTATCTCATATGGTTTCTTTTCTCATATGATCACCGACTTTATGTGATATGATTTCTAATGTGGTCTCCTACCTATATCATATCTTCTCTTATATTTTATGGTCTACTTTCTTATATCCACACATATAAATATAAACATGTAGATGTTTGTTGAAAATTCAGTGAAATAAAAATAAATGTAACTTAAATCTGGCACTGCTTAAAGAGTAAACGGATCAGTAATTTGAATACATATCATATAAAAGTTCCAGTGTAACGCATCATCGATTACTCATATATATGATTGTAATTGGTCACACAGCTATACGCAGCTAGAGCGACGCATTGACCTTTGAGGGCCTCCGTGGCCGAGAGGGTAAAGTCGCTGACTTAACACTCACTCAGCCCCTCTGCGCGTAGGTTCGAATTCTGACAGGGTGATTCGGATGTTCATGTGAGGAAGCCTTCCAGCTGGCTTGCGGTAGGTCGGTGGTTCTACCCGGATGCCTCAGTGCATTCGGGGTCTTCCTCCACCTGTAATTAGCTTGATGCCGCTATATGACTAAAATACTGTCGAAGCGACGGTAAACCCAAATAGTCAAGTCAAGTCAAGTCAAGTCAAGTCATTGACCTTTGACATAACATGTTACGTGATGTGAGTTTCAAAAATCAATACTAGATCTGTATTTGGAATGTGCGATTGCGTTTAATTTCAAAACATAATAATACATGATAATTTCAACCACTAAGTAGATCTATGCTTTTTAGTAAGCATTACTATATTCCCAGATTAAGTGGTGCATGCATTTCTATATTCAGATGGCTTGTATTTTATATTGATGTAAATTAGGCAATTACCGAAACTTTGGTCGTAAAATTCGGTACCTGTTGATACGATCACGAAATTGATATCTGTAGTTTTACATCTTCAACTAAATGGTTCTTTTAGCAGGATTATACTGTATTTACAAGTAGTTAACGTATAGTGTGCGCGAGCTCTTATAGCTTGCTGATTTGACTTCATGCACATCGCACGTTAAATTTTGTTACAGCACGTATTTTTTAAATGTTTTGGTATATTTACATTTTAACTATTATACAAAAAAAGCTTTTATTGAAGTTGTGTCCAAATATAGGTTTGAATGAGCTAAAAAAAGGTGTCTAGTTGATAAACCTGAATAGATTTATGAATCAACATAGTTCAAAGCTTTGAAGAGTTTTTTCTTCGCATTGGCTCTCTTTGCCATTAAGATTGGTTGAAAGACATAGAAGGTTGTGTGTAACATCAAGAATTAAAAAAAATATCGGAAATATACATTTGCTAGTTATATCCTCAAAATATTTAGATATCGGCTTCGTTTACTAACCTGCTGTAATACTTTGTTTCACAGTTAATTTGGTGAAAATAGAGTGGTCTTAATAAAGAAATATATCCGTATTTTTCAATTAGAATTTATTTGGTAAAACTAAAAGTAAAACGCATTTGATAATTTTTAATACGACCAAATTCTAAAGAAAGGGATAACAACAACAACAACAACAGAAATACAATAGTATCAAAAATGAATAAACAATTAAACTGAAACAGTATTTCTTTACAATAAAATCTATTTGGGGTATTCATGAAGATAGTTTAAATTCTTTGACTGAGAATTTGTCTTCTTGATTTTTCTTTTTTGTATTGGCAAAAAAAAAAAAAAAAGAAAAGAAAAGAAAGAAAATCAGGTTATATTGCATTGTGAATGACTGGGGAAGATGCCAAGTCTTTTTGCTAGTAGTTCATAACTTGAAGTAATTCACTTTTTCTTTTGGTATAACATCATCAATATCAGTATATCAGTTCAGATGCTAATGTTAATCAGATGCTTCCTAAAAGCAATTAATCCCTACTACACTTGTCAAACTATTTGAATTTAAAACTAAAACTAACACCTGACTTAAATAAAACTTGACTCTTTTTTTTCGAAATTGACCACAAAGTACGAAATCGAATTTCTATACTTTCAAATTATATTGCATGTAATACATTCTCATACTTTCTTACCACTAGTTATAACACAAGGGAAAAAGGGGGCGCTCCAGGAGCGCGCGGGTAAAGTCGCTAACTATAAGTAATCATTTCTCAGTGAGCGGTGGTGGGTTCAAATTTGGATAGGGTCACTCGAACATCTTTCCAGCTGGCTTGCGGTAGATCGATGGTTCTACCCGGGTGCTTCTGTGCAGTCGAGTTCTACCTCGACCTATATTTAGCTAGACTCACTTTATGACTTAAGTACTAACACAGTGACTGTAAACACTCAACAGCAACAATCAAAACGCTGAAGGTTCAATCTTATCTAAAGCGTTTATTTCAAATACCCGCTGCGGTTATTAGCTGCAAAGCCATACACTAGAAGGTCAGTGTTACGGGGAAAGCGGCCCGTAGCCTTTTTTGGATAGTAAATATAAAGGGTTTGGAAGTGAATGCTCGGAGTCTTACGTCGCCCACACATAAAACCGGGAATTAAAAACGATATCGATTGTGAAGACTGCATGAAAAAAAAATATATTAATCAGGCTAGAAGAATACAAATTGTCATTTTGTATCCGAACAGTTGTTCTTTCACGTTGTTACGTAAAATGATATTACATGTACGTGTATTATATACAAAAATCTGAATTAGATTATGAATAAATGTTTGTCAATAGTTTTTTTTTTAATAATTTTGTCAAGCTTCATTTCTGGATTTTATTTAGACGCAATTTGATACATGAAGGGTCGTCTAGGATTATTTGCAATTACGAGTGTAGTGGTCAACGGGGTTATAATTCACCCAGTTCGATGGATTTGATAGAGGAGATGAATCCGTCAGTTTGCATCTTGAGTCACCAGTGTTGTAATTGAATCCCATACAGTCGATGGTATCGCTGCACTGATCCTTGCACTGGGATAGATCAATGGGTTTAATTGTAAGAATTCCTGGATCATCAAGCAACTTATATTGGTAGCGAATGTACGTCGATCCATAATCATCACACGCTGAAAACAACAACAAACACAAAACAAAATGAGCAGTTACTCGGGAACAAAAAATAATGCATCTAGCTGTGTCATCGCTTAGTGGTCATTTATTTAATTTGTTCAATTAAAATTTCCGACGGACGATAATCATTTTTTTTTTACATAAACTTGAGAGAGAAATGAGAGAGCAGTGACTGACAAACTTATATGAGGTATATGATGTATATTAGGGAGATGTGACTTACATAGACTTATATGAGGGAGATGTGACTTACATAGACTTATCCCTTTCCCTCATATATACTCATTTTGACGCCCTCAATAGGTATCACATAAAGCCTGATCTGCAGAAAACCAGTTAAACCTTACCAAATTTAATTACAAAATACTCATTTCCAGACCACTGAGGAGCAGCGAACAGCATAAAACCTGATCAGCCTGCGAGTTACTCGCAGGCTGTTCTGGTTTTATGCTGTTCGCATAGGTCTTTTCATTGTGTCCTCTATGAGGAAAAGGGTTAAATGAGGGAACTGTACCTTTCAAATATAGATCACAGGTACAGTTTTATGTGTGGAATTGAACTTAAACCTTTGATGACCATGATCAAAACCAAGTTACCTACATATGATTTTTTTTTAAATAATTTTCCTTTAAAGTTGGACCATATGTACTGTTTGGTGTGTGACATTAAACTTTGACACTGGATGACCTAGAACATGACCCATTGACCTTTTAATATTTTCTTTTGACTGGACATCCGAATTTTGACCACAGGTACTGTTTGGTTTGTGGAATTGAAACGATTTGATCTTGCTGTATTTCTACAGGGATTGTATATTCAATACAACTTTGCAATAATGTTTTAACTTGCGTGAGCAATGAAAGCAATATTTATCATGTCAGCCTTGGTCCTTTTTATTTCCTCTTCATTTAACTGCTGTCGGTTCCGCCGGGGAAAAATCATTTTTTATAAAAGGAATATGCTTTGAAGCTAAATGCGAAGATTCGGCATCAAGAAGTCAATAATGACCAACAATCTTTGACCCTAGAATCGAAGAGAATTTGGTTGTGTAATGTAGCCTAAATCTATATAAATAAAATCGACGATAGGGGGTTTTGTATCTCCTTTAAATTCATTTTCTGCAAACGTATGTTAATCTGTGAACACAGTAACACATAAAGGTTCGTGAAACTCGTGCTGTTATGAATTAAAGTTTAGGTGATTTGAAATGCTTAACATACGTAACCTAAGGCGATGTTCGGCACTACTTAGAGTTACGGCTTGTTCGTTTTATATCAGATAGAAATATATAAAATTCTAAATATACATGTCTAATTTATTTGTTAACTTGAAGTAGCAGTTTATAGCAGCCTAGCAGTCGTGTTTATACTGCTAGGCTGTAAAGGCTGTTCTGTGTGATTTCGGATATATCAAGGCCTAAACTATAGGTATTTCAGTCCAATATATCAGGTGTAATCTTAACTGAAATCTATCAAAATTATGTGTAAGTGATATGAAGTTTGATAATTGTAGATGCTAGAGTTAATCAAAGTAAAAAAGTGACATTTTTTCATAATGCAAAGGTCATAAATATCGTCCGAATTGGCCTGTATCAGTAATAATCGAAAATGGTCGAAATATTATGGCCATAAAGATTGTGATTAAGTTGGAAGACAACTGATTATGAAAGGAAGATATATGAGTGCATATATAAAAAAGGGGTCATTAATCATACCTATAAATATGATCAAACTTGATCGAGAGGGTATGGGTATTATCATTAACATTAGGTTTGTCTGCTTAGGAATTGAAGATGTAAGAGAGAAAACAAACTAATAGACGAAGGACGAACGATGGACTTTCATGAATAGCTAGTCCGAAGCATATTTGCTAAGTTGAGCTAAAAAATAAGCACATGTCATACTCGTGTTGCATGTTTGTTCGGAAGGCAGTAGTCGGTATCCTGGCTCACACTGGCATATTCCATCATTACATTCGGTGTGTGGCAGCGTGCAGGGATTATCAGTTGATAAATCAATCATAGAACAACTAGCTCCATACAACGTAGTTTGTGATGTCATATCTATGTCTGGGGTGGTCACAGATATTGACGCGGATGCTAAAATGTTCAAATTGCAAAAAAAAAAAATAAAAAAAAAATGTGCAGTACCGTAATAAATATATATTATAATAATTTCGGGGTTTTATATTACGTTATTTTTTCAAAGCTCGATATATCATTATCCATATTATTCAACAGTGACCCCTGCTCCAACGAAAGTCATTTTTGATTCATAGCTATATCAGGTGTTGTTAATATATTAAAGATACTTCTTAAAGTCTCCCTTATCCTGAAATGTCAGTTAGATCGGCGGGTCTGTTTGAGGTACAGGATCGCGAACTTATGTTATTTTTTAATTTTTTAAATGTATATTTCATATTTTTGTTTTACTTATATTTAGATAAAAAATTTTTAATTTTGCAAAATTCAAGACCAGCAATTCTTAGGGCTTCGTACATGCTGCAAATGTATATACATTTATATTATTTTATTTTACATTTTAATACAAATAAGATCCCACTGCATGGGATATACAGGGTAAAACCGACCAAACAAACCTGAAAATAAATGTTATGTTCTAAAATAGGTTCTCAGTTTTCAGATTTAATTATCACCGTTAACGAATTGACGAAGAAAATGTTATATAAGGTAATGGTATGGGTCATATTAATATCATAATTTCGTAGAATATTTGCTTTCATTTTTAGAAATCTGAATTTCAAGAATCTCCGTCACAAAGCCGACTTTGTCTTATACGCAGAAAAACTAGAAATACTCAACTACGGAAACGTAGAATGACATTAATTTGAATTATTTTTTTTTAACTTCTTTTTTATAACTTGACGTTTGTTTACTCAATAGCATAGATCTGTTTGTTATCGAGATTTCTCAGAATATTTACTTTCTTTCAATTGTAAGATCCACAAAGCAGTATCAGCTTTATTGTAAGCACAGTAGAGCTAATATATCACACAAAAACAATTTATCTGGTATGTCATGTTATCAAGCGATTGTCGTATTGCAATATACTGAACGGATGACGTGATATATAAGTTAATAACGCGTTATTTATTAATAAGAATAGATGAAAACAATAGAAATCTAACATACCAGTGGTGATACTGGTCGGTGGTAAAGTTGCTGGTGTCGTGGATGTTGTTGGTGTGGCATCTAGAGAAAGATAGATTAAACAGTCAATAGGATAAGAGTTTAAGTACACAATATTGCATTTTTTGTTCATTACCATAACACAAAAGGATTTGTTTCGTGACTGAGTGCAGTGACAAGCAAAATCAAATCCATTTGAATCTAAGATTAAAATATGAATATATAAATTTTAAAAAATGCCGTCTTAGTCGATTCGAAAATGATAAATTTTTTATAACAATAAGAAGACAATACCGATTTGATTGAAACAAGAATATCTTTAAAAAAGATACATGGCCGTGGTGTTTTAATTATATTAAATGGTTATTCTGCATCTCGATGAAGACATTTGACCTAAGTATTATGCATGTTTTTCAAGCGTTCAAAAGATATAGAGCAGATATGAAATTGCTGACGATCGGACAGACGAACGACTAGTTCACAACATAATACGTCCCTTCGGAATGTGCGAATCAAGAATTTCCGTGACAGAGCCGGCTTTGTCTTATACGCAGAAAAACTAGATCTGTTACGCAAAAACTGTTTATCTGTTAAAGTAAGTTCTGTTACCAAACGCATATCATTACGCATTTGAAGTTTTCCTGTACGATATAGATGACAAATACAGGCGTGAAATATAAATAAATAATACGCTGTGTCTTTTAAATCGAAATTCATAAAACTAGTAACAATAGAAATCTTGCATACCAGTGGTGATACTTGTCGGCGGTAAAACTGGTGTCGTGGAAGATGAATAGGTTGTCGTTGTTGAGACATCTAGATAGTCAGAAGAGTGAACATATTTGTAATTGATATTAAATTAAATCACAACATTTCACATATTATAACAAATTGTATTTTTGATCAATATATGCCTAGATTTGCTTTATGTCGTCCTACATTCTATAATTTATGGAAAATGTAATTGTGAGAAAATATGGAAAGCTTCCAAAACGACTACATGGGCGGGGCTGTTGTCCATGAGAGTTAGAAATATTAAAGGAGTTTGGGGCTTATAAACTGATATTCTTAAACGAATCAAATACTCAACTACGGAACGTAGAATGACATTAATTTGCTGATATGTTTTGTTTTAAATGACTTTTTATTCACTTTGATATTTTAACACAGACGATATACCCGGTATTTGAATTACAAACATGGGAATATTATAGACATTTAAACTATATTTTTCTAGGTTTAAAAAAATTGTAGAATTCAAATAACTTGACGTTTGTTTACTCAATAGCATAGATCTGTTTGTTATCGAGATTTCTCAGAATCTTGAACGGATGACGAATTTAGACGTGGTATATAAGTAAATAACGCGTTATTTATTAATAAGGATAGATGAAAACAATAGAAATCTAACATACCAGTGGTGATACTGGTCGGTGGTAAAGTTGCTGGTGTCGTGGATGTTGTTGGTGTGGCATCTAGATAAGAAATTAAACAGTCAATAGGATAAGAGTTTAAGCACACAATATTGCTTTTTTTGTCATTACCATAACACAAAAGTTTGTTTCGTGACTGGTGCAGTGATAAGCAAAATGAAATCCATTTGAATCTAAGATTAAAATATGAATATATAAATTTTAAAAATGCCGATTTTGTCGATTCGAAAATGATAAAGTTTTGATAACAATAAGAAGACATTACCGATTTGATTGAAACAAGAATATCTTTAAAAAAAAAAGATACACGGCCGTGGTGTTTTAATTATATTTAATGTTTATTCTGCATCTCGATTAAAGACATTTGACCTAAGTTATATGAATGTTTTTCAAGCGTTCAAAAGATATAGAGCGGATATGAAATTGCTGTCGACCAGTTCAAACACAATACATGTACGTCCTTTCTGAATGTGCGATTTCGAGGATACGAGAGAGGTCTGAAGGTTTCAAATTCGACATATGTTTTTCATCCTTTAGATATGTTTTTGTGTAGTTGATTTAATTATTGTGAACTTTAAGACATGAATTCATATATTTTTCGTCGACCCCCCCCCCCCCAAACCCAAAACAGCAACAAAAAAAAAACGAGGTTTTAGAAATGTATATACAAAGCAAACAAGCTGATCTTTTTAAGTCGACCAATCAAGATATACAATATTCATCAGCTGTTAAGTGATCTTCACCCTGAAGTTTAGACAGGAATTGCTTGTTTGAAAAAAAAAATAAAAATAGCAAGATATAGTATGGAAATTTATTTGAGCAGACAAAATTATTTTAATTAGCTTCATCAGTTAATTTATGCTGATTTTTAAATTTTTTATAATGAGGCATTAAATTCTAGTCACCTTCATCCTTTATTTTTTACGTGATAGTTTGATATAATTATTGTTCTTTAACATGTTCTTAGTCAATAAGTATTCTAAGATTTATACATTTTTGAAATATGAAGAAAAAAAATTGTTTACATTGCATAAAGGTACATGTAAATTATAGTATTGTTATTTTGATTTTCCTTTCCTTATTAGCATTTTACATGACCTATATTGCTAGTACATGTATCCCTATTATTGTTGAATAATCTAATTTAAAATGTAATTGCATAATATTGTGGCATAGTTTTAGTTGTACCTATACAAAATGTGGTGAAAACTGATTGAAATTGAATTAGCAAATAAATGCAAAGTTCACCAAAACAGACTGAGCATTAAGAATGTCTCGGCTAGACATTGTTTTAACCCTTTCCCTCATAGAGGACACCATGAAAAGACCTATGCGAACAGCAGCTGTTCGCTGCTCCTCAGTGGTCTGGAAATGAAGACTTTATAATTAAATTTGGTAAGGTTTAACTGTGGTTTTCTGCAGATCAGGCTTTATGTGGTACCTATTTAGTGCGTCAAGATGAGTCAATATGAGGGAAAGGGTTAATGTTATCGGCAATGCGTGGGAAAAATGGTGTAAACACGTGTCATTGTAATTCTTCTACAGTACCCTTCTTGTTCATAATTATAGTCTGCAATGGTCGAATGAAAAGCATCGAATCTATTTGGTATAATCATGGGGCATTGGTGTAGAGTCGCTATGTACCAATATTAATTTTAAAAAAAAATGAATAACTAACATTCAGGTGTGCTTAACACTCATCTGCCACATTCTTACAAAACGCTATTTATTTAAACATTCGTACCTCTCATGTTGTAGTAGCGCCATCCTATTTCCATCGAACAGTTTGCTGGGTCATGAAGGACCACGTCTAGATGTTTGCATCGTTTTGTATCAGGATGGAAAAAGAAGCTGCTACACGTTGGTGATTTTGTGCAATGCCTTGCACAAAGAAGCAAATTTGCCGTGGACTCCGCGTGGTGAACTAACGAATCGCAAATAAAACCATCAAACAAGGATCGCCACTGAAACTGTCCCTGGCCCAAAACGGAGCCGCACGCTAACGCTGTTAAACATGCCGCAATCCACATGCTGGCAGCATTAGCACGTGCAGTGTGGATACTGAAATGCTGTATCAAGTGTTTTTCTGATTTATGCTATGATATTTGTTAACACTTAGGAAAAAACTGAGTAAGTCGTCAAGAAGTCGCACCAGGTTATTAATTATTCAAATTTTATTTGATATGTAAACAAACAGTCGTTTGCATTATATTTCAAAACGATTATGTGATTTTTAACCCCAATATTGCTTCATAACCAAGTTAAATGTTTATGCAGTAGTATAAATATAAGATTTGAAAGTCGTTCTTATCTTTTTGTCCAAAAAAATGAATACACAAACAAGTGGAAACAGTTTCTAATGATTCAGACAACAGACCCCGCTGTCAATGCCGGTTTAACAAACTGATATTTACCCGAGTCATACTATCACGTTTTGGCCGAATCGTTATGCCTTTCAGTCTGGTACCACGATTTGATATGCTGTCTCAACATGCTAGCCACACTGTCGCCTCTTTGTAGTTCAGTTGCGCATAATGAGTAGGAAAACATGAACAACAATGATTCAACAATAATCATTATTTGTTGTATAAAAATAGATCTTATTGTATATGACTATGTATCGTCTTTGTTCAAACAATACACACAAGCACACATAATGAACAATTCAAAATGTACAGAGCCACAAAAATTGAGTTATAACATATATTTTTTCAGCATAAAATAGCACATAGCTTAATTTTTTTATTTTCTAATACATTACTTGATATCTTTTGTCGGGAAACATGCTATAACATATACATGGTAATATAAAGGGAAATATATACTTTAAAAAAAGGTTTTGTTTTTTAATTATATTTTATTAAAAAGTATATCATTATACTTTGTATGCATACATAAAAATAATATTTTAATTTTCAATTATATAATAATAATATATATATATATTATATAAATATTTACAAATTATAATTTCTTACAATCAAAATTCTTTTTTTTTTCATAGACGATCTTAGTTTAAAAGCATGACAGGTATATTTTGCCCAAGTTATTAATCATTTTTACAAACTTATTTGAAAGCAATTGCCAATGTCTATGTAAGTTTGGCCATCTACAATATTCGCGCTTATATTTCTCTCGGAGTTATTTATATATCGGGCATGCTAGTATATTATAGGAATTTTTTTCTTAATAACATTTTCATGAACGGGATTAATAGTCTCATAATCATGTCAGATTTTTTTTATCATATGACCTATAGTTACAGTAAATCGCGATTAAACAACAAACAAACAAAAACATGAATGAACGGACTGTAACGAATAACTTTTATAATCGAACACCAAGAAAATAGTTTTGAATTATAACTGTGTAATGCCTAAAAAGCGGGTCAGTTACTTTGGTACTTTGATTCAGAATGACGTCATCACCAGATAGGTATAAAAGGCGGTGCGAGCAGGCAAATCAGTCACAAACCGTCCCCGGTGGCCGAGTGGTTAGAGCGTCCTCCTCGCGAGCGGGAGGTCGTGGGTTCGGTCCCCGGCCGCGACATACCAAAGTCGTAAAAAATGGTACTGTTATAGCTCCCTTGCTTGGCGCTCAGCATATAAGGGTAGTTGTAGGACGGGTTGGCCAAGTATCAGGCTATTGTGACTGGGTGTGGTATCATGCCACATGTCTACGGTGTGATACTGCAGTGTTGCAGCACTTTATCTGTCTTAAGTAGACATCGACTCCAAATGACTGAAATACTGTCGGTGGAACGTTAAACCCAACAAACAAACAAAAAACAAAACAAAAACAAAAACAAAAACAAAAAAAAACAGCACAGCAGTCAGTCTGTGCTTGCATGTCTCTCGCAAACTCCAACGCAGTGGTTTTATTCGGTTTCGGGTGAAAACGAGGCACAAGTACTTAACTTCCCGGGTTCTCAATACAGCTAGTTCTACTGAGAGAAAGACTGTGCCTGTACTCCTCCGTGAGTACCCTGAACCCGGGATGACTAGGGATAGGTTATATGTTTTGAGTTGCGGTTTCACATATTTTATATTGCTCCTGACGGTCTGGGGTTCGTCAGGTTCGACAGGCTGGTGATTAGTTGAAGGTTAAGCCTTGATCAGATTTCTCTGTATATATTTGTTGTTATTTAAGATCGCGTGGCTAGGTAGCCATTGGTTAATTCATACATGAGCCAAGTTAATTAAATTATATCATTGTATATACGTTTCGCTCGACCCTGTCCGTGTGTATTTCTCATACATTTTCAA
This sequence comes from Solen grandis, assembly GCA_021229015.1. Taxonomy (NCBI): domain Eukaryota; kingdom Metazoa; phylum Mollusca; class Bivalvia; order Adapedonta; family Solenidae; genus Solen; species Solen grandis. The sequence continues at coordinate 37,057,186 of CM037779.1, read as the reverse complement.
CATCATATGAATAATGAATCAAACACTTTTAATCCAGCTGTTTGAGTTCAACACACTACTCATGTACAAATAGAATACACGCGCGGGACTCGGAGTGATATACTTCGGCCTAAGAGTTATATGTAACGTGTTAAATATAAGAAAATATGTGATGGTTATACGAAACCGGAAACAGCTGTTTGAGCATAATATCATGATAAAAATGTAATACTTCATAACTGCATTGTGTCCAGGAAAAATATCCTTACTTTTATTTATGTATGATATTTTCTTTCCCTTTTCATATCATTTATTTATTTTTATAGATATATTAAAATGAAATCTTAGCATTACAAAGTTCTCCAGCTGGATTCGAACTCGCAAGCTAGCCGTGCAGCATGCTGCATGAAGATTGTAGGTACACGTAGTACCATATCAAACATGGACACGGATCAGGGTGTGTTTTTCATTGGTAAAAAACATTACTCTGCACAGCTATACGCTTAAGCAGGGTTTTTATATGGTATGATATAGCGTCCCTGGCTAGAGTAAAAACCCAAGCAATATTATTTTATCGTTCAAGGCTTAGATCCATTGCCTTAAAGTTTCAATACATGTATATATCAATATCTAACTTTAAGGGAGCCACGCCCGAATGGTCACCATGAAGACTTGAAAGATAAATAATATTGATATGGTGTATACCTGAAAGAATTCTAAAAAAAATTACCGTCCCGTTTCTTTTCTTTTATATCTAAAGGTATCATTTTTAAAAATAAGATAAACAAATAACCATAATTATTTCAACTAAAAATACCTGAACTATGAAATAAATTCTTACCATATCAAACCCATTTTACACACTGGACTAACTTTTTTTTTCAAAATAGGCCCTATGGCTAAAACCTACATAACTGAGAGACATATTTCAAAGTTTACCCGACTTTTCGGTTGATCTTGTCAAATTAAAAAAGAATGTTACCGAGTGGTTTTGATTATTTTAGTCCTTCAAAATACCTATACAAATTATAAAATTAAAAAAAACCCTGATCTGAGTGATACAGATATAATGACTAACAAGTAGAACAGAAAGAAAAAGTTTGACAACTACAAGGATTCGATCCCACAACCCTACATAATGAGTGAAGTGATCGAGTAATGTTCACCTCGCTAGTAATGTGATGTATTCTTCTATTGTTCGAAGATCTCTTTCTGGGGCAATGTCTCCGAAAATGTCTGTACAGGACGTTGTTCAGCGTTCAAAAGCGCAGACTGATAAGAAAAAAATCTAATTTATTTGTTTTCTCTGACATATCCGAAAATAATGTCGATAGTTTTCTTTTATATTTAACCCCCTTTTCCACTTTTTACCTTATTTGTTCAGAGGATGTGACGAAAAACTGCATTTTGCAACCGTGAAAACCCGAATGCTGGTAAAAAAAAAGTTTAGGGTCGGTACAAAAAAACAACAACAAAAAAAACAACAATAATAATAATAATAACAACAGGATCGATCGGGTTAATGGAAACAAGTAACTTTTTATTACGCCTTAAAAGGGCTGCCTCCCATCTGCACTCAAAATGAGCGTAAAAAAATATGAAAACTCAAGTTTCGGACGTAAATGTTATTAATTTTGTTAATTAAGTCTACCAACGGCCAGAAACGTACTGATTTTCGAATTATTAGCAAATATCTTATCCAATCTTATCCAGAAAGGGAGTTTCCTGTTTATAAATATAATTTGGATTTCGTTATAAGGGCACTTCACATAGATCACATGATCGATAATGCGATGTAAAAAAAAAAAGGCCGGAATCCTCAGCGTCAACTATTGAAGAGGTAAGTAGTTATGCTCTTTCACCGTTATAATACTGTAACAGGTGGTGAAAACAAATCATGGCATTTAAATTTGTGTTGGAAAAAAACCCTGCGAAAACGTCATTATCTCGGGATTTTTTAGGCAATGTAAGCTATCAGAGTTAAATTTCAATGCCTCACATACAATTATAGCATTGATTTTCTTGAAATTAGAAGTTTTATTATTTTCGTCATTTTAGCATCTGGGAAGTCCCATTAAAGTACAGTATTGAATAAGTATCTTTTT
>CM037779.1:37005002-37055002 GCA_021229015.1 Solen grandis | reverse complement strand
AAATGATTCTTAATAAAACAATCAGTTAAGAAAAATCATGTGAGAGAGAAAAAACCTTAATCGACTATATACATATAAACAATCTAACAGTAACTTAAGAAGCAAAATAAGACAGTGCCTCACAGCGCTACCACGCTCAGCTGTAGGTATAATCACTAGCTATCAGGCGAGGCCCGAAAGCTAACCAGAAGGAAGCGAGGCTTCTCTTCTATTGCAATGAAGCGAGGCTTCAAAGCACCTTGTTATACCAGGCACTTCCTAAATATACCCCTGTTTCCACCCCAGCTGCAGACCGCAACCCTAGCAATCAGGCGAGGCCCGAGAGCTAGAAAGACGGAAGCAGGCTTCTCTTCTACAACGTATGAAGCAAGGCTTCAAAACGCCTGTTGTCCCGGCAGCTCCCAAACACCCTAAACAACACTAACTCTTACGTTTCGAGCAACGCGATAGTGCTTAATAAACTCCAACACACTCAATACAGCGAGGCTGCCGAGAGTGTGTGTATGTTTCAGCACATCTAACCCCAAACACCTAAGAAAATAAGTTACTTCGATGTTTCTTGGTCAGCGGCAAATTTCAGACGGACTAATTACGGCACAATCTCGGTATTTATACCTTTTAATGTAAGTGCGCCACCTAGCGACTGGATCGAGGACATTTACAAATTATCGGTAAACTAGGTTAGTCCATTACGAAAAGACGAGAATAAATGCGAGGCAAATGAAAATAATCACCACAAAGTTACGGAACTTATTTATACTGAAGAAAACAATAATTCAAATAAAAAGGATAAAACTCACGGTTATTTAGATATTTCTCTTTTCAAATGGGAACAAGGGTGGTAACTCTAAAAGAATGGACAATGCTGTTCTGCGGGAACCTTACATGACAACGGATTACGGTACTAAATTCGTCACAGTGGAAAGTGAAGGTGACGCTATCAACATTGCAGTGAACAGTGAAGACGACACAAGAAGCTGTGCAATGAATTTTAAACAATGAAGGTGAAAGAAGCAACGGTGCAATGAAGATAAACAATGAAAGCAAAAGTGCATTGAATGTGGTAAGTAAATGTTACTCAAGAATCAGTGTAATAACTGTGAACACTGAAGGTGACATAAGTAACAATGCAGTGAAGATGGGCAGTCGAGATAAAGAAATGAATATGAATAGTGAAGATGGCGTAAGCAACAGTGCAATAAAGTTGGACAGTAAAGATAAGGAACAGAGTTAAAAGATGAACAGTGAAGCAATGAGAAAAGAATGTGAAGCAAGAAACATTGCAATACATATGAACAGCGAAAGTTACGCAAACAACAGTCTCATGATCCTTGACATTGAACATAAAATGATATGATCAATTATGCAATAATAAAATCAAGTGTAAATAAGGAACAGCTTCAGTGTTAAGATAACTCAAAGGAAGAATTGTTTGCATTTCCAGCTGAATCAGAGAACATTTTGATGATAATGAGAGTCTTGTCACAGAAGTGATACAATTATTAGGAAATGATGATCAATCAAATAAATTAACAAGAACCTACAGTATGATGATGGAGAACTTTAATCCAAATGTCCAAAAGACTATGTTGAATACAGATATAATTATAATGAAGAACAACTCTGTTTTTTTTATGATGACGCCAATGATCCGGACTGGGCGTTGAGCTGTAAGAGGAAAAGAGACAATTACGCAAGCAAAAGTGATGACAATGACAAAAGAATGATATTGGAACAGTTAGTGTCACTAGATCTGAAGTATAAAACCTTAATGCTAATTAATGTACAGATATGACAAATACAGATTCATCTTCTACTGAATTTTCTGTGATTGAGGTTTTCGAAATAATAGAGCATGAAGAGTCAGTTGAAACAACTGAAAACAATAGAGTGGAAAAGAAGTCCTATTTTCACCAAAATAAACAATTAAGAATGCCAGGTAAAAGCTATCTTGGTTATGGAAAGGCAGATGACGGAAAGTCAAGATATTGTGTTGAACTGAATCAAAGGATATTGCATCCACTTGTGCGGACAGGTGTCGAAAAGATTGGGGAGGAAGACAGTGTTTACAGATCAGTGAAAATGCAAGGACCGGGTTATTCCGTGATTTTTGGAACAATATGACATGGATAGAAAAGAGTGTATATGTTTTGAATTAAGTAACTCAAAGTAAAGTGGCAAGAAAAAAAAGCAAGACATATCAAGTAGAAGAGAACATATTCGTAGTTTGCAAATCATTGTTTCTTGCGACCTTTGGCCTTAAAGAAGATACCGTATACAACTGGCTGTTTGAAAGCGATACATGTGCGGGAATGCCTAAACGAAAACTAAAAAGGGCGGCAAAACACAAGATGCACAAACCAAAGACTCAGCGATGAAGTATTTAAATGCTCTACCTAAAATGCCTTTACACTAATATAGAGCACACTCATCGAAAATGTACTTAGAAAACAACCTTGTAAGTACATGTATGAGTAAGTTATACAAGCATTACAAATAAACAGCAGGTGAAAACAATGAAACAGTGTATTAGATAACAAAATTCACAAAACGTTTTCATGAGCTGAATTTAGTAATTTATTAACCCCCCCCACACACACACACACACACACACACACACACGCAAAAATCAATGTGATCTGACCGGTCCCGGTGACCAAGTGGTTAGTAAGTCTGCCCCGGAATCATGAGGTCGTGGGTTCGATCCCGGGCCGCGACATACCAAAGTCGTAAAAAATGGTACTGATATAGCTCCCTTGATTGGCGCTCTGCATATAAGGGTAGTTCCAGGACTGGTTGGCCCGATGTCAGGATAATGTGACTGGGTGTGGTATCATGCCAAATTCTACGGCGTGATACTACAGTGTGGCAGCACTATATCTGACTCAAGTAGACATCGTTTCCATATGACTGAAATACTGTCGCTGGGACGTTAAACCCAAACAGATAATGTGATCTGTGTGTAGGCTTTAAGGCGAAAACAGTTAAAAAGATACCTATAATGAACACGTTAAGAAAAAAAGCACAAGAATCAAAAGCTGTTGACAAAGAAGCATTTAAAAACGAAAAGTCATAACAATGGATGTACAAAGCCACTTGCTTTGCCCAAAGCTAGAAGCAAGTTGCATGTTTTATAAGATCAAATTATGCTGCCACAGCTTTACACTTTTTGATCCTTCCTCAGAATCCGTAATGAACTATTTTTGGAATGAAAAGATTTAGGTGGTAACGCGTTCAGAACGTGCATCATGGACTATCATGAAAACATAGTTCTAACTGGAATTGAAAAAGTAATTATTTACAGCAATGGAAATTGAATTAAAAGGTCAAAATTAATGATTTTGTTTTAAACTTCAATCCCCATGGTGGTGTTATATACATTAGTCGCCATGAATTTACTGCTAGTACTCCGTCAAAATGTGTTTGTGTTCATGTAGACCGTAAAGTTTAAAACATCAAAAAGTTTTTAACTAGAATGAAGCGATTATACTTTTGCAGGAATTTAACAATCACAATGAACGTTTGAAATAAATGTTATTGTGTCTTAAGTTCACAACGTAATGAATGGAAGAAAGGTTGATATAATGAGTGAAAAATAGTCATACCTAAATATATCGTTTACTTCGATTGAGAACCAAGTTCTTACAACTCCCTCTCAACGGATACTGCATTGCTCCAGTACTTTGCGCAAGGGAAAGTTATGTAAGAGTTTTGCCTTAAACGAGGTTCGAACCTACAACTTCGGATCCGCAGACAGGCATGTAACTACCGGACTAAATCATCTTCAATCTACCACCTTTGTGACTTTGGAGGTATTATATAGCGAAGTTGTATCAGCATTTAAGTTTAAAGAGCAAAATGTATGAAATTCATACAACCACACTAATCTGTTTATGTAAATTAATTCCCGTAGCTACAACTTTCAGATAGAAAATGCACTTTCTGCATTTTATAATGCATTTCATAATGCCGAAGATGCAAACTCATTTTAGAAAATGCCTTAAGTACATTTATTTAAAAAAGAAAGATATTTTGTTGTATTAATATATCACGCTAATGACATATCCTATGGCATTTACATTATAAGCAAAATGTTTCTCGCACTACTTTTATTTTTCGAGAAAAACAGTTTTTTCTCGCTTCTGAAATTTTTCTTTTAGAAGGTCCGGTATTTTATAGCTAGAGCATCGTTATGTGTTGACGTCAATCATATCTTCTAACATCTTAAAAGGTGGTGAATGCGCAAAACGCACGAGGTATATACATATAACCGGAATTTCGAGCCTCGAGTTGTCTCGGAGAAAAGATGAAATGACCCCAAAATGATTGTTAAAGCCACTATTTACCAAGGAAGTTTGAGCACGTGCTTTGTATAAAGTATGGTCCCATCTGACCGAATTATGTATTTACAAATGGTAACTAAGGATCCCACTCAATAATTAGAAAGGACGTCAGTACAAAAACAAGGACAGATTTTGGTATTGTGTGTTTTGATCGTGTCATGGAATGCTCTTCTTAAAGAAGAATTGGGGATCTGGATAGGGTGGTAGCTAAATACACTTGTATTTAAATGCATGGCATTTAACGTGTTTGATAAAGATTAGGGGAGGGGGAGGTCCGCCTGGCCGAGCGGTTACAGTCGTTGACTACAAACCTCTCAGCCCCTCACCGCTGTTGGTTCGAATCCCGGTAGGGACTTCGGATTTTTCATGTGAGGAAGCCTTCCAGCTGGCTTTCGGTAGGTCGGTAGTTCTACCCGGGTACCTCTGTGCACTCGGGGTCTTCCTCCACCTGTAATTAGCTGGACGTCGCTATATGTTTGAAATACTATCGCAGTGACGGTAAACCCCAATACAACTACAACAATAAAAATTTGAGCGCCAAATGAGAATGACATATGAATTTTAAATATGAGGCATTGTTTACTAAAATATCTTGTTATGGATAAGTATTTTCCGTCTGTTACAAATGTGCTGCACAGAAATGAAACGTGGCTTCATGGACTGACTGTATTTGAAAGGGAAATAACTCCTACATAATAATTCCAAGGGCGAGACGGCCACATTGTAGAAAATCTGCATAATTTAATGTCTGCATGCCAAAAAAATCGTGTTTATGTGTTATTGATGAGCTTAATGGTGATTGTATTTATAGTTTGAATGGATGTTAAAGACCAAGATCTATTTTTTTTTACTGAACGGGAATTATTTGAAATAAAATCGAGTTTTAGATTGATATAACAGAGGAACACACACATGATTATGTTTCGCGAAACTATTTTAAACAGTTTTATGAAAATGGTGATCTATGTTACTAAAAATCATACTCCTGAAAAAAAATCGAATATGTAAATTTCTATGAATATAGTGTGTTAATGCTTAACAGACACGTCTCTAGAGTTGTATTAACACTGCATATTAATCTATGTGACCAAATAATTAACCATGGATGTCGCGAAATATGTCAAAACTCATCAAAACTATTTCCGGACTGAATAAAAACGTAACAGAAACAATTTTATACTGCAAAGGAATAAGCTAAAAATTCACAAAAATTAGACACCTTTTTTAATTCTAATATCAATTGTGTAATAGATATATAACCCTACTGGTATTTAATCAATTATTCAGTGAACAAAGAATCAGAATTCCAATCAATATACTAGTTCAAGTATCTCCTTTTTATTGAAATGGTTCAGTTAATGACGACAAGTATTCCGCCTCGGGAGCGGGAGGTCGTGGGTTCGATCCCCGGCCGCGACATACCAAAGTCGTAAAAAATGGTACTGGTATAGCTCCCTTGCTTAGCATTCAGCATATAAGGGTATATGTTGGAGTCAGGATAATGTGACTGGGTATGGTATCATGTCACATGTCTACGGCGTGATACTGCAGTGCAGCCGCACTATATTTGTCACAAGTAGACATCGTTTCCAAATGACTGAAATACTGTGGGACGTTAAACCAAACATACAAACAAACAAACGACAGGTATAATCTCCTTAGTGATTATTTCAGTGTGTACAAGAGGCATTTCAAAAGTTATACAACTGATAATCGTGCCGCCTTGCTTTGCACGGGATTCAGGAAAAAATCGTAGCAATCATCCGCCCATCGCAATTCTCTAATTTACTGGTATAAATGTTGTTTTAACAAAAGCAACACTAGTCACTGACGCTTTTGTAAAAATGATCGGCAAGAAAATTGTAAATGTAGCTTATGGTACGGTCCCACTATCCCGATTGTGGGCCCGATCGACCCCGATTCGAGGGATCGGGAAACATCATAAAGACATCGCGATGAAACGTAACTCCATCGTTTACGATCGTTAGTCTTCCTTGGGCCATTGGCATCAATCGGCATACGGCCCCGACTTTAACAAACATGCTTCTTCTTTTCGGGCTCGATCGTGCTGGAAACATCAAACCACGGAAGACCCCCGATCTCTTAAAGAAAGCGTTACGATAGACCATGATGTCAATACGGAGTCGACACGAGTCTTACCGATGATGTTACGATAAACTGGTTGTAGCCGATAGAAATACGATCTACACCGTTGAATGCCGATAGAGGCCCGATGGGAGCCCGATATCAGCACGGAATACTCTCGGTCTTGGCATTTTGGTATAAATAGGGACTGAAATATGGGATCAGCACCAGTTTATCTCAAGACTTGGTACAGGATGGACCTTTTGATAAACAAGAGAAGAAAAAGACTCCAGCTGCTCAATGGCAATTACAGCTAAGCAATCAGGAAAATAATAATAATCTAGTGATGCTGAGAACACTACCAGAAAAGCATCGAAGAAAAAATCGTAAAAGAGCTGTTTGGGTGAAACCCTGGGTTCAAAGAAGGCTAGAGTTAGGCCAGTACAGTCGTCTGATGGAAGAACAAAAACGGATAAAAGGCAAGCATTTAATGGTCAAATAAGTATAATCAGGTAATTTAAAGAGCTGTTCCAAGGCAGCGATTGAGAGGTACCGACTCTTGATAGAACAGGCAATAATACACAAACGCCCCGCCACTACCGTGGTCATCGTGCCGTGATCGGGAATGCAATCGTGGGGCTCTTCATTAAGCAATCGGTATGAACGTGTATATCGTAGGCATTCGTTCCCTATCGGGTGCAATCGTGATACATCGCTTCTACCTCTATCGTTACCTTCCCTGTGTCGAACGTGTTTCGATCGGGACTCTATTGCATACTTCAAACTCTGTCGGTGACAACGTGCTCAAAAAAAGTGGTATCTTTGAATCGGGGCAAGTTGTCATCTTGAATCGTACGTAATCGTTATTAAAACGTGTATGTGGGACTAGAAATACAAAATGTGTTTGTGAGCCCGTTCGCACACGATCCATCCCGATGTCTGCTATCGGGGTCTATCGGCCTCCATCGTACTAGTACCGTGATAGTGGGACCGTAGTCTTAAGAGGTTATATACATACTCGATGCCAGTGTGGCGTATCTTTTAAGGAAATGTATAGGGCAGAAGTTGTCTTCTGCGAGCAAGCAGAGCAGTTACGCGTAGTCTGTCAGGCATAGACAAGGATAATGAATAATCGGTTTATTGTCAATTTAAGATTTTCTGTAATCAACCAGGGTCGAATTCCGCCAACAATTTAAGCGCCAAGTAAAATTTAAATACTATGTCGAATTTCATTATTTTGTTTCTCTAATAAAAAATACCCCAAATTAACATTTCTTATCAATTATTGTAGTAATAATTCATTTCAGTTTAGTCTTTACTTGAATATTTCATATAATATTAATGGTGGAATGTGTATCTACCTAGTTTTATATTTAAGTATTACTTAGCGCTAAGTATTGTTGGTGGAATTTGAGCAAGGTACGTAAGGCACCGAAAAGTAATACAGACTCAAATCCTACCAACCGTACCTTACATAGAACAGAACAGATCAATATCTTATAAACTTATACTACTTTTATATTATAATCACACACACACACGCGCACACACACACAAAATAATATATATATAATAATATAATAATATATATAACACACAATGACGTTAATGTGATTAATATAAATCTTAACGCCACACTGTTTGCGAGAGGGTGTGCTGAAACTTTTTGAAACTTTTATACTTTTTGTTATAAAATTATCAATTTATTAAATCATTTCTACGGTTAAAGCCTGGTTTAATAAAAGTTAGTATTTTCCACTACACCTTAACGATTCCAAAAGTTTATAATGGTAGGTTTTCTTTTTAAAACGTTGTATGATTTCATTCGTTTTTGGCCTTTACTTAAGGTGAGTATTACGAGATTGAGAATTTCGTGCACGTACTAGTGAATGTACTAAAATATCATGGCTGACAACATCAATGTCTCCATTAAATCATTCTGGGATTATTTCGTGGAAGATGCCAGATATCAAATTAGACTGTCTTCCAACCCAGGACATTTTTGCAAAGTGATGCTGAATATGTCACTGGTTAACTTGAGCGCCTTTCTAAGGCTACCAGTCGTCAGGATCGATTTCTAACGACTTAATTTAGCGTTTAATAATACTTAAAATACTTAGAGTTAATTTCGCCATCTTTGTTTTTCTAAAAAAAATCAATTTTCATTTCATAGCAAATAACTATTAGTAAGTAAGGTACAATTACATTCGTCAGCTTAAATATTTCGTAAAACAGAAATGGTGAAATAAGCTTCAATCTAATATATGAATCTAACCCTTTCCCTCATAGAGGAAACCATGAAAAGACCTATGCGAACAACATAAAACCAGATCAGCCTGCGAGTACTCGCAGGCTGATCAGGTTTTATGTTTTCGCTGCTCCTCGTGGTCTGAAATAGGACTTTATAATTAAATTTGGTAAGGTTTAACTGTGGTTTTCTGCAGATCAGGCTTTATGTGGTACCTACTGAGTGCGTCAAAATGAGTCTATATGAGGGAAAGGGTTAAAAGTATACATATCACTTCAGTACTCGTCGTCGTAATAAAAAACACTTTCACATTAGCCATAACTTCTGAACTATTAAAGCTTCTGTCATCAAACTTCCCATACTTATTCACTATCATAAGAGCTACATTCTCATAAAGGGCCATAACCTTTAGGTCGAATTTGATGAAATTTATCACCCTTAAAAAGAATACAGTGAGAAACTTTAATTATGGTCATAACTTCTAATCTATTGAAGCTTCTATCATCAAACTTTACATACCTGTTCACGATCACGAGGGCAATTTTCCACTCAAGGGCCATAACTCTTAAGTCCATTTTGGCCAAAATTATCTCCCTTTTTAAAACAAAAATACAGTAAAAATCTTCAATCTTGGCCATAAATTTTTAAAATATTTAACAATCTGTAATCAAACTTCACATACTTGCTCACTATCAAAGGGGCTACAATCTCATCATGGACCATAATTCTAAGGTCCATTTTCACCGAATTTATCTCCCCATTTTTAACAAAAACCCAAACAGACGAGCGTTGACATCCGCGTGTGTTGCTCTTGTTTATTTTCAGGCTTGATATGGTGCTTTTTTGGAGATATCATTACAACCATTTTATTTTGTTTTTATAGGCGTTTGCTATAGTTAAGTATTACGATTTTTTTTTCATAACCGACACATTTACACACAAACACACACACAACAATAATGTGAAAATTATTTTGAAATAATAAAACTTAAATAAACTCGGTAATAGTGCATTATAAGAAACACTAGAGTGTGACTTTCATCCTTTGCCCATTTATAAAATCCTTTATTTCGCCAAAAATAAATCACAAAAGGAAAGAAATCACAAAATAACCTTTCACAAACTCTATATTATAACATAACGATCAAATTAGTGATAAAATTTACTTCATGAAATGCATAGCGATGCATAAAAGGTGTATTTTAGTTATGTGTATTTCGTCTATTTCGGATATTTTAGTAACCCCATATTTTGGGGGAAATGAGTTCGGTGACCCCATTTTTTTTTCTTTTTATATTTTATAAGAAAACATCATAAACTGCTATCTGTACTTTGGGCAAATTCTAATGAGTAGTATTTGTGAAATTTTATTACTAACGGGCTATAGTTTATAGTGTCAAAATATCGCTTATTATAGCGACAACAGCAATTTCATGTAGATATATGTTTTCAGAATTTGAAGGTGTGTTATTAAGAACAACTATGCTTTATATGCAAATTGTTCATGATTTTGTTACTATATATAGCATTTGTTAAAAATTTTAATCCTGTATTTTTGTAGTCATCAAATTTGAGATTAAATGCCATTCCTGTTACTGGCATGTATCAAAATGTGGAATAAAATAAAAACGAAGTCGGTGACCCCCACAATTTAATTTTGCTATTCTAACAACAATACAATGAACTAAAAAAATACCAAATATGAGCAAATCTATTGTTGGCAAACAATTATGAAGCTCTAACATACACCTTGAATTTCAGTCAAATACTAAAAACGACGCCCTTCTGAAAAAAAAAAGAATAAAGGTTAGTTTCTCAGGCACTTTTTTTAAAAAACGAATGCGGGAGGGCGGATTTGTTTTATGGCTCCTGATTTATTATTCTGTGTTTCTCTCAAATTTCATAAACTTGGAAGTCCAAATGAACACTGCCTAACACGTAATGGAAAATACATTCTTGACCGGTCAAGGAACAATCTAACACACACACACACACACATACATGTTGTATATAACTGTATTTGATTAGGTTGCTACAACATCGATTTCGTCAGATATTTCCTCGATAGTTCTTTCATTTCTGAAATTATTTTCAGTGGAAGGCAATTTTCAATTAGTCTTTAACAGCTTGCTCTATAATGCAGCATGTGGTGCAATTTTCAATTAGTCTTTAACAGTGTTGCTCTATAATGCAGCATGGTAGTGTTGCATTAAGTTGCGTTAAGTGTTACCCCTTACCTCATATCATGACAACATTTTCTGTTTATAACTATTTTTTAATATTTCAAAAGATTTTTTAAATGTTTTAAACAGTTATGAGAATTGGAGCAAATGCTCCATTTTTCATGGTGTTTTCAAATATGAAATTTCCAACATGAGTCAAAATGCGTCTCAGTTAATGAATTAAATATAATTTATGAAAATACAAACAATTATGTAAAGAGGATTCCACGTGCAATTGACAATGTAAAGTTACAAATCTATTAAACATTTAAATTGTACAAATGACTTGTTCTGTATTATGCATCAGATACCATAGGTATTAATGACGTTATTAATAGAAACATTGAAGCTTCAAGCAGGCCAGTACAACATTTGAGTTACATTCCTTAAAAGTCCACTTTCTAATATCATTTCCCGATGAAACAATGTTGTTTTATTGATGGTGGCTATTGATCAAAATGTTGTAGAATCGGAATATCATTTTTACTGTGTTATCCTGCTTATAATTATTTAAGAATAAAACATTTTAATAAATCAAGTTGGGTAAATTTATCATTGTTTTCAAAATTATTATCAAGTCGTAAAAAATTTAACTATTTATAGCGTAGCAAGATTCTTATCTGATGCTATGAAATCAAGACAGGAAAAATTACATTTATCGCTTCTTCGTGATTTTTTTATTTAAAATATATAAATGCCATTTCTGTTTGTAATAATTGTAAATATGTATTATACCGTTTGCTTTATCTTGGCCATATGTAAGAAAAACTATATTGTTAATGGCCAAGGGCATCATTTGCCGATATACCAATAAAACTGCAATTGATCATGGATCTTCATGCGGTACCAGGTCCGATTTTTATATGAACAGCAATATGTAAAAATCAAGTTTGGGTTCAATGGTAGTCTTTAATGGTTACTCTATTAATAAATGTGCTCCTCTTTAAAAATAAGCCCCCCTTTAAATAAAAGGAATTGGACAAAACTTGCTTAATTCTGGTCACTATTAAAACATGCATGCGGTTGTCACAATAATGCAGCGCCCATAGGATCAGTTTCTGTATTATTTTGATATGAATATAGTGGATACTGTATCCATCTTAGTTATACCACAGACAAAAGAGTGGCGATATGATTCAGACATACAAGATCATGACAGGGAAACAGGAGAAATTACTGTCACTTGCCATTGCAAACAGAAATTAAGGTCACAACAAAAAGTTGGCTTAGAAACACAGTCGCCTGACCACCAGGAAGTATTCCTATGGAATGAGTGTATTACATGTATTTAAAACGAGTGAAAAGGTTTACCAGAGTGGGCGGTTGGTGCTATCAATTACTTTTAAAAGTTAAGCAGGACAGATATTCAGGCAGACAGAAGACGAGAGCGAGAGTTGCACGCTACATAGCCTCTATTCTGTAGATATCAAACTTTTTAAAATGCGATTCCTTTGACACGTTTCAAAAAAAGAAAACAGCATTTGCAATCACCCAAACATGCGTCGTAGAAGTGCATTTAAAAAATCAATAAAAATCCATCGGATATCTTGATGGCAGAGACGCGCTTGACATGTGCCTGGTACTCGGCATCGCTATACTGTATATGCGGTATAGCATGCACAGGTAAACAGTGGCTGTTTCCACAGCGGTTGATCCCGGATTCGACTTTTGGAGAAAAAAAATATCGGTTCTTTTCAAAAACGAAGAGGGTCATTAAAAACGAATGCGGTGGTGCCTGAGAAACTAACCTTTATCTATTTTTTTATTTATTTATTATATATATATATATATATATATATATATATATATTTTTTTATTTTTTTTATTTTTTTTGCCTTATAAACAGGAAGAGCTTGATTCGGAATTCCTCGCTTGTCAGCAAGTTGTGTTATGTAGCTTGGGGTTTAAGAATTTCACTTCCGATTCTTTTGTATTTATATTTTTCTAGTTAACAACTTTTCTCAGAGGATTTTGGAATCCATTTATTTCAAAACTGTAGATGACATAAGAATATAAAATTTAATTCATGTGTATGCAGTAGGCAATGCAGGCATTTACAATGACCTGAGTGCTCGATAAAGTCTGATATATAACTGCTAAAGCACATGCTACATATCTGAGATAACGACACATTTTCGGCCATATCCTGATATCACCGATATCAACATTAAACCATTACTGGATGTCTGCATCTAATCTGAGTTTAATGGTCCATTATTCTTCTAAAAGCAATGTATAGAGCAAATTTATGTTACAGATCTGTAGAGTGATACAATCTATAGATGCTCAGTGAAGACAATATAACTGCAATGCATTAATGAAAAAAGTACCTTTAGCTAAAAAAAAATATTCAAATAGTTTACAAAAAATACCTGATTTACATACATGTATTCCGCTTGACGTTTTTTCGTCAATTTTCTGATGTTTCCGTAGACCGAGTACATGAATTTATGACAAAGCAGAAAAACCAATTGTGATTTTCAAATTCTAATTATTAAATACTAAATGTCGGAATTTGGTCAACATTTTCAATGCGTTTAATTATTATTATTGCACACTATATCATATCTTATCTCATTGTAAATTTTAAAATGTCATTTTTACCTCGTGCATGCTTGTATCATTATGAAATACGATAGCCCTGTAGCTGGCTCCGCTAGCGTAGTGGTTAACGCATCCACACATTTCTTTAAAAAAAAAAAATTGTGTGTGTGTGTGTGTGTGTGTTGTTCGGGACATACCAAAAATGTTATAAATGGCATCTTACATAGATCCCATATTCGGCGCTCATCATATTTTTATAGAGATGGTTCCGTGATTTGTTGGCTCAATATTGTGACTGAGTACGGTATTATTCCTGAGGCGTGATATTGACGTAAAGTAACACTTTATCTTTCTGTCTCCAAAATCCTAATCTACTGGAAATAGCTTTGAAAATACAACATGCACGAAACGCTTAGAATGAACCTTTTGGTGTATCAGATTCACTGTTGTTTTATCTATTAGATCGATATTACCCAGCTTGGACAAAATCATATCGCAGAGAAAAACCATTTATAATGGAGCAACACGTTTCTCGCTTCAGCTTAAATCATAAAATGATCAGACGATTATAGGCAAAGTTACCATGTCTGCTTTTCATATGTACCAAGTCGCTATCTGGACTCTCCCATATGATGTAACCGATATTGAAACGTCACCCAGTTTGGTGGACGTATGCAATAAACGAACAATAACACTTTTTGGGCATTGCGATATATCAGTACATGTAATATTTTTTATGTTATTATGGAATATCAGGTCCTGGGTCTACAAACAGTAAAATGTATTTTCTTTTATATTAATATGACATGATTACACTAAAACCAATGCACGTGTTCTGTATTTCTTGGTACCATAGCTGTTCTTTTAACTGTAAATAAAGACCGGTCTGAAAACACTTAAACTCATAACACAGTTTGCACATACTATGACATGTCTTACATTAATGTTTCTTTCTTGTTCTCAGTATTAAGTTATCAACAACTACTAATTAGTCTTTATAAATATTTTTATACCAGCACTGCAGCAAATATACTTAAATATCTAGGCTTATTGCGAACATGAAGTATTCCATTTGGATTATGAACAAATTATACATTGTACATGACCTGCTAGTAAGCGAATGGTCCATGCATTGCACTAAAGGACACTTGGTCACCATTGGTGTGTCTCTTTTATATTCACCGTTTGTAAATAATGTATAACTATAGCATATGGTATTCATGATATGCCATGCAATCCGTGCTTTTTGAAAATGTTAATGTAAGAATCCCCATCAATTATTCTACTTTGCAAAATATCATGTTTCATAATTACATTTGCCGACATTTATGCACATGCACGTACTTGCATATTGTATTCAGTCTGACTGATCTATGCAAGGATCCAGAAATTTTCCGCTGCGGGGGGGGGGGGGGGGGGGGGGGGGCAAAAATCTTAATGTGATGTGAGTGCTTGGGGGAGTGGGGATATCTGGAGATAAAAGTTAACGGTTTTTTAATCCGATATATTTTTTTTAAACTTGAAGGCCATGGATCTAATGCCTAGGTCCCACTGGGGAAAAATCATCGGTGATTTGAAATTACACAAATTTTCTGCCGATGGCTCCCGATGTTTAGCCAAAACAACGGAGCAGTCCCATGAGGAATGGCACAGACTGGGCATCGGGATTGGTCAGTTGAACTTTCGCTGATGCTTCGGCTATGGTACAATGGCATTGAATTATCGGGGATGGCTTCCGATGTTCGGGAAAGCTCCAGGGGACCTTCTCCGATGATCGGCGAAGGTTCCCTTGAACTTCATCGAATTTGAAACATCATCGGGGAAATATCCCCTTAGATTAGGGGATGTATCGTTGAGTACTTGCGAACCATCCTAGGTGCTTCGGGCAAAATTATGAGAGTTTGATCATGGAATTAAGAGACAAAATCAATGGAAGACTTCTTTGGGTTATGAGAATGCCCCCAGCAATGTCCCATTGCCTTTTGACCGTTTCAGTCTAAGATTGCCCAAAAAAGAAACAAATTTCAGAGTGTACATTTAAACCCTTGCCGATTTTTTTTTCCCGAATATTCTGGTATTCAGCTACACGAGAATATGTCACAAAAATGTCGCCGAACATTCGAATATCCCCGAATGCACCCCCCCCCCCCCCCCCCCCCCCCCCCCCCCCCCCCCCCCCCCCCCCCTCTTGATACTTTGGCGAGATATCACCGAAGTCTCAAGTCAAGGATTTTTAGAAGGAAAAATAATATTTCGCGGAAACTCCTTGAATGCTTCCCCATAAAACATCGGGGACACATCGAGGAACAAATAGAAAATTCAATGCAAGCAATGAACTATTTTGCAGTTCTCCCGAGGCCTCCCGATGACTCTACGAACATGGCTCGCGACGCACCGGTTAACCTGTTCACGAAGCCTCCCGAGGTTCATCAGTTTCAATCGGGAGTACATCCCCGAGGTAAAAAAATGCCAAGTGGGACTAAGCTTTAAAGTCTTGGGCGATATGATTTTATCTTTTTCCTGCGCAAAGCGGTGGGGGAGATGAGGAGTGAGGCAGACTGGGACACTTGTTTTTTCTAAATATTTAATCAATGACAAAACAAACAATATTCAGTAATAATATATGTTAGTATTTAATAACAAATCTTTGATATCCGTTTTGTTTTTTGTTGTTGTTTTTTCCGCACATAAATTTGTTTTCAATGCATTAGCATCTCGTATTATCTATTGATCATAATCAACATATACATTGTCCCAAAATATGGCAGATTAAAATTTTCTTCTTTTTTTTTTTCATTTCTTATTCATATTTTATAAATTTAAAATTCACATAGATTATTATATTCGTAAGTATTGAAAAAATGAATATGATGATGTATAGACCTTCTGTTTGTATTTATTCCTTTCAGGAAAAATATTAAGATGACAGGCCCGGATCCAGACATTTTCTGCTGGGGGGGGGGGGGGGGGGCAAAAACTGAAAGTGATCGGAGTGCTAGGGGGGTCCGGCATGCACTCCCGGAAAAAAAAGTTTTAAGTATGATGGAGATGCATTCTTAAGGGTATCTGGGGATAATATTGAAGGTTTTTGTTGTTGTTTTTAAATCCGATATATATTTTTGAAACATGAAGGCCTAGGTCCCACTGGGGAAAAATCATCGGCGATGTGGAAATAAACAAATTTTTCTACCGATGGCTCCCGATGTTTGAGCCAAAAAAGACTGAGCAGTCCGTTGAAAAATGACAAAGATTAGGCTTCGGGATTGGTCCGTTGAACATTCACTTTGTTTCGACTATGGCACAATAGCCTTGAGTCCCGATGTTCGGAAAAGCATCGGGGGACCTCCTCCGATGATCGGCGAAGGTGCCCCAGAGTTTCACTGAGTTTGAAACATCATCGGGGGAATATCCCCGTAGATTAGGGGACCTTGTGAACCATCCTAGGTGTCTCGGGGAAGATTATGGAGATTATGAGAATTTGATGGTGGAATTAAGCGACAAAGTAAAGAGAAGACTTTTGGGGGTTTAAGGGGATGCCTTAAGCAATGTCCAATGGCCTTTTTGACCGTCTCAGTCTAAGATTGACCAAAACAGAAGCTAATTTCTGAGTGCGTTTTTCCACCCTTGCCATTTTTTTTTTTTTTTTTTTTTGCGCATATATTCTGAGATTCAACCATAAGATCGGGAATGTGTCACAGAAAGGCCGCCAAATATCCCCGAATGCCCCCTGATACTTCGGCAAGACATCACAGAAGCATCAGGGATTCATCGAAGGAAAAATAATCGCGGAAGCTCCGTGAATGCTGACCGGAGCTTCTCTACGGATGTTTCCCCGGCCGTTTTTCCCGATAAAACATCGGGAAAAATCCAATGAATTCTATTTGCAGTTCAT
Source organism: Solen grandis (assembly GCA_021229015.1). NCBI lineage: Eukaryota > Metazoa > Mollusca > Bivalvia > Adapedonta > Solenidae > Solen > Solen grandis. Next base: position 37,037,668 of record CM037779.1, on the reverse strand, counting down.
CCGAGGCCTCCCGATGACTCCACATGGCTCGCTATTTCCATCGGGAGTACGTATACATCCCATCCCCGAGGCAAAAAATGCCAAGTAGGACCGAGCCTTAAGCATTGTGCGATATAATGTTATCTTTTACCGGCGCAAAGCCATGTTATTGAATAACTGCTGTGCAATCGTATTTGAATACAACTGCATTTACAGGCCCCGATCAAAAATAAAAAATAAATAAAATAAAAAAAACAGTGGGGGAGATGGAAGCGCTGGTGGTGGTGGTGGTGGTGGTGGTGATGGGGGCACTGATATTACTGAAAGGGCATTATTTCTCCGTGTAAGAAATACGGGCTTGTCGTGCATTTTCATTCACAAACTGGCATAAAATATTTAATAAGGGTTTCCTGGACCCACACAAAAAGTGACTAGTGTACACCATCAATTTATGATTGCATTGAATAATCATTAGTTTTGGACTCAACAGTGTTAAAGACAGTTTTGTTAAAGATTGGGAAAAATCAATTTCCACGCTAAACATAATTATTTTGTCAATAATGTGGAAGAAAATAGGTTCGACCTTATTGATATTGGCTGCCAAATTGTCGATCTGGAAGCAGTCTTCACACAGAAATTCTCAGAAAAAAACTTCAGGCGCACGTTTTGGGGTAGGTGTGGGCCCCTAAGGGTCCGTGTGTCATTTTTTGTACATTTTTAGTATTAATTGACACATTTTGTTTTTTTCTAAGTGTTTAATCAGTGACAAAACAAACAATAGATGTTGATATTATATATAAAATCTTTAATATCCGTTTTATTTTTCACATAAATTGTGTATTCTGTGCATTAGTATTCATTGACTTTTCAGTAACATTGATCAATAACTGATTACCTGGATTTGATTTGAATTAGTAATCACACTCTACATATACATTGTCCCAAAATATGGAAGTTAACAATTTTCAAATTCTTTCATTTCTTAATTATCTTTATAAATCTAAAATACACATAGATTATTATATTCGTAAATAATAAGAAAAGTGAACATGATGATGTATAGACCTACTTTTTGTATTTATATTAAAAAAGTAATAGAACATTTAGAAACACAACCTATTTCTGATAAAGTTTAATTTACATGGCTAGCGATAGGTATACATCTTTGTTTGCTTATAACAAAAAAAAAGAAAAAAAAGAATTACCTTTTAAACTTTTTTCCAAAACAAAATCGGCAATTTTTCATACCTGAAAGTTTATCAATCTGGCAGTTAATTTGTCCGCTTTTAATTTAAGATTTAAAATTTTATACATATAGAGAAAAGTGAATTAAAAATTTCGTTGATTAGATTTAGTCAAAGTTATTTTTTTACATCAATAATTCCTTTGGGCTCTAGTGAAAATATTTCGATGGCAATTACATGTTAATGTTCAACTTAGTTGTTGTTGTTAGTGGCTAATTTTATACTTGTCGATTTTTTTACGCTATTTCTTTAACATCACTTCTAGAATAGTTTTACTGATATAAAGTTTTTGTAACTGCCTATTTTCTTCAATCATTATCGCAGACAGATTCCTTAGGTATCACTTGACAATAGTCTGTGAATCAGTGAACGTGTCAATCCATTTGCATACACAGTACCCTAAATACATGCTCATCACTCAGTCATGGATGACTGCCGATTCGGATTACCTACACATTAACAGCAGGGGGCCACAAGACAATAGGAGTCTGGCTGGTCAGGTGGTTATGTGGATGATTCAGTATGGGGGCCCACGATGGAGATTTCCTCTAGACAGCTCAAACACTATGTAATCAGAGGATTTTATAGCTTAGAAACACAACCCATTCCTGATTGATTTTAATTTACATGACTAGCGATAGGTATATTATTATTATTATTATTACACCACATTTATATAGCACTTTTTTCATATATCTTATACGTTCAAAAGTACTTTACAATCTGTTTAAACACAAAAAAGAAAATAGGAGATATAAAATACATGCAATGAAACCATCCACTGAAACTAAATACACCTAAAATAAGGTAAGAATATCATGCGTATTTTAAAAAAAAAAAGTTCAAATACAAATATATTAAAGTAAAGTAAAGGCTCCCTGATAAAATTTAAGAAGCAAACTGGGAAAATATCATTAAATAAACGTGTAGAAAACCAACATTAAAATGTTTAAAATCCACAGTTATTAAAAGTACAGTAATCGAGTAATTTTCCATTTTAATGATCGCTATAGAATCGAACAAAGAAGAATTTTTTAAAGAGTTTCTTAAATGAGACGAAACTGCTGGACTGGCGTATTAATACCGGCAACGAGTTCCAGAGTTTTGGAGCACTAAGAGTAAAGCATCTGTCCCCATATTTCGCTGTTTTGGTTCTAGGTTGGACTAGTGTCACTGAAACGTCTTGGGATCTAAGTACACGGCAGGGTCTGTAAATTTCTAACATTAATTGAATATACTCCGGTGATTGACCATGTAGTGCTTTGAACGTAAGAGTTAATATCTTAAACTGTATTCTGGCTTCTACAGGCAACCAATGCAGCTCTTTAAGGATGGGGGTTATATGACTGAAACGTGGGGTTTTTGTAATAATCCTAGCCGCTGTGTTTTGATATATACATCTTCTCTACAGATTACTAAGACTTTTTTTTCATTATAACCAAAACAGAAAAAAGCATATCCTTTTTAACTTGTTCAAAAACAAAATCGGCATTTTTCATGCCTGAAAGTTAATCAACCTGGCAGTTAATTAGCCAGCTTTTAATGCAAGATTTAAATTTTATACATGTAGAAAAGGGTGAATTAAAAATTACGTTGCGTAGATTTAGTCAGTTATTATTATTATTATTATTTCATAATTCCTTTGGGCTCTTATGAAATTGTTTCCATGCCATTTACATTTTAATGTCCAACTTAGTTATTGTTTTAGCGGCTAATTTTATGCTTATCTATCTTTATGTTATTTCCTCTAGAAAGCACAAGCATTATGTAATCAAGGGACTTTATAGCCTAGAAAAAAAAGTATGACCAGGGCAGCTTGTGGAGGGCCCGGGGGTGGGGGAGTTTAGGCCCTATGACCACCCCCCCCCCCCCCCCCCACACACACACCTGGGGTCCCGGTGAATCCGGGCCTGTATATTTTTACAACATTGAGAGGTACATGTACTCGGTTTTCTATGGTGGCTCAGAGGGGACATAGGAAACACGCACACGCAGTATACGCAGTACCCATCTCGTGTCCACGTGATAATTAATTAATTGATGAACGAAACTAATCGAAATACAAACCTTAGCGTATTCCACGTGTTAGTATTGTACGCGCAAGTGATACTTGATTAACACGTGCGTATGTGATAATTAATTAAAACCGGGCCTTTACGAATGTGGATTAATAACGATTATTACTTGCCAAAGACCGTCAGACTCGCTTAACATATCGCGCTTCAATTTTTTTTTTTTAAATTTTTTTTTGCACTAATTTTTTTATTATTTTTTTTCTTGCCGCTTAACAAATTAAAACAATAACAACATGAAAGAAATTTGCAATTTAAAGTACATACGCAAGTATGTACCTAGCAAGTTACTGTAAGTATATGTACCTAAAATCATTCAACTGGGAATTACAGTTTACTTAAAATAACTTAGTTAAAAATTCCCCCCAAATATTAAGCCTCATTTCACATTCGTAGTAGTAAATGATAATAAATGGATAACTAACTAGATATATAATATTTTCAAACATAATCTATTCACATGAATTACAAGAAGTTAGTTTGTATCTTGATAAAATTATAACTTACAGTCATCATTGTTTATTTACGTGACATGGAAGAAAGCTGATCACGTGACATGGATGATACTAGTAGATTATTTCTGATATCCTTTCGTGTCACCGTAATTTTCAAAGCGAAAAGTGGGACGTCCACAGTGACACATGTATATTTTAGTGTTTTTTTTTCTTTTCTTTTCTTCTTTTTAATTCGTGAAATTGATTTGATGATATAAAGGGCAATAATACAGTAATATTTACTGATGTAGTTTGGTAAAATGAATTTAGGTTATTTCCCCTGTTAACACAAGGATTTAAGATGGCCGCTAGAAACCCAGGAATCGACTTTGGTACGTTATTTTTTTCAGTTACATTGTCAGCTGTTTTCATGATATTGGTTTGATTTGGAAACTGTATCTTAGTACGGTAACGCATGTTTATCAGCATGCAATAAGTATTAGGGTATTATTGACGTGTTTCATATGTTAAATTAATGGGTGGGGTACATGCAAAGCAAAAAAAGTCAAAATGTTAATATCTGATGTGAATCAGATAACACAGGTGTTTGACACCACTTTTAATAAAAGTAAGTCACGGCCATCATGCAGAGTAATAATAAAGGAACAGAGGTTAAAGGTTAAAATTAACCCGAGCACGTGAACATGTGTCTGCATAGGTAAACCAGCTCTATTTTTTTCTTTTACATGTTTTTAATCAAGTTTTTTTCTTCTTTTATTTCATTTCTTTTTAACTTTCTTGTATGTTGATCTGTAGATTTGATCGTTTCATTTGACAAAAAAAAAAATATATATAATTACAAAATAATCCAAAAGTATCACTACGGTAAATATTGTAACAAAATTTTGATCAATGTTGTTTTTTTACGTCCATTATGTATGATGAATGTTTATAATTATGTGGCATAAACTTAAAAAACATTCAATAAAGCAAAATATTACATGCCTTGTAGCTATGTTGATTGCTCTGAAAATGTCCATATTTATTCCTTGCCCCCAATGGGATTTGAACCACAGGATCTGCAGTTTAGTTTGTTAGGACTATACCACAGCACCCTTTCTGTTAATATAACCTGTTGATCTTTTTAACAGAAAACATTATCTTTCTATTTAAACATGTTTTGGACCAATTCTGTTTTTTTTTCTGATGTACTGACAAACGGCAAATCACAATATAGTAATGGTTCAGACAAATGGGTTAATGGTTTTAAAATTCATAGTGGTTACCTGTATTTAGTATGTGAAACATCCAGTTAATCACTTTGTCAGTTGGTTAGTCTGTCTGTCTGTTTCAAAAAGAAATTTCTTTATAAATAACTTTTATCATAAGTATTTTAAACATATTTTGACCAAATTTGGTACATGAAAACCTTGTGTAAAGAAAAAGCTATGGTGTGCTTTATGGGTCAGATGGATTAAGGTCAAAGTGGGAAACTTTATTTCAGTGAGAGGCTCACAATGGGGATTCCCACTACAGAGCACAAAATTTAAAATAAATCACATCAATTTTATAGAAATTTAGCCTAGGAAATTGTATGATCAAACCAGTAGGGGTGGGGGGTGGACGAGGGGCTACCCCTTGTGCATGCCTCAGACTTCCTTATATAGCTCACATCTCATTCTAGATCTGGGCCTGCTTTTTAGCTCACCTGAGCATATTGAGCAATTAGGACCATCCTTTGTTAGGCATTTGTTTTGCATGCAAAAAATTTCTTCAGTGCTTCAGAATGTTTTATTATGATTCCTTTAGGCATGTATTTTTAGTAAAAAGCAATATGTACCTTTATTTCTTTATAATCTAACAGACATTGTGAAAACCGTCAGTCCAATGGACCTGACTGATAAATTCTGAATAGGTCCAACAAAAATGATAAGGGAATCAGTCCATCTGTCCGACCTTTTATAACAGCTGTGACAAATATGTGCTTATAAAATAATAACTCATAATAATACTTATGAAAAACATTTTTTTCTATGAATTTCTAGTTTTCTCATCAAAAACCCACCAATAAAAGACTCAGAAATGGCAATCCAATGCGAAGAGGCTGATATTTTGTGGTTACTTTCATTTTCATTTGCTTTGAATGTCTGGATATTGCAAAAGACACAAACAGGTTTTGTAAAACGGTACTGACCTCTTTTATTTCGTTCATTTAGTGTCATTCATTTCTTAAATGAAATTAAATTTTCAATCAAGGTTTACCTTTTTTAATTGTTGAATAAGCCATAAGGTATGTTATAATGTTAATAATCATACATATAAGCTGTAAAGTTAGATAACACAAGTCAGTACTATTTTGCCATTGGATTTTAAATTGCGACACTATATAAACTCTAAGAGAATAAGTTATTTAAGACAACAGCTAATTTCCTGCAATCTGGCCATTAAAACTGGAGATAGAGGAGGAAAGGATAAACACTCCTACATGCCAGCATGTATCTAACAATTAAAAAAAAAAGGAAAATAACCGACTACAAAAAGTATAAATTTGGCTGAACTTGATTGACTATCATCTTCCCAATTACAGAGTCATGATAATTATAATGGATGATTACTAGCCCAAAATAGTGAGAGTAAATTATCAGTATAAAATTTATAGAAGGATTTTGAAAAAGAAAACATGAAAATAATATTCTGTTATCTAATTATGATTTCATTAAATATGAACACATGTATCATTGTTATGCATTAGAACCGTTACAAAACCAGGGCATTAAAACAATTGGCTTATAATATACTTGTCAAACCTACTGACACATTTTCTTCCCGAAAGATATAATATCAGTTTCTGTCAGTCCGAATGACTTCACACACTTCTTTTCAAAATTTCACGTGTCTGATCTAATCCGACTATTTCTATGTAAAAGCTTCAGTGACCTATATTTTATCAGACTGCCTATTCCTGGTAAACACTATAATAAATAATGTTAAGTTTTCCACTAATGACTACATTTTGTGTATATAATAATTGTGTTAAGGGTGTACAAAGGAGGGAAAATGAAAGCCAAGATAAGATATTGGTCATTTACATGAACTGTGCCAGACTTGTATGTGCAAAATCGTGATTTATTGGTTTAAGCTGATCGAAGCCAGCGTTTTCAGACTGTGAGACTTGTACAAACCTATTGTATTGTTTATAAATACTTGAAAATTACCCATTTCAGGGCTCTCCACAATAGTGTATTTGGATTCAGTAATTACCCATTTGTAGAAAGCAGTGGCATTTTTTAAGTTAGTTTAACTTACATTGAATATACATAATTATATGTACACATAACACTAAGGTAAACAGTCATCGTTTTCTAATTCACCAGTGACACCACTGGAGGTTTATTGATTTTTAAAGAGTTTTTTTTTTTCTTTTTTTTTTTTTTAAATTTGATTTTGTTAAAATCATTAAAACCAAATATTTCTAATATTTCAGAAAGAATAAGGGTAAAAACATTCCTCTGCTTTTTATTATTTAGAATTCAGAATGCAAAAAATATTCAAATGAAGAGGAATGTACATGTTTTAGAAATGCATTTCTATGAAAATATTTTGACTGGTGTTTTGTCACAAGAAGTTGCATTACATGTTACAGCTATAATTATAAATATATATAAGAAAAGTCTGAGAGAGAGAGAGGGAGAGAGAGATCATTATACCATGTTGTCATTAAAAAAAAAAGAAGAAGAAACAAATTAAATTACAATATTCCCACCAAACAAGTTGACACATGTATCTGAGCATATTTTGATTTGAATAAAAAAATATTAAGAGAGATGGACAGTAATTTATACCATCCATCAGACAGAAGAAGTTATTTAAAAGTACACCCTTGCATTATAAATCAGGTTAATGTAACTGGGTGCAGTACCATCCCAGGTGGCTGAGTGGTTAGAGCATCTGCCTTGGGAGTGGAGTTTGATCCCCGGCCGCGACATACCAAAGTCATTTAAAATGGTACTGGTATAGCACCCTTGCTTGGCGCTCAGTATCTAAGGGTAGTTTCATGACTGATTGGCCTGGTGTCAGGATAATGTAACTGGGTATGGTATCATGCCACATGTCTAAGGCCTTATACTGCAGTGTGGCACTATATCTGTCTTAAGTAGACGTTGTCTCCAAATGGCTGGAATACTGCCAGTGGGACGTTAAATCCAACAAACAGACATAACTAGGTTCAGCATCATATACCATAAATGATTGTATTTTGTACTCAGTGTTGAAAAATTAGTCATTGGCACCATACTTTTTGTGAGATGTTTAAAACATGTAAACAAAAGAAAGAAGAACAAATATACATGTAAATACATTTATACAGGTGGAAAAAGATGGAAAAATGGCTAGATAAGTGTTACAAAATATTACAGAGTAAATGAAAATTATAACTCTTCAAGTATTTAACAGCTAGTACTTTGAGTAGTCACACTATTGAATATTTATAACATCCATGTACATGTAACATATGTAGGACAAACCTGACAACACCCAGTGTTTATTGACACATGGCAGATAAGGTTGGTCTCCCAATCAGACACTGAGAAAGTTGTAAGGACTCAGACAATAGACTCACTGATATAGGGCTACAGATTGCAACATATCTAGGTTAAATGTGACAAGTCAGCCATTGGAAGTCGGTAGAATGATTAGAAAGTCGAGGTATATTTAACCCTTTCCCTCATATAGACTCATTTTGACGCCCTCAATAGGTATCACATAAAGCCTGATCTGCAGAAAACCACAGTTAAACCTTACCAAATTTAATTACAAAATCCTCATTTCCAGACCACTGAGGAGCAACGAACAGCATAAAACCTGATCAGCCTGTGAGTTACTTGCAGGCTGATCTGGTTTTATGCTGTTCGCATAGGTCTTTTCATGGTGTCCTCTATGAGGGAAAGGGTTAAAGAGAGAGGTCGTTAGGTTTCAGTTTTTATCAGCAGACAGCGATGTACTGATGCTTATAAATATACGCATCATGGTTACTAATTATCATCAACAAATTTTTCTTCAAGTACCCTGGTATTTCAGGTATTTTAATTGTTCCTTTCCAAATTGAAAAATTTTAAGAATCATATATAATTTCCTAAATTAATCCATGACTGTTTATATTTAAGAAAAAAAAGTTATATGCATAAATCACATCATTTTTTTTTTATGTTTGATAGGATATACTATAGAGAGATAGTCAACCACCTTTATTGGTGCTTCTTTATTAGTAAACTGTTTTAATTGTTTTTGATCATCTTTGTTTCCCTTTTATAACCTACCATGTAATTAGTTTCTTACATTTTGTTAGTCAGAATGGGTTTATGTCAACTGGGATTTTATATATGAGTAAATGTAGTAAATGCTTAACAAAAGATGGGTGACCTGTATTTTTTTTCTTTTATTTATGGGTATATGTTTTAATTAGGGCTTATAAGTATTGTTGGTTGAATTCAAGACAATTTTGCTGTACTTGATGAAGCATTGTAATGAGATACTAACTGGCAAGGTTAAGTGGCTTGCAGATCATGGTAGTCAGTTTGTCTCCAGGATGCAGATTTTTATCTGATGTTGTTATGTAGGCCATAGCTTGCATAAGCCTGAGAGGCTGAGACATCAAATAATTTTAGATTATTTAGAAATGTAGTGAGGCTTATTTTAACAAAAAAAAATAAAAAAAATGGTGCTTGAGTTATGTCCTATATTTATGATATCAGTAAAGAAAATCAGAGTTTAAAGGAGGGATCCACCAGTGGAAAATCTTGAAATATATATAAATAACAGTTTTATGCATGGGACATGAGTCCTTGTGTATATGCTCAGGTTACTCTTTTCAATAAAGAATGAAAGGGTAATATTTTTACTTCATTACTCAATTAATTACCGATACTCATCAGAAATTAAAGTCACAAGGTTAATATTCAGTTGGCCAAAAAAGCTTAATCATGTCCTTCTGTTGTTGTGTAACATATTTCCGTCCAGTCTTAATCCAAAAACTAAATCGAATTGCAAAATATTAAAAGGAGAGATAAGTTTCAATGGTTTGTCTAAATAATGATACCTGTGTATATACATTATGAAAAACGTGGAGCCTTTGATGAAAACATATTTTAAGTGTTAATTTGGTCTAGTTTAAATTAACCATGTATCAGTCCAGTGGGATCTCAAAACTTTTGGTTCACTGGTCTAGCCCTAAAAAGTGTTAATATGGAACCCTGTACTGGTAGTATTTTGCGTGTTAGATAATCTTGCTGTTAAAGGTTAAAAACTAGTCCTAGTCCTTAGTATTTATTGATAAAGCACATATTATATAAAGAGTATAAAAATGTCCCCCCCCCCCCAAGACCCTAGCTATAGCTGTTACTAGTATGACATGTTGAGTACGCCCCCATCTCCCACTTACACTGCACCTATAATATTATGTATACAAGTGGTGGTATGATGGACCATGAAACAGTCATAACTGTCTTAGAACATTTAGAGTTGTTTTCATGTAATAAATGTCAAATATATAACAAAAATATCATATTATTTGGACTTTGAAAAAATGACTGCTTTAGACAGGTGATTTTTTTGTTGTGTGTGACATAGTCACTCACAGCTAAAGTACCTACATTCTGAGGGTCCGTTTCTCTACATTTAAAACCGAATAACCTCTCAATTTTGTATGAATGACAGAACGATTGAACAGAATTCTACAAAACAGATATGCTGAGATTCAGCTAAAGTATTGAAAACTCAATTTTGAGTAAAAAAATAAATATTTACGGGACACAATAATTGTATGTAGTATAAAAGCACAGAACTATTTTCCCAAGGATGTTGCATAACTCACTTTACCATGCGGAGGAGTATAGTTTCTTTCGAATGCAAAGGTGGCTCATGTCTTACTTTGGATGGTGGATGTGCAGGTTTCGGTTATTTAGTGGTGTTTCAATGGTCCATATAGAAAGCTTGAATTCGATAAAAATCCGTATAACCTCCTTATTGTATATCTGCTATCCGAAGTTACTAAAAACACAGTAGGGAACCACTGAGTTGCATCTATAAATAGAAACTGTGCTGTCACTCTGTAGTACAAATCAAAGTGCTGATAGTGCTAAGAGAACCGTATTGTCTCATTTCTTTTGTTTATCACAGTAAATTTGATAACGGAGGTCAAATTTTCGCACAATGCCAATAACACTTCTTTAACGTTGCGTGAACATGGTCATTAGATGAGCACACCATTTGTTTCAACATACTGATAATAATTAGCACATTGCCACTCTTACTCCTCCTTTATTTCTAAAGCCTTCAATAAACAGTCGTTTATTATTTTAATATAAGTTAAATATTTGGAAAAACTAAGTTACCCTGCATATTTGCAGCTTGTCAAACCCTCTTCCACTTGAGACACACAAAACTTCAGTGCCTCCAGCAAACATTTAACTTTGAGATGACTTCTTCTATTTCAGATGAAACTGTCATACAGAATGTCTATGTAAATTTACCGGCAACAAAACGGCGAGCTGAGCAGCTTGGAACAAGACGTACAGTTAAAAAACAATGGCAGGTATGTGGTGCTAGTTCTCTACCAGCCCAAATGACTTGTAAGGAGGAATATCCATGTGTTTATAACTTGATGAATATCAATTTATTGAACTTAAGGTAATCCATCCATTATTAAATTATAATCATGGTCCTTCAAATACTTAACAAAACTTCAGTGCTGATGCAAGCATTTATTGACTTGCATTTACTATAAAAAATTCCCTGGTCATTGATAGACCATGATCACAATTGAATGATGGATGGATTTCCTTAAAATGGTATACATGATTATGAAACATTAGATTTTGCTTCTCTTGCTGGAGTACAATCAGAGCTACAATACTATATGAGCAAACAGTGGAGACCCAGATCAAACAGATCTGGTGAAGAGAGCTATCTCATTCGGGTTGACATGATCTGCTCTGTGCCAAGGCAGCAGAGCATCTCTGTTTGAAAAAGGAGATCACTGAATTTGATACCCCTTCAACATTCGTTCCTTCAGTAGTCCTCAAATTTTTCACTGGAATCAATGAATAATAATACCCATGAAATAGAGGTTCAATGATTTATTTAATTATATTTATTTATTTATCGTAACAATACATTTTCACAAGTGTACAGCACAAAATACAAAGTCAAACTTTAAAAATAACACATCATGATTTTATGAGTACATGTACCATACTTTTTTCTCCCCTTATTTATAATCTATAGGTTTTAATTGTTTCTGAGTTTTTTCTCTCTTATAAAATACAAATTGTTTAAATATCATTACACTCAACAAATTTGAGATGTAAAGAAATACAGTTTTCTACTTTATTATTTAGATAATTTGTGTAAAAGAAAAAAATAATGACAAAGATTACAAAAACAGGGGTTTACTTAAGGATTTGACTTTCACTTGTCCAGGGGGCAAGTTACTTTGAACATCCTAGCCCCCAGTAAAAACAGGAGGCCCGATCTTGAAGTTAGTTGGTGTTTGTTAATGTTTAAAACTAAATATGTGTAATATTAAGGTGAATTTTAGTTAATATGTATCAAAGACAATTTGCAAGTATTTTACCCCATATATAGAAAAAAAAAACCGGAAAGATTTCACATATATAAATAAACTTGCCCGCCAGGCTATCTTCTTTGAAAAATCACTTGCCCGCAGTGATTTTAACCCGGCGCGGGCAAGTGGGTGTCAACTTAAGAAAACCCCTGAAAAAGTAAGAAAAGAAAAATAGCTTCTGATTGAATGCTTATAGAGCAAGTGCTACAGTTATCGGCACTTTAGCAGGGAATGTTACGTTACGCTGACCTAATACTGTATTGAATATACATGTAAACAATATATTTCATTTTAACATCTTTGATTTGCTGTTTGATTACTCAGCAGGCGCATTGTTATTTTTGCATGCCGTGAAATTTTAATGCAAACAATGTCACCAGCATGTGATAGTTACCAGTAGTGTGAGACAGTTATCAGCACCTTTAATTGTTAACAATAATAAGCATCCTTTTTAAGGTAGGTTTGTGTTTTTGGTGAGTGATATTAATACGCATCGGTTTGTTTAGTTATCTTGTCTTCTTCTGCTGTGGTGAATAACTTTTTTCTTCTAGAATCTTGTATTCTTGTATGGTCATATATGTACTAATTCATGTACATCTTTGATATTTTTTCTTTTATCATTTTCTTTAGTATGGGATTCCTAAAATCTCCAAATGTCTCCCTAACAATCAAACTGGCCAGTACAGTCATTATCCTAAAACATTTTATAGAATTAATTAAGTTGCATTATACAGTTATGTATACGGTCATATGTGCTGATAACTGTCACATGTTTAAGACTCCTGCTTCAATTATTTGACACCCAATAATATGAAAATGGGAACAAGAGCAATAATTTGGTGGTCTTTTACATGTAGCACATTTAAAGCTTAGCGGTATTAACCAGAAGCAGATGAATTTTACCTGAGTCAATATTACAGAAACACAGTTTTCATGGACACCTTATCTTAAATGATGACATAAGCAATTAAAATAGCAACATATGAAATATACAGTATGCAGTCTAACCTTCTTTTAACCCTTTCCCTCATAGAGGACACCATGAAAAGACCTATGCGAACAGCATAAAACCAGATCTGCCTGCGAGTAACTCGCAGGCTGATCAGGTTTTATGCTGTTCGCTGCTCCTCAGTGGTCTGGAAATGAGGATTTTGTAATTAAATTTGGTAAGGTTTAACTGTGGTTTTCTGCAGATCAGGCTTTATGTGATACCTGTTGAGGGCGTCAAAATGAGTCTATATGAGGGAAAGGGTTAAGCTGGTATTTATGAAGAAATAAAAGACCTGTAAGTCAAAAAGCGCATGTCTTGGAATTTTTCTGTGATTGTGTGATGCAAATACGGGATATTGTGCATTTCATTGCATCTGATCAAAGAAAATATAAAAACAGGCTGATAACTGTAACCTGCCGATAATTGTAGTACTTGCTCTGTTATGAATTTATTATGAAATTGTGATAAATTGTCATTTTTAAGAGCAATTTCTCCCTCAATTGTTTTTCTTGAATAAAAAAAATGAAGAAAGTTTCCAAATTTAAATAGCTCTTGAATAACATTGTTATGTATATATAATTTTTCATCACTATTATAAGGTAATTAAAAAATTATGGTTACTCATTGCTTTGTTGTATCCAAAACTTACAATTTCAAAATCAAGTGATATGTATATACCTTTTGTTAATAAATAATTTGATAACAACCAATTCCACATATACCGAGTTTCTTTACATGACAAGAATAAGTGTCCAATTGTTTCAACGTGCATATTACATAAATCACATAACTGAGATGCTACAATGTTACACTGAAACAAGTACTCATTAGTAGCTATTAAGGGCATATATCACAATAGCGCCATTTTACTATATAGACTAAGAAGGAAAATCAAAACTAGCGAACAGAATTTTTTTAAACTTGGCATGATTATGGAGAATCACACTAGAAACAAATTTATGGGATAGAAAATGGGGGTCCCTGTGCTACTTTTTGAGTTATCTGCCCCAAAATAGAAAAGGGGAAAAAAACTCATATTTTGGGGCAGATAACTCAAAAAGTAGCACAGGGACCCCCATTTTTTATCCCATTCATTTGTTTCTAGTGTGATTCTCTATAATTATGCCAAGTTTAAAAAAAATCTGTTTGCTAGTTTTGATTTTCCTTCTTTGTCTTTATAGTAAAATGGCACTGTTGTGAAATACGCCTTTAAACATTTTAGATACATCTTGAAGAAATGTCTGTCATTGATCTAAAACATATTATATATATATTCTCCCACTTTAAGTCACTTCTATTTAACTTTTTATGCCATTTTCTTTCAGACTTTATTTCATTTTTCTTTCTTTTTATTAATTGAAAATTATAGAAGAATTTCATAACAGGTTTTCATAACATGGAGTTACATAATAAAAAAAAAAAAACATCTGACTGACAAAAGGTCAGTTATAATAGCATCTATGACACCTACAAAACTAATTAATGATATACCATGGTTATGATTATTGATATGACATTTTTATTTATTTGAAATAATGTCTGGGTCACCCTCTCAATCACAAATCTCTGCATGTTTTCCAGTAGCTTGATAATTAATTTTTATGCCTCTGTCGCTCTTAACTTGAAACTTCACACGTGGATAGACCACATGATGGAAAAAGTGTCATGCACAAGAACCATAACTCTGCGCATCATATTTTTGGAGTCATTGCCCTTTGTTAAATTTCAGCATTTCTCGCGCACTAAAAGACATATAACCTTGAAACTTCATAGCTGGATGGATCACATGGAGGAGAAGTGCAGTGCGCAAGAACCATAACTCTGCACATAATATTTTTGGAGTTACAGCCCTTTGTTCAATTTCATACTTTTTTTTTTGAAAGTTTTATTCATGCACTATGTGACATTTTACCTTGAAACTTCGTAGGTGAAAAGAAAGACCTCACAAAGGAGAATTGCAGTGCACAAGAATCTTAATTCTGCAAAGCATATTTTTGGAGTTATTGCCCGTTGTTTAATTTCATATTCAATTAAATTTTGTGCGGAGAATAACTCATGCATTATGTAACCATGAAGATAACTCCATTCGACTCATTCTATTGAAATTAAATTTTCATTTATGGAAAGAAATTAATGAGAGAAAGTGTCATGCACAAGGTTCATAACTCTGTGCGGAGCTTTATCAATATAGTCAGCCCTTTAACTTTAACTATTTGCATATGTCACTGTGTGCCTTAGTGTATATGTGTGTGTGAGGGGAAGGGGGGTGCGGGGAGACATCAGTTTTCTACAAAACAAATCTGTAGTTCAGTTCCTTTATATACCTATTTTGTCTGCATGGAATGATAATATTTCAAATATTTGAATTTGGGAAAATGTACATAATTGTTAAATGTCTGACTGTTATGAGATACAACAAATGTGACAAAGTAGGTGTTCGTCAAATATAACATCAGGCCTTACTTTCAGATGTTTGGGAAGGGGCCTTTTTATCATATTTTGGGGAAAATATGGCCATTTTTTTCATTTGTGGAAGAAAGATCCTGGAGTAAGATGCAAATTTAGGAAAAATTGCATGAATTTAAAGAATTTTTCAGAGAGGAAGGCACCTATGAACAGCCCCTGATAAAGAAAGAAAAAAGCCCTGCACATGGACCTTAATTGGTGCTTATAGCTTAAAATGTTTGAAGTTCTTGTCTTGTTAACCCTTTGAGTATATATAGTCTCTTTTTCAAAATATCATTTTTACACAACTGTTGTTATTTTACTATGTAGAGTTAAGTTATTTCCTTACACATCTTGTCTGATATTGCCTTTGATATGATGATTTTATGAACAATGAATTCATCAGTATCTTTTTAAGACAACAGCCAGCGCATAAATACATAAGTGACTGCAACTGCAAACTTCTCAACACATTTAATACATAAGTGCTTGAATGCTTTGAATCAATTAAATGATCCTTTAACAGTAGTCTCGCCAGCTTGCCTTGGCCAACAAAAATTAGTGCAGAGAGAGTGAAAAATAAGAACATTTCTTTGTAATTTTCTTAATTTTTCTATCTCAAGTTTTGGAAGGGCTTAAGGCAGGGAGAATGATAATTTTAGGAATTTTACACCCCTGAAAGATACGGTATAAATTTTAACAGCAAAGACTGGGAAAATGCATTTGTTAATGAGTTGAATAATTTTGTTGTGTGATAATTGTTTGTTCAGGCTGCTTGGCAATTGAGAGCAGTTAGCTGTATAGACCTGACTACCCTGGCTGGAGACGACACCCCGGCCAATGTCAGCCGGCTGTGCTTCAAGGCCAAACACCCGGTCCGACAGGACCTCATTAAGGAACTGGACGTTGAGGACCTAGGTTTGATATTTGCACTTGAGATAAACATCACTCTTTGTTTTGAATGGTCATTTACAGTTGACCAACATTAAGAATTTGGATGAAGTGAACCTGCTGGAACCCAAATATGTTACAGATTTAAAAGAGGTCTGACTATATAACATCACAGGTTTAACACTTACCATACTTTATTTTTTGTTTGGACTTACCGGTACCCTTCTTCTATTTTGGACTGTACCATTAATTGTTTATGGGGCTGATGCTAGTCTGCTGTGCAGGCTGATGCTAGTCTGCTGTGGTCGCAAAGGAAGTCAAAAGTGCCCACAACATGGTATGGGTTAAAGAAGTGTGTAAATTTAGTAGTCTCGAGCTTTTATGTTTGTCTGTACAGCCTTTCAAGAGCTTAGTGTAAAACTGTAGAAATTGCTCTTTTAATTATATGTGCTTATATACTATAGTTTTGTACCAAGCTCTCTGTTTGTGTCTGAATGTAAGTTAAATTATTTAAGATTACTACATATTCCAAAGCTGAGGGAGCCTCCCTGGCCGAGAGGGTAAAGTCGCTGACACTTACTCCCCCTCTCCGTGTGGGTTTGAATTCCAGCAGGGTCATTCGGATTTTCATGTGATGAAGCCTTCCAGCTGGCTTGCGGTAGGTCAGTGGTTCTACCCGGATGCCTCTGTGCATGACATGGGTTCAACTCCCAGTTTGTCATTTGGAATTTTGACAGGAGGAAGCCTTCCAGCTTGCTTGTGGTAAATAACCCATGTGTACTTAGGGTTTTTTCTCCACTTGCAATAGCTGGTCGTCACTGCATTTCAGAAATATACATGTACTTTTAAATTTTTAGTTATCTCCTGATTACACATTGGTAGAGAATTTAGATTATGCATGTATTGATTAAAGTATGGACAATAGTTTGCAGTCTAGTACCAATCTAGTTTTTCATAGGGGGCCCAAATCTCTTTGACAGTTAAATTAATGTTAAATATATCATTTTAATCAATCATAAAAGCACTAGTGTTATTATATTTCACTCCCATCTTCCCTGTCCTCACCGATGTTATGTTTTTCTATTAAATTAACCACAGGCATCACAACAGGAGCAGTGTGTGTGTATCCAAATCGTGTTGCTGATGCTGTTAACTCTCTAAAGGCTGCCGGTGCTCCACATATTCCAGTGGCATCAGGTATGGCGCTAAGTTATGTAGAGATTAAGCAAATATAAGTTCCATTACCTGTACATCAGCATGCTGTCTAGGGAAATAAGAAAATGTAATTGTATCTGATATAACTGTCATGTTATTACATGTAGCTCACATACTTGATTAATTACAAATGTCATTTCCTCATAAACCCTTTTTAGCTCACCAGAGTATGTGCTCAAGGTAAGCTACTGTGATCACCCTGGGTCCTTCATTGTGTATTGTCAACAATTTGCTTAAAAAGACATCTTCTCTGAAACCACTGGGTAGAAATTGATAAAACTTGGCAAGAATGATCCTTGGGGGGGCCCTCCACAAAAGTTGCATAAACTTGTTCAATGCAGAACTCTTGTTGCCATGGCAACCAACATCATTTTATTAAATAACTTTAAAAATCGTCTCCTCTGAAATCAATGGTCAGAATTAAATTTCCTTTGGCTCATATGGTCACCTAAAAGTCATCTACCAAAATTGTTAAAATGAAGTTGATCCCTCAAAAAGTGAGGACCCCATGGAAGTTGCTAATTTCCTCATACAATCTGTATTGAAAATTTCAAAAATCATGTTCTTTGAAATCAATGGCTAGAATTTAATTTCTTTCACTTCTTACTAGTCCCTTGTTAGTAAACCCTTGCAGATATTGATGTCAGTCTACCAACATGAGTTAAATATCAATTTTGAGTTTTGTTTTTGTTCACTGATTTTTGAAGAAATTTTGAACCTTGGATTTAAAAAAATTCTTAACTTTCTATTTGCCAGTAGGGAACTTAGTATTGGTTAAGTAATACTTCCAGAATGCTTGTTCTATATAAATACCAGTGCGATTCTTCAAACATGTGATTTTGGATTCCTTAAGCTCTATGTTGGTCCGTAGGTAGTATATCCTTTATAATTTCTGTGCGATTCTTCAAAGTCAAATCTACCTGTTAGTCCTCGGCAATTAGGTCCCATGACCATCTGTCAGTGTGATTAACCCCTTGACCAAGGTAGTTTTGGGTAAATAGGCCTCTTGTTCGATTTTAAGATTTAAGGATGTTCCCTAGGTGATGCTCTAACTATTAAAAAAATCGATTCCATGCAGAACTCTGGTTGCTATAGCAACAATGGCTGTTTAAAAATTTTTGCACAGACTCACTGGCTGATTCTTAACCAAAATTATTTAAATTATTTGGCTTAATTATATTGAAAAAATCTTCTCCTCAGAAACCAAAGTCCAGTTTAGATATTTGGTTTGTATCATAGCCTAGTGGACTTTTATGAAGTTTGTTCACATCATGGCCATGGGGACATAATCGGCCTTTCCCATGGGTCATTTTGTTTTATATAGACTAACATAGAAAAAAACTTGAGAAATTGTCAGAAACCATAAGGTTTGGAGTTAAGAAGATATTTGTTGTGTAACATGGCCTAGTGAACTTCTTCCAAGCTTGTTCAAATCCTGGCACTGGGGTCAAAATTTGCCCCATCTCAGGGGTAACTTGATTTATATAGACTTATATAGGGCTATCTTTTAAAATCTGAACCACAGAATCTGTTTTGAACTAAAATTATCTTGCTGTATTTCTGAATGAATTTCATGAGTTAAAATTCATTTTATCTCACATCTGTAAAATCTGCATGATAACACCTGCATGATAAACTTAACCTTTATCACACAGATATTTTTAGAACATTCTTTTTAGAATGGGACTACTTTTGACAAGACATACCTCTGACTCACTAAAATGACGTCATCCATGTAAACGCACATTTGTAATGTGTGATCGATAAGTTATGTCTAGATTCCTAACATCTGACCATAAATATATAATAAAGGAAACAATGACATTTTTATACACCCATCTTAAGATGGGGCGTATTATGTGAACACTCACGGCCGGCGTGCGGGCGGACGGGCGGGCGTGGAACATTTGTTGTCCGGGCTCTAACTTCAATACCGTTTGCCCAATCCTTTTCAAACTTTCCACATATGTGCATGGCCATAATATCTCGGGTGAGTTCGATATCCAGCATTATCGCGTGAATGACTTAAAAGTTATGGCCCTTGACATACACAAAATACTTGAAATTGTGATTGTCCGGGCTCTAACTTCAATACCGTTAGTCCAATCCTTTTCAAACTTTTCACACATGTGCATGGCCATCATATCGCGGATGAGTTCGATATCCAGCATTATCGCGTGAATGACTTAGAAGTTATGGCTCTTGACATACACAAAATACTTGAAATTGTGATTGTCCGGGCTCTAACTTCAATACAGTTTGCCCATTTCTTTTCAAAGTTTTCACACATGTGCATGGCCATAATATCGCAGATGAGTTCAATATCCAGCATTATCGCATGAATGACTTAGAAGTTATGGCCCTTGACGTACACAAAATACTTGAAATTCTGATTGTCTGGGCTCTAACTTCAATACCGTTGGACCAATCCTTTTCAAACTTTCCACACATGTGCATGGCCATAAAATCGCAGTTGAGTTCGATATTCAGCATTATCGCGTGAATGACTTAGGAGTTATGGCCCTTGAACACTTGAATAAGTCAAAAGAGACATTTTCCTTCAAATTAATGGAAATGTTTCAACATGATTGTTTTAAAAAGTAACATTCATTAACTAATGGGATTTAGGAGACAATAGCTTGTTTCTCTGAGCTATTTCTGAGAGTCCCCATACTGTGATGGGCGTATTTTGTGGCAGTCCTGACCCTTGTTTTAAAATGATTTTATTTCAATTTATAATAACAAATAATTTCCTTAAATCTGACTTTGACAGTAATTTTAAAATAAATATTGAATGCTGTCATATCCTGTGTTGTCTGCAATCAACTAGGCCTATCGTCTTAAAAACCAAATTTTAGACTTTCCCCATGTGAAATCATTTTTCCACCCTTTCCTTCCTTTGTTTCCCAGTGAAAAGAAAGAAAAGGGTATGTTTAAAAACCAGGTTACTGAAACAGAAAGTAGTCTGAAATTTGGCTGGAGCAAAGATTATTTGCTACATCCCATGAGAACACAAACCCTATTTATTTTTATGAATGATCTGCTACAAAAATTCCCTCACAGTGATGCCACAATTTATGTAGCACCAAAATTGGCCAAAGCAACAAAAGTAAAAGGCGACTTGGACCAGTGGTTCTTGGGGCAATGTGGATAATTAGAAACTTGAAGAGGTGATGAAAGGCATGTTCATAAAAGTGGGGTTCATGGGGAGGGGGTCTTTGGGTAGTATTGTGATATAACCTCTACAGAAATCATGCGAATCACCGGTGTAAACACACACACACACACACACACACAAATGTTTGAACAATTTAATAACTAGTGCAAAAATACCTGTCACATTTGATGACCACCTAAGAACCTCGACCTTGTACTGGTCCAGTTTATTCATCTCCCGAAAAAATTGTCCCTGCTCCACAAGAACTGTTAGTGCATCCTGTCACCGCCATATCTCTGTCTTCCAACGATTTCCAGCCAACAAATCAGAACGAGTCGTTGTTTTATGGAGCTGTTTTGAATGTTGGAACTCTGAATATTTACCCAACAGGAAATCACATATCCACTACAAGTCACTGCTAGCCATGTGCTCAGTTAGAAAACAACAGAGTTTTGGCACTTGCGACAGAGCCGTGTAATATTTAAGAGTTCATTAAGTATATCAATGTAATGTTTGCTTCACTTTTAATTATCATTTATACTATAAATGAAAAGTTCAATCTTAAATGTCATTAAAAGGCATTGTGAGTAACAGAAATAAATGGTAAAATAAAAAACTATTTGTGTTAACACCGGTTTCTGTTTACTTATCTGTCTTTTATTGTATACATACATACCTGTAATTTGCCTAAGCAAAAATTGTTTTAGATTGTAATTTTATTTATTTTCTTGCATTTTTTTTTTTTATCATTTTTTTTTCTCCGAAGATGTGAGATAAATAGAATAATATGCTACTGTGATTTGATATAAAGTTTATTAGACTCAGCTGGAAGAAATATAAATGACTCAGCAGGGCTTCGCCATTTATATTCTCTCAAACTCATCTGATAAACTTTATATCAAAACACAGTAGCATATTATTCTTTACATAACTGTTTTGATAAAATAACTTACTTTCTTAATTAAGTGACTTCAGGGCCATCTTGGCCCTCATGTTTACTTTGAATATTATGAAATTTAATGACCGAGTTGGTACATGATATTTGGGTAAGTTTGCAAAATTTTATTAAAAAAGGTCCTTATTGCAACCAAGATATTTAGACTTCTCAGGTGTTTTTTTACCACAAGTGAACCATATATGCAAATTTTCCTTTCACTGCTATCAGTTATATTGAATACACAAAAACATTCTATGGTGAATACAAATGTTTTCACCTTCTTATACAACTGTCAGATAAGACTTAAGTAGTCTGTTTTTTGATAGTTGTAAATGTAGACCAATCATTACCATATATTTAGAAGCACAATGGCCAGATTGTCCCTTTCTTCTCAGAGTTGGAATTAAGTACTCTTTATTTGGGGAATGTAAACTTGACCTTGCTAAATTTGACCGCAGTGTTTATTAGCCCAAAAGTTTGGAAAGTTGGTAAGCTTTTCAGAAAGTCTCATTTATTATGGATCAATGTTGCTTAAAATGAAATGACATGAATTTTATTGCATTGAATATCATAGATATTCATAGTATATATAATATCAGGTATATATATTAACATATACATTGAATACATGAAATTCACAGAGTACATAACATTACCATACAGGCAGGATGGGTGTTGATTTTATTTGTGAAAGATAGTTCTGTTGCTATCTAGTGACATGACGTTATGAATGCACATGTTAAAAGCCCAAATTGTTCATCAGTTGCAACAGGTTTCCCATGCGGCCAAACAGCTCTGAAGACGAGACTTGAGGAAATCCGTATAGCAGTAGCAGACGGTGCACGTGAAATTGACATCGTGATCAACAGGCAGCTGGCCCTTACTGGTGACTGGAAGGGTGAGTGTAGGAGAAATATCTGAAGATATAATCCTTTAACCCTTTCCCTCATGGAGGAAACCATGAAAAGACCTATGCGAACAACATAAAACCAGATCAGCCTGCGAGTTACTCGCAGGCTGATCAGGTTTTATGCTCTTCGCTGCTCCTCAGTGGTCTGGAAATGAGGATTTTGTAATTAAATTTGGTAAGATTTAACTGTGGTTTTCTGCAGATTAGGCTTTATGTGGTACCTATTGAGTGCGTCAAAATGAGTCTATATGAGGGAAAGGGTTAAGCATGGGCCTGGGGCATTCTGTGACATACCCTTTACTTCATATACATGTAGACTCATTTTGATGCATTGGCAAACAGAGTAGACCCAGATCAGACAGTTCAGTCAATTCATGATTATTCACTGATTATAAAAGATGTTGAAACTTTCATGTGAAAGATTAAACGAAAGATGAATCATTTTGGGGGAAAGTAAATGATTTCATTGATATGATTTCAGGTATTAATCTATATTCAGACATATAAAACATATATTTAGAATTTCTATTTCTGTGTGCTGTCACATGACTGGTCACACTCTTTTTGCATGCATTAAATGATAGGCTGAAAATTTTAGTAACACTTAACATTGCCCTACCTGGTCTGGGCTGGTGAGGATTCCATGTTGCAAAATGTGTCACATTGTACACCAAGCACCTGCTTCATATTCTTAGTCCCCTGCCGGTGTTCACAGCAGAGGGGAATATAGGTTTGCCCTCCGTCTGTCAATCCGTCCGGATGTCCGGAAATCTGGATCTCTCGATAATTTAAAAACAGTTTAAGATAATAATATGAAACTTGGTATTTGAATAGATGGCAGTATGGAGATTCTGCATTTCACTTTTTTTTCTAGGACCAAAATTCCTGCTGCTATGGTAATGGAAAAATTATGCACCTCACCGGTAGGGGCCTCATGTGTTCCGTGCAGCACCAGTTACTTGTTTAACTGGAATTCCCAAAAGTGTGTTTATAAAAAATAGGGCTTTCCTGTACATTGTGATCGACACATGCCATGTTTATTATCAGGAAACAAAGACTTTACCAAAATAATCAAAGTAATGTTGAAAAAATAAATGTTTATTCTACCAATCAGCTGTGAACATGTACTTTAAAACCTATCAAGATCAAATGTTGTTTACAGTATACCAGTATTGAAGCACCTGACAAGTGTGAGTCCTGTTTTACTCAGGTGTGTATGATGAGGTCAAACTGATGAAGGATGCATGTGGGGAGGCCCACCTGAAGACCATCCTGGCAACCGGAGAACTGGGGTCCCTCGTCAATGTCTACAAAGCTAGCATGGTCTGTATGATGGCAGGTTAGTACCTTGTGTAACTTTGTGTACTGGCAGATATGAGTACCTTGTATCATGGCTGGTAATCATAAACAGATAAAATACACATCATTAATATTTACTGTTAAGAATATCAAATATCACCTAATCACAATTAAAACAAATTGATAATGATAGTAGGGTGAAGTCAATCAAGATGTTTCAATAATTAAAAGTAGCACCATTAAAAAAATTTTCAGTAAAATGATAAGAATTTTTTGGCATGGGCAAAAAATGATTTCAGATGAAGGCATTGTTTCTTATTGCAATTATATGAACTACCCAGGACTGGTAGTTTTGATATAGAAATAGGAAGGAGGGGGAGCTGAGTCACTCAAGTATTTCAAAGACATTGTGGAGTAACTGGTTTAGACTGTATATTAAGACATTAAACTTGCATTCATGGGCATTACTTCAGGTCCAAAGATTGTAGGTTAAAACACATTGAGGGATTTTTCATTGCAAAGTACTGGTCCAACCCAGGAAATATTGAGAGGGAATGAGTGGCAAGAGCTTGTTTCCCAATCAGTATGAAATAAATAAGCTTAAAGCATTTGTTATAGAAGGATATCAGAAAGAGATGATAGTCTATGAAAAGGACTTTCAGTATACTGAAGGATTGTATTTATCCAAGAAGCAAAACATATTCATGTTCATATTCACTTTGATGAAAAATGTCTGTCTGTCTGTATGTCTGTCTGTCTGTCTGTCTGTCTGTCTTAATTTGATATATTTCACTAAGGCTTAAGATAGTTAAATATGATATCAATTTAGAAGTACAGATCTTAGAAAATATAAGTTTGACATCATTAAGTACAGATCTTGAAATACAACTTACAGGAGCAGATTTCATCAAGACATCTACTGGTAAAGAAGGTGTGAATGCCATCCTCATGGTTGCCTTAGTGATGGTCCGAGCTATTCGGGAATACTTTGAGAGAACCGGGTACAAGGTAAGATTATTTCTGATAAAGCAAAAAAGTAAGAACCTGACTCATTTTGAATCAAAAGTTAAAAAAAAAGAAAGATTTAGGTTACTTATGTGGGCAAGGTGTATAGTTTTTTCTCCCTATATTTACAGAGTTATGGCCCTTGGACTTTCAACATTTCTAAATAAGGCAGAAATATGAGCCTGTTTTGTTCATGCTTGAAGATAATGAGCAGCTCATTTGTATGTAGGTGTTTTTTTTCATCTATTTGCTTTTTAATTGGCCCTTTGAATTTTTAAATTAATTTTTTTTTTTGTAGAAGTATTTGTTATGAGAATTTGTATTGCCGTCAATACATTTTAAATAATGTTGTAACCTTTGCTGGCCAGGTGGGGTTCAAGCCAGCTGGAGGTATTCGCAGTGCAAAAGATGCTTGTACCTGGTTGTCGTTAATGAAAGAAGAGCTTGGAGATGAATGGACCACACCAGCCTTGTTCCGAATCGGTGCCAGCTCGCTGTTGGTTGACATTGAGCGACAGCTTTTCCACCATGTGTATGGACGGTATGCGGCAGACCATGAGATTCCAATGTCGTAGAATGGAGTCATAAACCTTTTTTTTTGGTCGTAGAATGGAGTCATAAACCTTTTTTTTGGTTATATGGCTTGACCATTAGGTGTGTGTTTGAGGATTAACTTTTCAAAAATATGATCTATGAAGACTTTTAAAAATAATATATCAGGTCTACTGTCAAGTTATGTTTTGTACTATTGATGGTATGTACAAAATTAAAGAAAAATAAAGGATTGGTTTATTTAACTTTGGTATTAGTGATAAACAAAACTGATGTTCACCATTAAAGCCTAGGAAACCACACATACTTTGGTCTTGTGCTCTTAAAAACACCCAGGGAAGGACACAAAATCTTTTTATGGATATTTTATGATCTTTTTGTCTTTTAGAGACATTTTGTTCACTGGAATGGGCATTTATACATTAACATTTTATTTTTTACATGAGGTTTGTTATTAACCAAACTTCAGCTGATTTCTTGATTACATAGCTTATATTTTTCCTTCAGTAATGGAGTATTAAGGAAAAAAATCTCATACCCAGTTAAACTTGTTTAACAATTTTTTTTGTCATATCAATGTTTGTTTAAGTTTCTTGTAGCAGATCTAGTTATGTTTTATTCAGAGAGATATGTTTTATTCAGAGTACTTACCGGTAGCTATGAATATACTAGACTTAAATTGTAGGTAAAATGGTTCATTGCTATTAACCTGTATTTATGAATAAAGGTTATGTTAATATGTAAATATTACTTCTATGAGTATATTGTTTGTATATTTGTTTTTTCTTCCGTGTTTTTTTTTTTCTCTTCTTTTTTGCTTTTCTTAGTTTCTAGTTAAGTTCATGTATTTTGCTACTTATAAAATATATCTAAGCTGAAAAATGAAAAATCTGAATTATAAAATTTATTTTTCATTTTTGTCCTTTTTTTTTTTTTTTGACAATAGCCACACATTTATAAATTAATTAAATTATTTATATATCTATTTTTATTTAATAATTAAAGTATTATGTGTTTTTAAATGTATTATCATCCACATAGTCTGTACTGTTATTTGGAAGTGATAAAATTGTAAATAAATGCGTATATATTTTGACTTTAAAGTGTCTCATTTATTCTATAAAGGAATAACCAAATTGCCCATTACCTCATAAGACCTTGTAATAGTTAAAATTTTAAAAAAAAAAACTTTATCTGATAAACTCAAATTCCTTTACCTAGACTCATATTTCATCATTTTTTTTCCCAAAAATTAAACTTTTGTATTTATTTCTTAACAATAATAGTCATTAAGGTAAGTACCTGCCAACATAGTCAACTGCTTAAATAGTTTGGAAAGCAGTAATGGTAGGAGGTTTTCTACCTTATCTATAATTTTAACCCTTTCCCTCATATAGACTCATTTTGACACACTCAATAGGTACCACATAAAGCCTGATCTGCAGAAAACCACAGTTAAACCTTACCAAATTTAATTATAAAATCCTCATTTCCAGACCACTGAGGAGCAGCGAACAGCATAAAACCTGATCAGCCTGCGAGTTACTCGCAGGCTGATCTGGTTTTATGCTGTTCGCATAGGTCTTTTCATGGTTTCCTCTATGAGGGAAAGGGTTAAGTAAAACTTAGCACTAAGTATTTTGGGTTGAAATTCACTTCTTGGCCTATATTCATCAATCTCTTGAGACTATATTTAGACTTAGACTCAAAATGTGCACATCAAAAGGTGATGTTTTACTTAAATCTAAAATGATTGCTTTAGTTTTTCCAGGTGATTCAGTTTCTGTTCATAGAATCTCTCTCTTTTCCATCTGTATACAGTACTATATTCTGCATTGTAATCAGTATATTATTCTAAGAGGAACTGTGAAACTTGTTAACCCTTTACCTCATGAATATTCATGTTCAAATTTTATGACTTGATGAATATTGATTAATTTAACTTAGACTGGTGTATGGCATTGTAAATTCTTTTTGCCACACAGACTTTGTAGAAACTGACATACAATATTGTATGAGCAAACTGAGGAGACCCTGATCAGATGGCTCCTATATATTAGCCATCTGATCTGGGTCTGCTCTGTTTGCCAATGCATCAAAATGAGTCTATATGAAGTAAATGGTAAAAATTGACGTAAAAGATTGCCCATAAATATTGGGTATTTACATAATCGTTGGTAATTAGAAATCCTAAACATGTTGTAATGGGGTCCTCTCTGGCTGAGCCAGTTAAGTCACTAATGTTAAATGGCTATGGATTCAAATCCTGGTAGGGTCATATAGACTTGACCTGTGAGGAAGCCTTCAAGCTGGCATGCATGCTCTGGTCAGTGGTCCCCTCTACCTGTAACTAGCTGGATGTGGGCTATAGCAGAAACAGTTCACACTTACACAATTACATTAACATGTCATAATGAAAAATTCACACCATTACAAAGAAATGCAAACATTTCATAAATAATGCATAACTTATTTATTTAAAAAATACAAAAATGCCTTACTGTATTTCCTTGGTCTTTTTTAATCTGATGGCTGTGCTGTTTAATTAGATGTTTTGTTCAATAGAAATGAACTGAATTGCCTTAAGCTGCTGACAAAACAAAATATCATCTTAAAGTCAACTCATTTTCATGTTTTGTACTGATTATTGAATATAAAGATATATCTTTTACATCAATAGAGAAATCAGATTTACAATTTACTCTAATCCCTCCTGACACTTCTTAGGTTGGACCTTGTTCCTGGGATGATCCAGAATATTTTTCCTCCAGATGGGCTCAGACTCGCAACTATCGGGTCCATTGTTAGTGAATACTTCCAGTGGATCAGGGTGCCCTTTACTATATATGAATTGTGCTTAATCAGAAGAACTGTGATCAGACATTCAAACATTAAATTTCATCTTAAAATGAAGAATACTTTATCATTGTTTATTTATATCCCCACTCCAAATACAGGAATAACTAAGCCTTTAAAAACTGGCTGCTGATCACAGGTTGGCTGTTTAGTACAAATGGCCACTCACAATACAGATATGGTCAGTTGCACAGGTGATCACTTACACGTGTGGTCACATAAAGTTGGAATTGTGATACACAGTTGGTCACTGACACTGGTGGTCACTTATAAAGGTGGCAACTTACACAGTTTGTCTCTTACATAGATTGGACTGTGTGAAATACAGGGGCTCGTTTCACTGTATTTCGTACCAAAAACAAATTTCCGTAAGCGTAAAGTCAGATGTAAAATTGTATTTTTCCTGTGATTTTTTATTCACAAAAGGTATGTGTTTGTATAATGCAATAAATTGGGTCATTTTTTTCATGTTTCATTGTGAAAATAAGACCTTAGTAGACACTATGTAGAACAACAGACTTACGACTAAGATCAAATTAATTTGTACGAATTTTAGTGAAACGGAGCCTCAGGAGTGGTAAAGCTGTAAACAGAGTTTATGGGAGATGAAGTGTTTAAGTTATCTAGTTGCTATAGCAACAGATCATTAAGAGCCAGTGTATTATTAAGTAAAATGTTGATGCATCCACAAAGTAATTATAAGCTGATAGGAGGAAACTATCATTTAGATGAAAAAAACTTTGTTCTGTCTCTCTTTTCTATGAAAATGATAGAAATTTGTATCTATACATGGAAAGAAGTTTAAATTTTATATAGTATAAAATAAAACTAGTCGTACAGACAAATTCAATGCTTGTGTTTATTTGTTTACTCCCTCCACCACCAAGAGAATGTCTATGGTGATAATTTAATTGAAAAGTATTTTGGGGAAAAATACTCTCTTGAAATTGATAAGTTTGTGTCCACATTTTTAACATATCATCAGGAACTTTCTCTGTATACAGAGTTCCTGATATCATCTTTTTATTTCAAAGAAGTTTTTTTATTGTGTTCTCAATGTGAGCTTTTGTGATTATGTTTTGTATATGTCAACAATTTGCTTTAAAAGATATCCCTGAAACTACTGGGCAGAAATTGATAAAACTTGACATGGAAGATCCATAGTTGATTCATCATAAAAGCCGATACTTAAAAGTAGTCTGCTTTTGAAACACTGCTTATGTCTCCTCCCATATTCATGTGGGGAAAACATTTTTTTTGTCAGAGTTGTCTGTCTGTCCATCCGTCCATCTGTCTGTCTGGCTGTCTGTGTGTCACACTTTTGTCCTGAGCATGTAGTGCTCATGTGTGCTTTTAGGATCAAAGGCTGTCTGTTGTCCACAATTGTTTCAAACATCTCTGAAACCACTGGGCCAAATTTAATTAAACTTGTCTGTAATATTCATTGCAAGAAGGTTCACCAAAGTTGTTCAAATGGTTCTGGTCCATCTCATATCTGGGTCATAGGAGCTAAAATAGATTTTAAAAGTAAAATCTTCTTTTCTGATACCACAAGGCCTAGAGCTTAGATATTTCATGTATGGCCTTATTACCTTGACTATTCGAAGAAAAAGGTTAAGTTTTATGAACCACCTCACTTAATTATTAAACTCCTCAAGGTATTGCTTTTAAACTTGTTTTTGACCATCACCCCCACCTGTAGGCAAGAGAGGATAACTCTGTCTTGGATTTTTTACTAAATTATTCCTCTTTTTTAAATATGAAACTTATGACATCACCTCTATCTGCAGGCAAGAGAACATAACTCTGTCATGGATGTTGACCAAATTACAAATGTATGCCCTTTTTGACTTAGAATCTTGGTAAGTTTTTTTAGCTCACCTGAGCACAAAGTGCTCAAGGTGAGCTTTTGTGATCGCCCATCGTCCGTCGTCGTCCGTCGTGCGACGTGCGTCGTGCGTCGTCAACAATTTGCATTAAATGACATCTCCTCTGAAACCGCTGGACAGAATTTAATGAAACTTGGCAGGAATGTTCCTTGGGTGAGGCTCTACAAAAGATGCTAAAATAAAGTTGATCCATGAAGAACTCTGGTTGCCATGGCTACAAAAAGAAAAATAATTTGAAAACTTTAAAAATCATCTTCTTCAAAACTACTGGCCAGATTTTAAAATAAATTGGTACAGATGTTCCTTGGGTCAACCTCTACCAAAGTTGCTAAAATTATTCCGATCCGTAAAAAAACATGGCCGCCAGGGGCAGGGCTTATTTGCCTTATATGTATATAGAGAAACCTTTAAACAACATCTCCTCTGAAACCACTGGACAGAATTTGATTAAACTTGGCAGGGATGATCCTTGGGTCAACCTTCACAAAAGTTGCTAAAATAAACTTGATCCATGTAGAACTCTGGTTGCCATGGCAACAAAAAGAAAAACAAATATGACACTTTAAATATTATCTTCTTCAAAACTACTGGCCAGATTTCAAAATAATTTGGTACAGATGTTCCTTGGGTCAACCTCTACCAAAGTTGCTAAAATTTTTCCGATCCGTAAAAAACATGGCCGCCAGGGGCGGGGCTTATTTGCCTTATATGTATATAGGGAAAACTTTAATCAACATTTCCTCTGAAACCACTGGAGAAACCACTGGACAGAATTTGATTAAACTTGGCAGGAATGATCCTTGGGTCAACCTTCACAAAAGTTCCTAAAATAAACTTGATCCATATAGAACTCTGGTTGCCATTGCAACAAAAAGAAAAAAAATATGAAAACTTTAAAAATCATCTGCTTCAAAACTACTGGCCAGATTTTAAAATAAATTGGTACAGATGTTCCTTGGGTCAACCTATTTATCTCAGGTGAGCGATTTAGGGCCATCATGGGCCTCTTGTTGTAATACACATGTACCTCACTTTTGGCAATGAACCATTTGAGGTATTGCTGTTAAACTTGGAATACTTGTGTACGACCATCACAAGAACCAGTAGACAAATGTGGGTAACTCTGTCAAAGATTTTGACCAAATTATGCCCCTTTTTCACTTTGAATCTTGGTTAAGTTTTTTCATATTACTTCATTTTTTCACTGAAACTTTAGTATTGCTTTGAAACTTAGCATACTTGTTTATAACCATTAGATATACCTCCATCAGTAAGCAAGATTACATAACTTTGTCATGGATTTTGACCAAATTATGCCCTTTTTGACTTAGAATTTTGGTCATGGTTTGCATACCACCTTATTTTTTCACTGAAGCCTTTGAGATATAGCTTTGAAATTTGGGATACATATTTATTGCTCTTGTTTACTTTTTGATGATACAGAGATTCATATTTTACCTTTTACTGCTTTTTAGCTCACCTGAGCACTTGTGCTTTTGTCCGTTGTGCGTCTTCCGTTGTCAACAATTGCATGTGAACACTCTAGAGGCCACAGTTTTGGTCAAATATTCATGAAACTTGGTCAGGATATTTGACAATATGATATCTCGGATGAGTTTGAAATTGGGTCATGTGGGATCAAAATCTAGGTCACCATGTCAATTTCCCAATCTTCAATAGATTTGGTCAGGATGTTTTTCTACATATCTTGGATGAGTTCGAAAATGGGTCATGTGGGGTCAAAAACTAGGTCATCAGGTCAAATCTTAAACCTTGTGAAAGAGGCCACATTTTGGCCAAACTTCATAAATTTGTCAGGATGTTTGTCTTTATCTTGGATGAGTTTGAAATTGGGTCATCAAAATTTAGAAAATCTTGTGAACTCTCTAGAGGCCTACATTTTTGTCCCAGTCTTCATTAAACTTGATAAGAATGATGACTGCATGAATTCCCAGTTGAGTGCAAACTCAGGTAGGATCAAAATCTAGGTCACTTAGTCAAATGTTAGAAAAATACTTTAGATGCCACATTTTTTGTCATCATGCCTAACACAGCAATCTTACTTAGGTGAGCGACACAGGGTCATCTTGGCCCTCTTGTTATGTTATAGACAAGCACTGAAATAGTCGAGCGCACTGTCTTATGGACAGCTCGTGTCTAGTGAACCTCT
>CM037779.1:36954902-37004902 GCA_021229015.1 Solen grandis | reverse complement strand
ACCAAGTTTTTTTTAAATCATAGACATTGGTTCAAAATTTGCCCTGCCCCAGGGACACTTGATTTTACAAAGAGTTATGTTTGAAAAACTTGAAATATCTTCTTGTCAGAAACCATAAGTCTTGGAGTTAAGATATTTTGTGTGTAACGTGGCCTTTGGGTCAAAATTATCCCTGCACCAGGGGTCACTTTGTTTTACTATCAGGCATAATATGAAAAACTAGAAAAATCTTTTCGTCAGACACTTAAAGGCCTTAAGTTAAAAGATTTTATGTGTGATATGGCCTTATCGACATCTACCAAATTTCTTTAAATTATGGCCTTTGGATCAAATTGGCCCATACCCAGGGGTCACTTGATTAAACATAGACTTAATAAGTAGGAAAACTAGAAAAAAATTGTCAAGAGACTACAAGGCCTAGAGTGTAAATATATAGTAGTTAACATGGCCCAGTGGATATCTACCATGTTTGTTCATATCATGGCCCTGGGGTCAACTTTGTCCCCACAGGGCCTGGAGTTTAGATATTTTGGTCAAAATTAGCCCCGCCACAGGGGTGTCTTGATTTTACATAGATTAAGATTGGAAAAAAATCTTTTTGTCAGGGACTGCAAGACTCTTCTTCTCAGAGACTGCAAGGCCTGGAAATTAGATATTTGCTATGTAACATGGCCTTGTGGACATCTACCAAGTTTCTTTTAACCGTTTTCCCTCATAGAGGACACCATGAAAAGACCTATGCGAACAACATAAAACCAGATCAGCCTGCGAGTAACTCGCAGGCTGATCAGGTTTTATGCTGTTCGCTGCTCCTCAGTGGTCTGGAAATGAGGATTTTGTAATTAAATTTGGTAAGGTTTAACTGTTTTCTGCAGATCAGGCTTTATGTAACATGGCCTATTGGATATCCACCAAATTTATTTAAATTATGGCCCTGTGATCAAAATTGCCCCCGCCTCAGGGGTAACTTGATTTTATATAGACTTATATAGGAAAAACCTTAAAAAATCTTGTCAGAAATCACAAGATCTAGGGTAAAGATATATGGTATGTAACATGGCCTAGTGAACCAATATTTTAAATCATCATATTTATATATAATTGGGTTGGGCAAGGATATTAACATTTCATTACCTTCCCTGGCAGGCATTCTTGTTTATAGCAGTTTTATTTATTTCAGTTGTACATAATTAGAACTCCACATACAGATGACTGCCATTTCATGCTTTAAGTACAAATAACGCTCCTTTATTACTAATAAATCCCATCACCTACAGGAAATTGAAATGACAAAGGAGATAATGGGTTTGAAATATCATGACATAGACATACTATTCTAGTTAATATATATTTTATGATCTAGAAGATAATTACTTTAACACCAGGGTTTGCCGCTTGCGAATTCATATTTATGAGTAGTTCAATTTTTTGACGATCTGAAAAGAGTATCATCATTTGACGTATTTACTAATATTAAATTATTTGTTAGTTATTCTAAAGTCGGTAATAAAATTTGATTTTTACAAGATTTTTCGGTAAAATATTCCACCGAAG
Source organism: Solen grandis (assembly GCA_021229015.1). Classification (NCBI taxonomy): domain Eukaryota; kingdom Metazoa; phylum Mollusca; class Bivalvia; order Adapedonta; family Solenidae; genus Solen; species Solen grandis. The sequence continues at coordinate 37,003,348 of CM037779.1, read as the reverse complement.
ATGATAGGGGTAAATGTCTAAATTCCAAAATCACAGTCTCATGTCGTGAAAAAAAATCATATTCTGTGCATGTATTTTAAGTATTTCATATAACGGATGTTACCAGTGCATGCAAGAATTTTACACCTCATTGACTTTGACTCACTGACTTTGAGTAACAAAGCTTGTGTAACAAGCTCGACCCGGCCCAGGATCGAACACGGTCCGCCGGCGTGCAAGTCCAATGCCCTAACCACTGAGCAAAGGAGTCGACTTCCCACGAGATAATAAGTCGTTCCCTCGAGATAACTAACTCGTTCCTTAGACTTATTATCTCGTTCCCTCGAGATAATGAGATGTTCCCTCGAGATAATTAACTTGTTCCCTCGAGATAATTAACTTGTTCCCTCGAGATAATTAACTCGTTCCCTCGACTTATTATCTCGTTCCCTTGCCTTATTATATCGTTCCCTCGACATAAAAAAGAGAAGTGTATGTCACCTCTATGCCACCGTAAGTTTGTGTTCTATGTTGGTACATCATTAGACTGTTTGTCCGAGTTTCAGAGCGCAGTCGCTGGTAATTGAAAAGTTTACACGCAAATACATAGAAAATATATTCTAATATTCCGTGCACTACTTTATACTGAGCATCTCACCTGTTAAATGTGACCATTGATCCCTTTTTCTGTCATCTGTCGATCGTGTTTTTGTGTTTATGGCGCGAGCGCAGAGAGCCCGCCGATATGGTTATGCACCGTGCAGATGGACGATGCCGGAAGGGGGGTGGGGGTTGAAAAAGTTTTCATGCTCCGGGGAGGGGATTTGAATTAGGGGGTCTTTTTGAAATGTTACACCGTTAACGTGCTGATTGTCCCTTAATTGTTTTGTGACGATAGGCGAAGTACGACCAACCTTGCCGTCTTTTCAATTGCTTTATTTTTTTCCGTTGCAATGATATTCGAAGAATATGAGAGCTATTGCAGTCACCCTTGCGCCAGCGTTGATGTTGCAGCTTTTGCATGCAAGTTACTTTCAAGCTTATATCTCAATATCTCAATAACCATTCAAGGTATTGAAGTTTATGAATGTGTTCAGGGGCATGGGGCAACCAATGCAGGTAACTCTTGACTGATATTAATGACATTATGGTCCCTTTCCAACTTTAAATAAAATTGTTTAAGTTTTGCATGAAGTATAAAATTTGGTTAAAGTTTTTCATGCAATCTACTATCCAGCTTAAATATCAATCATCGTTCATGGTATTGACTTGAAAGTTTGTAAATGTATCCATGGACATTAGACAACTAAGATAGATAACTTTTGACTCACTTTTATGCAAATTATGGTCTCTTTTAATTTAAACTTTGAAATGTTGGTTAAAGTTTTGCATGCAATGTGCTTTCGTGCTTATATCTCAGTAACCAGGCTTTGGGATTGATTTGAAACATTTTTAACATGTTCAGGGGTATCAAGGTAGATAACTCTTTGTGGAATATATAAATTATGGCCCCGCTTTTACTTAGAAATTTTGGTTAAAAGTTATGCCAGCACAGTGTTATTATGCTTATGTCTCAGTATCAAGGCATGGGATTGATTTTAGACTTCATAAGTATATTCAGGAATATCAGACTAATCATTGTATATCAAGTTATACTATTATTATAGACATGGTATGTTAAGGACAAGAATTCAAGTAGATTATATTTGATTTACCAATAAGCATTTCGATTAGTCGAGCGTGCTGTCTTGCTCACAGCTCTTGTTCTTTCGGCGTAAGCTGGATTTTGACCTATTTCTTGAAGCAATCTAATCTTGGTTAACAACCAAGATATTCAATCATAAAATGGGAGTTTCAGGGTTCATATCTTTCTGCATGATTGTCTGTTGGCAAATAACAATTAAATATACATGTTTAAATAAAAACCACACGGCTGTAAAAGTAAAGTTAAACTTGGTAGTGGACTCGTCAGCGTATAAGTTAGTAATCATACGCAATATATAGCAACAAAATCCGTAGCGCAGTTGGTGAAGTGCTCATCTGCTAAACTGAGGGCCCCGATATCGAATCCCACTAACGGAACTTTATGCTTCGCTTATATAACATTACCCTCCTTTTTTCACAGGCTAGTATATTTCATATCCCAAACTTAGCAACAAAAACGCTTTCTAGCATTTTTTAAAATCACAAACCATTTCAAACTTGATAGAATTATCATATCAACTATATTATATTGTAATACTTTAACTTTCCTTTTTTTGTTTATTTTCTAATGCCTAATATATTTTTTAAAGTTATTTCTTGTTAATTTCTGAGTAGCCCCTACCGAACGGACCTGTCAGGTTCATGCATAGCTTACACGTGCAAAACTTGGAAATCGAAGTTACTCTTTCTGATCAACATGTGCGCCAATTACACGGGGAAAATATGCACAGGCGTGTACTTAATATTCAACCTAATATGATGACGTAGGACTGTGTCAAACGTTATTAATATTCGCATGCAGTTTATTTTAGCCAGTTCCACTGTTTCCAAGTCTATAGTGCGTTTTATTAAATTGATGTTTACTCCGCCGATTGCGGTGGAGTGGACGTTTTAATGAACGCTTCACAGATAATGATTCGTACATCATGTCAGCGTTCAATTTTCTCCAACACTTTAATTCAAGCAACGCCGCATTTCTTTTTTTAAAGATATTTCTTGTAGGTATTCTTGTTTATATATGTCTAAGAATTCTCATCAGATTTGAAAATAGCAATAAATTAAATATTCTAGCATAAATGTTCCATATGAAACTTTCCGTCAAGATAGTACGAGGGGACACATATATTCTTACCAAAGAGAAAACATGACGTCATTCATGTGCAAATCCAGAGGGGCGTGGGGGTAGACCGTCATGACCCCGTCCTCTGGGATTTGGCTTTTGTACTAAGAGTAGAGAAGAAAAGAACAAACCCACCACCCCCACCCCCTGCGTACGGTGAATTTCAGAATTTCATAGTTGACTATGCATGTGGGACCAACATGACTCTGTATGACCCCACCCCTGAGGTAAATGGCTGCATCCTCGAATATCATTAAACATATTGTTCTCAAGTTAACGATACTTAAGAAATAGAGTTTCGTTCTCAGTGATACATCACATAATAATATACGGTAATTAGCATCAATGCTTTTCTTGTTTATTGATGATTAATTATTGGCTTTGGAACTGTCCCAACCAAGCCCAATAATTGTTTTGTTTCATCAGGGACTCTATATAACATAAAGAGTCCCTGGTCCTCAAGAGTCCTCACGTATGAGGAGGCTAGTGTCAGATCCATTAAACACATTTTTGTTTGATTTATTGAAAAAGAAGCCATTGACACATTTTATAAGCTGTGTCATTAGTAAAGATCACAGACAGAGTTATATGAAAATCGTCGCAGAAGTTGACATGTAAGAGGCCAATAAATAGTTGAAAGAACGTGCTTATCATTGCTTATCATGTTGGAGAGGGACACAATGATTACATAAAACGTGCAAAAGAGACACACGCAACTTTGTTCCAGTTATATATATAGCTCATGTCAAAATGTTTAAATGCCACATTTCTCGAAATAGGTTGAGCAGATAATTGTTTGGTTTAATGTCCCACCGGCAGTATTTCAGTCATTATGTCTACTTAAGACTGCCACAGTATCACGCTGTAGACATATGGCATGCTACCACACAAAATCATATTATCCTGATACTGGGTCAGTCATTTCTGGAATTACCCTGAATATTTCCTGAATTTATACAATGAGCTTAGCTTACCAGTACCATTTTGAACGACTTTGGTAAATATAGCGATCGGTATCAAACCAACGACCTCGCTATCCATAAAACGCACCGTTAAATGATAACTTTGAGCATTTGTAAATAAATATCAGAAAACTGCGCTTAGTTTGAAAATTGTCTGCTTGATATGTCTTCTCATCTTGCAGACTCTATTGGATTCATCGAGCAATGACAGGAAGTATAAATGGAGTAGCGAGTAGTGTGATGCTGTCATTGTGGTCTGAAGGATGGTGATGAAGAGATAGACTCGTTGCTAACATTGTCGTTCTTTAATCGTGTTTATAATTCTACTCTTATAGCATCTTATTTGGAATACAGTTAAAAGGTGAGATGCTTCTGGGAATCTAGATATTAAAGTTTGCGTGATTTTTTTTTAAAGTTTATCTTTTATTTGTCTGATTTTGTTTAATTTTGTGTTTGTTTGCTTGGATTTAATGCCACACGGTATTTCTTCTGTCTGTTTTTTTTAAATGTATTTTTTTTTTGCATGTTTACTTGTCATTTTCCGTTCTGCCTCATTGTAATATATGGCAATATTTGCTCTATGATTCTACACCCATCACATTATCCGATACTGAGGCAACCAGGCCTGGAGATGTGTATTATCAAGCCTCGTCTTATCAACCGCAGAATGTGATTAAATATTTTGTCATAATAATTTTACCGTACGGTATTTTTTTTTCTTTTATCGTAATACTTTTTTATGAAAGACGTCGAAAGCTTATATTTCACATACTTCAAAAATTGTCGCTCAACTACTGAAGGGAGACATACGAGCGTTTCGTCACACGTGACTTTACGTACTGTTAATGTAAATTGCCAAAAACAGGTTAATTGGATTGTAAAAGTAACATAATTATCTTTGTAAAGGGTTGGAGAAAATTATCACTCAAATATTTTATACATATCTATATATATATATATATATATATATATATATATATATCTGCATATAGAGTTTATCGTGAAAATACTAAAGAGATATGTGTTACCTCAAAAATTAAAGCGAACTTAACGAATGGAGAATTAATATCTCGATCTAACTCTGCCTCAAATAATTCTAGATCTAGATAAAATTTGAATCTTCTTTTAACACCTCATATTTTCTGATTCAATAAATAGGAAATTCATAAAATAATACTGATTAAATTATCAAACATTTCAAATACATGTATATGCTTTCTATACAAGATGATATTTCATTCGGTTTTTCATCTATATTTGCCTCAAAAGTTGGAGGTGAAGAGCTTTTTTTTTTTACAGCAATCACATATCAGGTTTGCCTGATCTATTATGTATACACATTATCTCGTCATTATTTAAAAAAAAATGAATTTTAAAGTTAAGTCTGTTATTAGTAGCAATCAATTAAAAAATGCTGACTTTATATTGGAGTTTAATTTTCAATGATCGTAAAGTCATGATGTAAATTATCAGGATAATGATTTATTTTTTATCATTTATATCGCCACCATTATCACCGTCATCCTTAAGGGAGAAGAAACAAAGATGACAATAGTTTAGTAATCTGTTTTCATTCTTTCCTTCGACAAAAATAACAGTGTATCCATTAATAAAAGGGTCTGTTACAAAATCTTGAAATATATGTGTATTTACATAATATGTAATACAAGAAAATTAACATTTTAGAATTCTGTCTGAAAATGTATATATACGAAATATAGTCATGTAAGCGGCCCACCTGTCGTAAGCTTACAAGAAAAACTGCGATGTCGTAACTTTGGTTTGATTATTACTAATCACGGTGCATAACCATATCGGCGGGCTCTCTGCGGAAATCGCTATATCAGCGGGCTCTCTGCGGAAATCGCTATATCGGCAGACTCTCTGCGTTCGCACCGGTCATTCTCTGCCATAAACACAAACACACAATAGACAGATGGCAGAAAAAAAGGATAAATGGTCACTTTTAACAGGTAGGTTGCTCAATATCAATTAGTGCACGGAATATAAGAATATATTCACTATGTATATACGTGTTACCTTTTCAATTATCAGCGACTGCGCTCTGAAACTCGGACAAACGGTTTAATGATGTACCAACATGGAACACAACCTCAGTACTTTAGCATACTTTAGCGAGTTATTGCTTTGAGTACGCCCATAATATGAACATAGTACGTATTCTTTTGGGTATATTTTTCAGGGAGAGACCGATAAATTGGCGGATATTTATGTATTTTTCTTGATAAGCCCAAAACTTTCGGTTTTGTTGGTGCACGGGAGGTCTCTCTGCACATCACCTTTTGAAGCACAGACTCTCTGCATTTGCCACAGACAGGCTCACTGCAAGCCATGTTCTCTTATTGTTAACGGAAAAGGGATAATTTCATGGTCCTTACCCCTTCTTTGTGCTTTCCCTTTTTTTAATCTATAATGCAATTTGTATTGTTTTCGTAGTCAGAAACAAATCTATTAAAAGTATTTACGTGTTACTGACTTTTTAACTATCTTAGCTCATATTGGCGATAAAAATATATAAAGTTAAATTTCCTATAGAGTACAGATTCTTACAATAATTCTCATATTTTTTAATTGCATTGTTTATTCCTGAACGCGCGCCAAAGAAATAAGTGCGATACTAACATGTTACTTAAAAAAATGAAATCTAAATAAAAATGATGCATCAATAAGTCCATTAATTTTAAGCACACGAGGTGGTTACGTTATCAGTCAATACATTAACATGCTTGACAAAAAGAAAGTGAAGCCATGCATTGATTTATCAACAGTATTCGGTCTTTTTAATCGAACCATGCTAATCAACAGAGACATCTAAAAATCGCGTTATAGAATGATGCGACAATCAGGAACCAACAATAGAACTAGGCCTAATGTGCTTCATGGTTACATGTGGTTGTGAATGGAAGTTGTTACTGATACAAAAACAAAATACCAAGACACTGGGTTTAATATGGAATTGTCATTAATTGTTACTGGAGAAACTACGACAGAAATATACCTAATTATGGTCACTTTTAACCATGGGCAATAAAATACTGAAAATATAATTAAATGTTTTGTAAGAACAATAAATAATAATTTTAGAGATGTTGTTCTGGTTAGTAAAAAGAACTTACACATTTCTTGGTAAAAAGGTGAAAATTTGATATTTAAATAGAATAGTTCTATGGGTAAAATTCCATGCATATAATTTGCAAAACCGATGGTATTTATATTTTTACGAGTAAAATATCACTGTCATTAGTCATTAAATACAAACATTCGTTTTTATTTCAAAGACTAAGAGTATTAAATCAGCTATTTTTTTTTTATTTTAACGGATTTTATAAGTTTGGTAGGACTATGTCACAGAAGTCCTTCTTTCTTTCTTTTTTTCTTCTTTTTTTTAGAAAATAGATATTTACTTAAATATCACTTTCAGTTGCCGTAGCAACGCGATTGATTACGCCGATGTTTTAGTTTTATTTCTGTATGAATGAACAATATCATGCGAGGAAGAAAAACCTTATATTTCAAGGATATTTGCAGCCACAGAGTGTTAATACCAATCGAATGTGTAATAACTTGTTGACATATATCGTCAAAAAACTGACAAGCTATCCTGCATCTTGCGTAAGAGAGAATAAATGGTGTGTTTTGAAAACAGTGAAGGGCCAGAAGCATGAACATTGCCTGTGCTTCAAAAAGTGATGTGCAGAGAGACCTCCCGTGCACCAACAAAACCGAAAGTAGGGGCTTATCAAGAAAATTACATAAATATAGTCCAATTTATCTGCATCTCCTTAAAAAATATACCTGAAAGAATACGTACGATGTTTATATTATGGGCGTAATCAAAGAAATAACTCGCTAAAGCCTGTAGAAAGTACTGAGGTTGATTCCATGTTGGTACATCACTAAACTGTTTGTACGAGTTTCAGAGCGCAGTCGCTGATAATTGAAAAGTTTACACGCATATACATAGTAAATATATTCTAATAGTTATTATATATATTATAGTATTATTATAGTAATAGAGTTATTTAAATTGGGGAAATTTTTATACCAGGCATTTTTTAGGCGCAATTCTATGGTTATCAATATTTTATAATACTTATTCGGTAAGTGTAAAAATATATATGATTACATGTACATGTTTGCCTATAATATTTAATGTTCCATTTTGAAAATTAATTGTTTCTTAACTGCTATTTACCGTTGTTGCTTAATTCACTATACAACTCATTTATTGTGTTCCATCCTCTTGATATATTGTCAGTGTAGCATGAACAGGTCGAATTATTCATTTTAATAACATTGTAACATTGTCTTGACCTTGATTTTACTATATGATATTATGTTCATTGTATGCAACCAGAAACTTGTATAAGTTTACGTTGCTTAATAAAATATATTGAATCCTGAATCCTTGAATCTAATACTCCGTGCACTACTTAATATTGAGCAACTCACCTGGTAAAAGTGACCATTGATCCTTTTTTCTGCCATCTGTCTATTGTGTGTTTGTGTTTATGGCAGAGAATGACCGGTACGAACACAGAGAGACTGCCAATATAGCGCCCGCCGTAATGGTTACGCACCGTGCCAATATATAATTGAAATCATAAGATAGTATACACTGCTTTTTTCAATACTTTAATAAAATTAATATTAACAATGAGATCACGAATATTGTGTTATTTTTCCTGTCATAAAGCATGCTTATTACATGTATTGAATTTTACAAAATAAATAAATAATAAATAAATAAAAGAGGGGGGTTTAATACAAATACCATCGTCAGGTAACACATGGTGCTGATTACGCAACTGTCCATACATTTGTCCATTAATCCCATGGGTGATGAATGGAAAGTAACGGGACGATTTGACCGTGGGTGTCCGACGGTGTATTAAGGTGTGAGTGTGTGTTTATTTGATCTTGGTGTGTCATTAAGCTGAGTCATATTATTTTCTAACTAAGAGACTCCTAATATTGACGATCATAACGTTTTTAAGATAAGATGATCTTTTATCATAGACGTAAATGTTTGTTGTTGTTGTTGTTTTGTTTTTGTTTTTGTTTTTTCAGGTCGTCACTTAAACTAAAATTGTATCTAAATTAATTTATATGTATGTAGTTTTGAAACACCTAGTTACGAAACCACAGTTTTGAATAAAAGTTGGTAATTTCCTCTTGTGCACGATCTATAGTAATGATATCGGTGTTTTAAGCCCTTAATTCAATTAACATCACACCCTTTATTGCTGTTCTCGATGCAGACTTATTGTATTAAACAGTTACCTCTCAAGTACAATACAGCAGTGGTAAAAAGGGCGTTTGTGTTAAATGCCATTATCTGCCGAAGTCCAAAAATCATTGGGACTCGTAATGTAACCATCAATTAGTAAGCTCTGCGATATACAAAGATTCTGTTGAAATACAGACTGGAAAATAGCAAATATCATGGACCATTTGATATGATTATTACAACTTAATGGTGCTACTGGCTGAGGACATAACTGCGAAGCCGAAAATTCTGCGTTCGAGCTCCACGGGGGTGGGGGGAGACAGAAAACGTGGTAAAAACTTTACCTTTCCCGAGACAGGATAACACCCCCATTTACAGAACTGTGAGAAAATTTTGAATGTTAAACGTACTTTGCAAAATGATTATATATATGGTAAATTTGGAAGACTGATAGATTTTATTATGTCATAAAATATTGGGTTTAAATTCTTAGTATGAATTAGAATAAATAGTTTACGATTATTTACAAAATGGTGTTAAGAGATATAGAAATTCATAGCAATGTTGTTAATCGGGCATCTTTATTGAAACATTATTATGTTCCCTTGGTTTTTTTTTTATCAGGCCTGGATGTCTCAAAGTATAGGAAATAGTGAAAGCAGGACAGAGATTGAATGATCAATTTATTCAATTTTGATTCAGCTTACTGCAAAATTCAACTCGTTTTTTGTTTTATGGTAACATAGCATATTTTAGGTTTAAGTCTTACCTAAATGACTGTCAATCATCAAATGTTCGTAAAACGTTAACAAGATTAAAAGCTGATGATAGAAGCTGGCAGGTGGAATAAACCTATTGTTTTGCCATTTGTTGATAGAATGTGAGAAAATGTATATAAATATAGATAAGTACTACCGGATTAAACCAAATATATTTAACCTAATTGACATCTCTTTGTAGTAGCGAAGATGCAGTTATGCTTAAAAAAAACTTGGTTTATTTGTACAGTATGCTTTTAATAAAAAAAAAAGACAGTATATATAATAATTGATTTCACATATTTCTCATTTATACAAAATCCTTTACACTCGCTCTTAGTAACAGTTTCAAACGCTTAATTAATGTATATAACATTGTCTAGTTGATCTTTTAACAGAAGTCTGATATTTTCAATGTGGATTAACTGAATAGTTACCATTTTGTCTATTTTCAAATACTCTTTCGTAATCTTTTCATATATTGATGTTAACTAGTCCAGATTGCACGTACGTGATTAATTTTATCTGCATTTTCTGTTGTTTTTTTATTTCTTATTTTTTTATTATTCTTTTCTTTAGTATTGATTTGTATTTTTGTCTCAACAAAACTACTTTGTAACCTTCTATGATATTGATATACAAATGTACATTTTATAGAATTATAATGAAAAAATAATGTCATTTAAAATAAAAGTCTTGGACTGACTGCCATGTTACAAGATATGACAATGTTTGTATTTACTTAACATTGCATTACATTGTATGTACATGAACAATGTTTGTTCATGGGCTTACAGTCCCAATGAAATTTGAAATAAAAACAAAAAATAAAATCAAAATAAAGGTAATAGATAACAAGAAATATCTTTAAAAAGATACTCGGCTGTGGTAACCAGCTTGATGATTAATGTCTGAATGGTTTAACATGTAATATATTTTGTTGTTGGTTTAATATTTGTGTAATTCCAGTGTCAGTGTAGCTGAAATACCACGGATCCAAATGATTTGTACAATCTTGGTAGACACTTACAGCCTTAAAAAATCTGCGCATTAGACTTTGTTTCGCGGGATACAAAACGAAACGGGATGTTACGTTTTCGTTGAATATAGGATCTGTTAGGGTCGAACAATCAATTCTGAAAATCTATGTGTTTCCTATTTTTTAGCGTTCTACTCTTTCAGTTTACCTTAAAAAGTGCAGTGTCTTACTATTCGGGACAAATCGTTCGCAGGAGGAAGAAAACTTCAACTTTTAAAACAAACAGAGATCTAAAGAACTCGTTTCCGCAACTCCTTTCTTTTCTTTTGACTAATTTTACAATGACCAATGGGAATTTAGCAAAGTATATAATAACCAATGAAAAGCCTAATTTTATTCCGCTTCATTACTGTGTTTCACAGGAAGTCGGTGTGAAAATAAGCGTCCTAACGGTCGAAAAAGAAAATTGATTTTGCATAGCGTCAAAAATCGCCGTCTTCTTATTTAGTCGTTTGATTTACGTGCGTAATTGCATGGTACGCACGTGAACTGGTATGGTGGTCGATCTTCTAAGCCTCAGTAAGGGTTGCTCCCACTATCCGCGCTATAAAGTGTGACCAAGATTAACATTAGACATATAATGCCGGTAGTATAACTATGCTATATTTGTAATTACGTACTTATTCCCTGATGAGTTGCTGATATCCTCGAATGATTTTAAACATATTAACAATTAGATAAAAGCACTTAATCATTCTAGAGAACATCCTCAAAATTGAAATAATGTAAAACATTGTCTCGTAAATCATGTAACAAAGTACTTTAAAAACCCAGGCAATTATGCAAGTTTATTACCTGGAAAGTTTCAATATAAAATTCATTTCTAGTGTCTGCGATACAAGCAGCTTTTGATGTATCACAGTGAATAGGTCAACACAGACAACACATTTCCCACGAGGAAACCTTCCATTATTTCCCCAAACAAATATATTGTTGACACTATATAAATAACAACAAATCATTTTTTTTTCTTCATGGCTGATTTTCTAAACATAAAGGAGGTTATTTTATACGAGGATAGAGATTTTCCGCATGTGATGTAACTATTTTCCATGTCACTTGATCTCCAAACTTTTTTATTTAGTCCCCATAATAAACAACAAATCTGAACTGTTACTTTTACTACTTTAACAATTTAAACACATAATTGGTACTTTCTATGAAATAGATATACATGTATTTGAAAACATAAGAGCTTTTAGTTATTCCTTTTTTTTTTCATTTCGCAAAATTCTAATGGTAGAACATTTCTACGCGCCGTCATTGATTTGGGTATTTTTAGCATTCTGTTTTAAGTACATGGTCGAACAATCGATTTCCGGTACATACTTACGTATGTACTTTAAAGTTGCAATACTTCCCAAAAATCAATGCAAAAATACAGAAAATAATGTGACATAATAAAAATTCGATCTTTCTTTCGATGATATGCAAACTATGGACGGTTCCGCAATTTGTATGAACTCCTCCCCCTATTGATATTTGACAGTGTCTATTTATACATGGGTCAAGTGCTCACAAACAGTATCACAAAAAAAAAAAAAAAAAAAACACACACACACACACACACACACACACACACAATCGTGTTGCTTTGAGTAAAGTAGGTCAAACCATTCGATAGAAACACATTATATATATTTTCTGTACTAATGTGGGAAATAATTCTTCTACCCCTTCACGAAAGTTACCCAGAACCAGAATTTTTTACGAAGATATCTGGAATCATTTGAGCTCTGTCAAGTAGTCGGATTGGCCCTTGTAAGTCGCGTTTAAATACCAAACAGGTGTCTGGTAAATATTACCCAGGTGTCTGGCGAGTGTCAACATGTCTTGCACATGCGCGGTAACACGATTCCCTTGTGACAGTTGAGGTGTGTGTTTATACTACATGTGCCTGGTACCTGATGGTCAAAAACAATGCCGTCTCCTAAGCCGCAAATGTTCTTTAGAAAAAAAAGGTAAATTAATGTATTCTTCAGTTGCATAAAATTTGTTTTTCACCGGTCGGAGACATACTTCAATAAAGTTTAGCACAATACTCCCATACACTTCCATTTTTAGTTGTCTTGTATTAAAGGCAGTTTCCGGAACTTGTTAGAAACAGTGGTAGTGAAATAGATGTTATCCTGAACTCGGCATATGTGGGCTTTTCCCATCTAATCCTGGGGTACAAACAAACTTTAACCGTTATAACTTCACGGTGCACTACCGTTCACAATAGAATAAGTGCAACACGACGAAGTTGTAACTGTAAAATTTTGTTTGTACCTCCGGATTAGCTGGGAAATTCCCAAATATTCTTAATTCCGGAGTAAGTCTATTCCATACCTGTTGATACGATAATAGTATTGTAGATTTTGTGGCCAGAGGAGAGTTTATGAAGATTTCTTAACCGAAGGTCCATCCAAAGACCCATAATGTTAGAGGTCTTTGGTCCCTCATAGATGATAAATGTCCATGATTTGTTACAAATAAGACTTTCAAAACATTCGAGCTAAAGTAACTATCTGCAGTATTGCATCTTTAAGCGGCGAGAAAAAAATATGACAAAAAATGGCGGTGCGATGTGTTGGATTTGGATGTTTGGTCAAATCCAAAATACGAAGAAATATTAAATCTAATATATCAGAATAATGAACATGAAATGTAGAAATCGCACGTGCGAATTATTTTAATGAAGGATAATGAGATGCAAGCCTTGTACCTGCCTGGAAATTCTGGCCCGCAAATGAGATCCTGCATAAACACTCATGAAGGATTTTTAAAACCTTGATTCAAGTTTACGGGTTAATTTTATACTTATAATTTATTTATTTATTTGGCCATTTATTTTTTTTTTTTTGGTTTCCAAAATAACAGTGGATTATGTCCACATGTATGTTTTGAACAGTGAAATTATCAGGAAAACAGTGAAATTATCAGAAACTTGAACCCGACCATACGTTATATAAACTGATCGGAGCGTCAACTGTGCTGCGTTTTACGCAAGAAATGACGTCATCATGAAATAACGTCACGCACGTGAGGTAATCCCGCCAATTTGTACGTCTTTTGAGAATAAAATATTGTTTGTTTTGGTGAAAGATCGATGTATACATAAAAAGATGCAGTTTAAAAAAATCACTTTTTATGTTCACACAGTGAAATAATTGATCGATCTTAACCAAAACAAACAATATCGTCCTCTATTTTACTTATATTCACTTATCGTGGTACCATAATATGTTATATCTGGATTTTAATCAATAACACATTCACTACCATTTATCTAGATTACATGTATAATGGTACCATCAGTTATCTTGTCTTTGATTATTATACATTTACTCTTTATCTAGATTACATGTATAATGGTACCATTACTTAACTTGGTAACATTTATCTTATTAACATGTATCGTATTACTTAACTTGGTAACATTTATCGTCGTAATATTTATCTTGATGAAATTTATAGTGGTGCCATTTATCGCGGTACGACTTACCATGTTACCATTCACCATAGTGGCATTTATCGTAATAACATTTATCTTGATTCAAGTTATCGTTGTTACTCTAATTATGGTACAATATCTCTTGGTACCATTATCTTGGTCACATTTGTCGTGGTGCCATTTGATTCATTGTCATTTTTTGGTGTTACCATTTATATTGGTTCTATTTATTGTGGTAACATTTTATATTAAAAGTAATGATGTAACTTTATGTTAACAGTTTTGACACATGCTGTCATTATCAAACGACTTTTTTTATTTCAAGTTCAGTCTTGTCACCTGGCAATATTAACCTAAGATATCTAAATATTCTTTTGATCGTATCACAGTCCCTGCTAGCCTCAATGATAATATGATAGAATCGAAGATGAAGGTTGTGAGCTCGAATCATAAACCATAGATACATTTTGATAATATTACAGGGGCGTAGCTTGGTTTAAATTATTATGTAGGCCGATTTCTAGGGTGTAAAGGTGCATGCCCCATCTAAAAAAAAATCTCTGCGTTTTGGCGTTTATTTAGCACAATTGATATGTTCAGGAAATTGTTTGAAATAGCAGTAAAGTCAAGTAAATTATCGCACATCAATGATATAAAGACATTTTTAGCGTTATTATTTTTTCACTTTCCTGAAAAAAGTGAAGCTACCCTGTAACTCCTGTATGACAATGAATTTTGACCACTTATAATGAACATGTACATCAAGCATAGCACGACTTTATTGAAATTATAGATGAATACTTTAATGATGCATGGAATGTAGCACCCTGATGGGTACATCATGGTCTTACATGGCTGGACCAAGCAGGAGGCTGAAATGGCCTTAGGGATGGGATTGGAAGGGTCACAGATATCAGTCACAATTAGTACCTGTTCTGTACCTGTTTTATTGCTTAAAGAGGGAAGAATAATAGTTAAAAAACTGTAATAAACACATTGAATGTAACTAAATTCTAAGGTATTTGATTACGTGAATAAGCATAATTAAGATCAGCTGATTTTTGACAAATGATAGAGTTATTGTTTGCATATCTTAACATTATCAGATGAGACATTGAGTAACCCCTACTGATGTTAAGTCATTCAAATTAAATTGTCATAAGAAGAATTCAGTAAAATATTAAACTTACAATGACATGCTTCATTATGCATGTCAATAAAGTTGAACGGGTTATGAAAACAAACTTATTTAAGAAAAAAAATCTGTTATATACAATGCAAAATGAGAAGTTTTCAGTTTGCAATGATTTTCTCTCTGTAAATCTTCAGTTTAAACAGGGATTCTATATACATATATGTTATATAGAATCCCTGGTTTAATCATGATTAAGAGAGAGAGAGAGAGAGAGAGAGAGAGGGGGGGGGGGTATGTAACTCCGAGATGACTGATCATTCAAACATGATAGCCTCGTGTACACGCAGGATTTTGCCGGTTAGTGTTTTCTTGTTTTTTGAAAATTAACTGGTGTTAGAATCACAAAATCTTCAATGGCAACATGTAGAATGTTGGTGTTAGTATCACAAACTCTTCAATGGCAAACATGTAGAATGTTTGCATACTGATTGATTCCCTTGATTGCGAGTCGCCTCGTGGTCGATCAACCTCACTGACGTCTGTTTATGTCAAAGGCAATGGAACAAATAAGTAACTAAAGAAAATAACCACACCAATACTATATTAATTCAAATATCAATTTTAACTTTTTGTGAATATTTATGAAATTCAAAATGAACACTTTTAATTCCAATCTCGTCCGGGCCTTGTTGTCTCGGGGGCCGCGCGTGATTTCTGAAAATCGATATGGACAAAGAATAATTTGCCAATCTATGTTATTTATACGTCTCTGGTTCAGTGTTCATCTACAGAAATCTCACTCATCAAATGTTCAGTTCGAACATGTCATTGTCTTCATGTTTTCTTACATTTAAGTATCCTTCTCCTACTCCTTATTTCACGCTATGGTGGTGCCCATCAAATTCTGGGTCATATAGACGAATCCAATGACTCTCATCATCAAAGTTCTTCATTTTGAAATCATCGACCTCCCCAAACATGTTGCCAGAACAGAACAGAAAAAAAATCTTTTATTTGCAACCACAGATTACAAGATGTAACATGTGGATTAAATATAAAATAATATATACGGTTATACAATTATCAACGGTGAGTGATGATCAGTGGGGGTAGTGGGTTAAAAGTTTAATACATATTATTTAGAATAGAATAAAAAAAAAGTCCAAAAATATATCATGTTTACGCGATTTATCGATTGCTTATGTCAGTTTTCGAATATCTCTCTCCCCTCTCTAAGCACAATCAACAACAATGACATGATTCCATTAGTACATGTGTTCTGTACATTTCAAAATAATACGATAGTTTATATTTCCATCATAAGCAATTTAAAGGTTTGAGAAAGAAAAATAAATGTAGATCTATATAGATAAATGAATGAAGAAAATTAAATGTCACATTCACACAAAAAAAAACAGAGAAAAATGTACATAATTTCGTCATCTACCATTGTAAGCTATAACGCTCAAAGCATCAGACTTACGTTATAGATTGTATCTATAGAACAACATAGCCTTGATATTAGCTCTCTTACTGAAAAAAATCGAATCATCACCTTAATGAATCTAATACATTCCTTAGTCATCCGCCCAGATGAAGTTGCTACTTTCACAAAGTCATTATCGCTTGGAAAGCATCCGGTCAAGAAACCATACGTTACAGAACAGAACAGAACAGAACAGAACATAATTTTATTTTGACGTTAAACATACAAGTTCATAGTCAATATAAGTAATGATAAAGACATGCTATAGAGATGACAGGTCAGCATTCAATACATAAAAAAAAAAAAAAAAAAAAAAAAAAATAAATGAAATGAAAATACAACAATACAAGTGTATACACATACTAATAATACTATTAATGAGAGTGGTTAAAATCTGGTAACGGAGCCTGGAATTGTTTACTGTACTGTAGAATAATATGTTCTCCTTAACTTAAATGCATTTTTATAGTAGCTTGATAGTCGTATTAGTAATTTCTTCTTATTTGTATTAAGTAATTCTATAAATTTCCACATACTTGGACGATTGACATAATAATTTGGAATGTATTTTGATCTTAATTCTTTAAAATAGGGACATATAAGTGTAAAGTGAAATTCATCTTCAATATTTCTTAATGAGCACAAGTCACACATTCTATCGCTTCTATTTATATTGTTATGTCGTCCTGTTTCAATTTTCAAGTCATGAGCTGATAGTCGTATTTTACTTAAAGTGTTACGCTGTTGTTTATTGTATAAAGTTGTAATATACGCAGATATTTCGTAACAGTTTTTAAGGTTATAAAACATTTGCATAGATGATGAAAGAGAAATACTTTCGTGCCACTTGCTTACATAGATTTCTTTTATTCGGTTACTGAATACGGGCATGAATTTAACTATGTCTACAGACTCAGGATAAAACCATATTTCACTAAAACCCGTACTTTCTAGTAGATGTTTAACTTTGTTTGACCAGTTTTTAACACGGGGATTAGACTGTATTTCAGAGTGATGTTGTTCTATAATGGCAGAGAGTATACAATTATTGCTTTTCTCACTACCAAATAATTTTAACCAGTATTTTATTATGCGTATTTGTCTGCCAATTATCAAAGGAAATCTACCCAGTTCAGCTAATAAGGCTAGTGAGTTTGTTGATTTTTTTTACATTTAAGATACGTTTACAAAATTTCCTGTGGACCCTTTCAATATTTTCTGCCTGATCAAATCCCCACACTTCGCAGTTGAAGCTCAAGATTGAACCTATATAACTATCGAACAGATTTAATAATATATTTATCGGGATGTCATATTCCTTTGTGATATTGAATAGTGAACCCATTGCCCTGAGTGCTTTTCCCACTAGTGTTTTAGTTGCTTGTTGGAATGAACCTCCACAAGTAAAAACTATTCCTAAATAACTAAAACAGTTTACGATTTCTATCGATTGACCTGCGTACGACCATTTCCAGTCTTGACCAATTCGACCCCCTTTTCTAAAAATCATAACTTTTGTTTTTTCAATGTTGACTGTTAACTTCCATTTCCTACAATAGCTTTCTAAACCATTTAATAAATGTTGTAACCCTTCTCTCGTGTCCGATATAAGAGCCGCGTCATCTGCAAACAGAAGTAGGTATATAACAATTTGACCAATAGTAAAACCTTCTAATACATTGTTTTGGAAGAACATTTCTATATCGTTTAAGAATAAAGAAAACAAAATCGGAGAAGTTATCTCCCCTTGGAATAATCCTAGGTTGCTTTCGAAAAAATCTGAAAGGTTATCTAAGTGTTTAACACACATTTTAACATTTGAATACATAGAGCGTAGAATATCAAACATTTTACCATCTACACCGGATTTAATTAACTTAAACCATAACGCATTTCTATCTATACAATCATATGCTTTTTTGAAATCAATGAAACAGGAAAAAAGTTTAGATTTATTTTTAAATTGCTGTTCAATCAATGCTTGAAAAATAAAAATCGCGTCAACTGTACTATATCCTGTTTTAAATCCAAACTGGGCATCTGTTATAATTTCACATTGTTCCGCCCATTTCTTCAATCTATTATTGAGTATAACTGTAAATAACTTGGCGAAACAGCTGGTCAACGTTATTCCCCGATAATTGTTTGGGTCGGATTGGTCACCTTTTTTATGAATAGGTATAATTAACCCATTACACCATGATGTCGGAAAACTACCGGAGTCTAAAATATAGTTGAATAGCAATAAAACTACATTCCCTGTTATGTGTATACTTTCTTTGAAATATTCATAGATGATGTCATCAAAAGCACACGCTTTATTTGACCCTAACTGTTTACATGCTATATGAATTTCCTGCATTGTTATAGGCTGGTCGAGCTCTTCAAATGTCGTCCGGCTAGGTGCGTTTAAATTGTGAACATTTTCAGTATCATTCTCATGTTCTACATAGATATCCGATGCTAATTTTTTAAAGTGATTACAAAATTGCTCCAGTGAGATTTGAGATTCTTTCATTGCTGTATTACCTTTCTTAAACATTTTCCAGAATTCGCGAGGTTTTGAACGACGCATATCATTCATTTTGCTCGACAAGTCTCTATTATACTGCAGTCTCTTCATTCTGCAACAATATTTATAATCCTTACGTTTCAAGTAAACGGATACACGGGCCGATTCGGACAGCTCTCGATTTAATGTCTTTACTGAATTTTTATATGCCTCTTGTTTGATTTTACACTCTTCATCAAACCAATACTTTCGATGTTTATCTGTATCTATAAAGTTTACATTTCAATTATCATAAAAAAACAAGTCTGTCCGAGTCACTCCGCGTCTCTATTTCTTGTGACAACATATTTTCTAAACTATCTATGCCCGAGGATAAGTCCTGTAAAAACATATCCTTATGGCGTGCGTCCCACTTTATAACCTTCTTAACAGTATTGCCAATTCTATTTGTGATACAGGTATTTATTTTGAACGAAAACGATACAGGTGCATGGTTCGAATATTGAGTAAAATCTTGGATGGTAAAATCTGTAATGCATTGAAAATTATCTGTAGTAGATAAAAGATAGTCAACTGTACTTTGTCCGTTATAAGTAATACATGTTATTTTTCCTATGCCACAATCAGAATGTATGCGCCCATTAACTATTCGCATGTTCGTAGCCTTACATAATTCTAATAGGTAATCTCCGAACCTATTTGATTTTAGGTCCTTTGATCTACGGGCTGGGGGTGGCAAAGCACAGCTATCATCTTCGCATTCTAATACAGAATCATTTTCTATATAATCACATTTATTTCCAACACGACTATTTGTGTCGCCACATACAAATACTTTCCCCATACATCTAAAGTAATTAACATCACTTTCTAATACATTAAATATGTCATAATCAGATAATATATGGATTGGTGAATTTTCCGGGGGTATGTATATTGCTGCTAAATAAATGTCATATTCATTCTTAAAAAACAATTTGTCCAATTTCAACCATACGATAGAGTCAATATCATTTTTAATGAGTTTAATACCTTTGCGAATTGTATCCCTTATATAAACAATTATACCACCACTAGCTCTGTTAGCTCGTCTATTTTGTAATTTTCGATATGAATGTATCGGGTTCGAATATCCACTGAGTTCTATGTTAGATGTTTTCTTTGTCCACGTTTCACTTAGACATATAATGTCGTATTCTCCTAATAGGCTCGTAAACTCTAGGCTTGATCTTTTGGTCGATGTGAGTCCCTCAACGTTCCAGGCGAGACACTTTAGTCCACTCTCACGTGCGTCCTAATCCCCTTCACGGTATACCTGATTGTTTATAAACAGTTTATCTACGCGCAAATGGGCCTCCTTACCACTTTCCCGTGCTGCTTTCATAACCGGAATTAACCTTTTTCTTGTCTCCATGATTTCTTTGGGGAATTGTTCCGATACTCCATATTGAGTTCCTTTCAAATTTTTTGCCGATTTTCTTACCCTCTCCCGATCTGGGTAGTACGCGAACTTTGCGACAATAGGTCTTATATATCCTTGTTTGTATCCCCCAATTCTATGTGCTCTATGAAGTTTTATTTCAGCACTTGCTTTCTCAATTTTCAGATTACTTTCAATAAAAGATAGCACTTTTTCTTCACAATTTTCCCCCATTTCTTCTGGCACCTTGTAAAATATGAGATTATCTCGCATACTGCGACATTTAAGGTCGGTCATTTCATTCTGTAATTTCTGTTCTTTTTCCCTTTGCTCACTTTCGAATCTTTTCATCTTTTTTAGTATTGAGTCAATTTCCTTTGTTTATTAGCCATGTCTTCGAAAACGGTTGCGTCAAAGTTCTTACTTTCTTCTAAGTCTTTTACTTTTCCTTCAATGTTTCCTATTTTCTGTTCAATTATATCAGTTCTATGAGATATTCCCTTTATGCTGTTTTGAATGCTTTCAAGTTGAGTCAGCTTATTATCGACTGATTCTAACCGCTGAAGGATTGTTGTAAAAAAGTCTGGACTGGGATTCATTTGCGTTACAGGTGTACTGCATTGTTGTAATTGATGTTGTTGATTTGCAAAGTTATGCGATACCATCGGTGGAGGTGAATTAAGCACCATCATAAATGGCATATTTGCTCCACTGGTCCCATCGAATGTTCCGTTACTGTTAAACTGTGAACCGTTATATTGTTGTGGATTTGATACATTTGGTTGACTGTATATATATGTTTGACTTGCCTGTTTGTTTACATTTTTTCCTTCTTTGTCTCCTTTGTCCCTGTTCCCGCCACTTCGTTCCATTGTCTTACGAGAGTTTTTTTGCGGTTTCTGGTTGTTTCCCGGAGAATCCTTCTTTTTGCGCTTTCTGCTCATTACATATGTAACTCATATCCTCATTGACACATTTATTGATCACTGTCTGCTGATATATCACTGTTTTTTTTTATAATTTCCATAAACTACCGTCCTCTGAAAAAAGCTGACCGCCATTTCCACGCATGCGCATAGATCTCCATAGATTCACGTGAAAGTGTGAGCAAGTTATTCTATCCATCATTTATTCGTCCATCATGATTCTTTTACTAGATTTCATGTGAGGAAGCCTTCCAGCTGGATTGTGGTAGGTCGGTGGTTCTTCCTCCACCTGTAATTAGCTGGACGTCGCTATATGACTGAAATACTAAAGAAGCGACGGTAAACTCAATTGGTCAAGTTTAGTCAAGTCTCTTACTAGATCTTGCTTTTTCCGATCCATGGGAAGAAGCCTTTATTGTGCTCATATTTAAAGTTGTATATATTGTCACCCAACAGTGAATTATGTAGCCCTATTTCACATCTAAATACACTTTATAGAGCTTATTTTTGAATCATTATTCATATTTTATCATCATAAATATTATAATTTTTTTCCTAAACTTTGTATTATATTATTGTTAAGAGGACCATATCGAAGAATGGCATTTCAAATATGTTATCTCTAAAAATAAAGATATTATTATTATTATTATTATTTGAGCAGTCACCATAAACGTACCCTTATATCAATCAGGGACTATCTCCACTTCTTGACTGTCCTCTGTTCATATTGGACTTAACCATTAGGTGCCCCTGATTTTTTACTGATAAGCTATCTGTGTTACAATCTGTGACTCAAGTATTATAATTTTTAAATTTGAAAACAATTTTTGACTTATTTGGCACAGGATTATTATAAAATGTGTAAATTAAGGGAGAACGAAAAACAAACAAAAAACATTTGTCTTATCTTTCCTTTTTATGTTCTCATGTATATCATAACAATATTTAAAAACATTCGGAATCTTTAAAAATGGTAAAAATGTACTTGAAATGGTATCGTGCCATGTGTCTACGGAGTGATACCACAGAAAGACAGTATTATAACCGTCTCTTGTATACATATCCCTAAAATTACCGATATATTGCGAATATGACATTTTTGAAATTTACATTGCCCACACTCCCCTTACTCATTAAGGGATGTTCACTCCGAAATGAGACGTAAACCTACGTAAATTAACGATCACTTACCGAATACCTAATCTACATGCTGGTGTGTAATTTCACACTTCGTTCAATGGGAAACATGCATACAGTTGAGATTTCCCCCCAGTCACTGATTGGTCAATTTAAATCAGCGAACTATAACGGGTTTTGACGAACCTCTGGTGAACTGGTCTATTGCTTATTTAAGTATAAATTTAATACATCTTTATCGACAGTTATCCAAGACATGTAGGTTCCTCATGAATTATAGTTATCATTTGAGTTACTTGTGAAATACAACTTAACGATAAAAATCAGCTCGACTTGAACAAGAAAAGCAAAATTAATGTCCATGTTCATTCTGCCTAGTATACCCGTTGTTGCTGGATCTGTTATTCCAAACAACAATCCATTAAAGTACTGAAGATAATTGGTAAACTATGCTTTTAAAATAGACAGGATGTATTGTATCTGAATGTGCTGATAGCACGGGATACCTGTCGTTATAACGTGCGTTTATTGTCTCGGAGATAATGATGTCTTATGACAAAAGCATATGTCAGAAATTTATTGCTCGAGCAAACACATCGTTGTCACAGCAACAAGGAATCAGTTAAATTTACCCGAAAGTGTACCGACAGACTATCAATTAAAATGTGATGTCAATCTGAGTAATCTGATGTCAAACTGGAGTGAGAAACCAACCTGTATCAGCACCCAACCGGTCGTAAAGGTCAAACTGTATTAGGGTCCAACCTATATTAGTAGCTAACCTTTATCTGCGGCCAAACTGTATTAGCAGTCAACCTTTATTAGCGATGAACCGGTATTAGTAGCAACCCTGTATCAGTGGTCAACCTGTATTAGCGACCAACCTGTATTAAGGACCAACCTGTATAGGAGGCCAAAGCCAACCTGTATTTGTAGCCAACCTGAAACAGCGACCATACTGTAAAAGAGGCCAACATGTGTTTACGACCAGCTTTTATATGTCTTTCTCTCATTTATACGAATGTCTAAAAAGACGACAAGAAACACATTGTCAGTCTTTACTCCTTAATCATATTCATTTCAAAAGAAGAGCGAAACAATATATTTTTTTTTTCCAAGCTATTAATTCGCCAATTTTATTTTTTTTTGCTCTTTAGAACTGACCATGAAGACCAAAGACGGGAACCAGACGGCGCCATTTCAGACCTTGTTTGATATCAACCACAGTCTCGCGAGCATGTACGTGACTTTGGCGGGATTTTTGTCTGTTATTGGTGTCCTTGGTAATAGCTTTATTTTGTACGCCATGGTGAAGGAGGTTCGAATGAAGGATCAAGCCAAGAGATTCATCATCTGTATAGCGATAGCAGATCTGTGTGTGACTGGTATTGCAGACCCGATGTGTATAGTGGGTAAGCTTATTTCTTATTAACCTAACCAAAGACCTAATAACCTAGCAGAGATCCGCAACGCGCACCTGTAACGTAGTAAAACGAGAAAAAACAATCGTTGCCGCAGAAACGGGCCAATCTTTACAGTTAATGCATGTAACGTATTTAAACAGGTATTTTTTTTCTCTCCTCAAAACCTGACCCCATTTTAGCATAGGAACCCTGAAATTAATTAATTTTAGAAAAAGAATCGCAAAATTGATGCGTTTAATTTTAAAAAGTTTTAGAAAAATGACTTAAAATTTGATATGATATTCGGTTTATATAAGCGTTTCCATTTGTTTATTTAAAGTTCCAATTTTCTGAACATATAGGAAGTATTGAATTTAATGAGAAAAAATCAATAAAAATGTAAATTTGCATATTTCCTTTCACGGAGATAACCAAGGCTTCTTAATGTTTCATTAGGGTACCTTGGTTATTTTTGTTGAGGTAAAGACGTAGCGGAACCATTACAGGGACTTTACCTTAACCCTTTCCCTCATATAGACTCATTTTGACGCACTCAATAGGTACCACATAAAGCCTGATCTGCAGAAAACCACACTTAAACCGTACCAAATTTAATTATTAAGTCCTCATTTCCAGACCACTGAGGAGAGCGAACAGCATAAAACCAGATCAGCCTGCGAGTTACTCACAGGCTGATCTGGTTTTATGTTGTTCGCAAAGGTCTTTTCATGGTTTCCTCTATTAGGGAAAGGGTTAAGAGATACATATATCACTAACTGGTGGACTGCAGTTGAGTTCTTTATCCAATATTAACTTTTAGCTTAAACTGTCATTTGAACGAGCCTTATTCATTTTTAAAAGAATATTAAATAGAGAGAAATTCTAATGCAAAAGTTCGACTGTCGTCTCGTGATTTGAATATTGAAGTAGGTAGATATAATGGTGTTCAGAGAAATAATAGAAAATGTAAATTGTATAATTTAAAAGACATCGAGGATGAATTCCACTTTATTTCAAATTGTCCTTTATATAGTGATATACGGTAAGATGTTTTATATTCCTAGGTACTTACTATACGCCCTTGAATGGCGAAATGTATAATACTTTGCTCAAATAAGAAAACTATATTAATACAATTAGCAAATATTTGTAGTAACGTTTTAAAGATATATGGAAAATTATGATGAACAATAATATGAATTTAGTCCTTTTTAAGGCATTCTCACTATATTGATATTGTAATAATTTAGTGTTTTGTTGTACATGTGCATGCCATGCATGCATTTATATATATTTTGTGTATATGACCGTAAGCTGGTCACATAAATGAAACGAGTCTCAAAGCCATAAATAAAAATATGTTTATTTTCTGACCAGCTTTGAAATAAAATACAATACAAAATAATTAAATTAATATTTTATGATTTCATGCTATGTTATTGCTGATCTTCAGTTAACCCCTGCTCTCCTTTTCATAGGTCAGTTTTATAGAAGTCTTATAGTACACGTGTGATGCCATTTACGATGAATATAAAAAATTAAAATTATTTTCCTCTTCCTAAATAGATTTTTATTATATTTATATAAATATTTTGCAAGAATGAAAAAATTACTATGTTTATTAAATCCACACACAAAAAAAAAGACAATCATTTCACTGGCTAGCGGCTCACCAATCAGTCATAACAGGCATCGCCTTAAGGGACATGAGCCATGGTTGTGGGTATGAACCAATAATGTCTCTTTACCATCCCAGACTGTAAGTGCTGGTCAAACCCAGAAAGCGTCAACAGAGATACGTTTTATAGTGAGAAATTCTTTCCCAGTGGACGTAAAATAAGTAAGTTTAAATAAATTTATTAAATTCATCAGGTTGTATGGTATTGTACATGTGTTTTGTTGCTTCAGGCGCCGTCCTCGGAAAGGATTATCTAGACCGAGTTTTCTGGTTCTGCCGAGTCATCGCCAGTCTCTGCCTCACGGCCTGTGTCTGCGTCATTCTCAACCTCACCGCCATCACTGTTAACCGTTGGGTCTTCATCTGCCACAACACCATCTACGACAAGATCTTCAACAAGACCAGGATCGTATTGCTCTGCATCGGTTGTTGGATTATGGGGTTCGTTGCCGAACTCCCGAACATCATCGGATGGGGTGGTCACTTCTTCGATCCCAAGGCCCATCAATGTATTTGGGACCGAACGGCAAGTCGGGAGTATACGTTGTTCGTGACGGCAGGTCTTATCGGCTCTCCGTTCCTTCTACTGATTTACTGCCATCTTGCCATTTTTCGGAAGATCTACTTCGTCAAGAGGGAGTTACACATGCACACCAGGTACATTAATTTTTTTCTGATTCATAGTAAGTCAATATCAATTCATTTTGAAGAGGCCTATCAGTTAATTACTTGACAGTTTCATCAATAATGACACACAGATTTAATAGAGTTGATTTAAAAAATAAAAAAATATATATATATAAAAACATTGCGAGAAATATATTTTTGCGAGTGTATTGGTCTCGCGAACAAAGCAAACATTAAATCTTCTTAACTTTGTTTCGAATTTCTCGGTAGTTACATTTATTCTTTTAATACAAGTTTTAAATGACCTAAAATAATATAATGTGATTTCTCCGAATGTGAAAGAGCTAAATTTTTCCTGAAAACCTTTATCAAAGCATTTAGATTCAGAGATCCTAAAACAAACAACAATGTTTTGTCTTTGTACAACTGATTATAAATACTATGAAATACGACACTATTTGATAAATGAAAAAAAGTTGTCCTCATAAACCTGCAATTTCAAAAATATACGAAGGAACAACGCACATGTTACATAAGAATCACTTGCGTGTTCCCGTCGTGCCTCTCCCAGTTTTCCAAAAAGTTCAGTATACTCGTACTTTCATATATAAGCCAATATAACCATTATCGTAAGAGATAGCTCGAGTTACATGAGCCTTGTCTAGATAATTCCCGTCGGAATTGTGATCAAATAACATATGCATTTGACTTATTTTCAATTTACAAGGGAAAAGAAGTCAATCATGTCAGCTATCAACACATCAAGAACCCTTTTTGTCATGTTCATCGTATTTCTCGTCTGCTGGACGCCCTACGTTATACTGCTCATTCTCGACCATGACGACTCTGTCTCGATGGAAATATACATGTTCATCACCTTGCTTGCGCATGCGCATTCGAGCACACCATGTGTAATCTATCTCTGCTTTACCAAGTAAGTTCCACTCTTGACGCACTTTTATATACGATATAATTGACGGTTGTTAATTAATTGTAGGATATATAGTATTATAGTGATTTACGATAGGTTGTAGAAAGAGACAGAGCTATTTTTTCAACAATACACAGTTCTATCTCAATACTACTGTGATCGACGATTAGCCTTTGCTTGAAATGTTGCCCATTCTCCGGTGCTTTAACTAATAACCTCTTGTTCAATGTACCACACCGACTGATAACAGGGCCTCTTTGTTTTAATTTAACTGTTAGATCAATACATTTGCCAGCTAATTCGCATTTCAAAAATAACTATTTTTTGATTACTTGGGTCAAATGTTTCAGTCATTAAGACGCTAGGTACGTAATTGAACTGTGTTAATATACCGACTGACAAGCGAAGATGATATATTTGAATAATTAATTAATGTCGCGGTCAGAGATCGAACACTTAACCTCCATAAAAATGAGCAGACGCTCTAGTGCTAAGTCACTGGGGCTGGTCAAGAATTTGTAAATAAAAATAATCCGCTAGTTAACTCTGGAAATTAGCTAGATTACATATCTATTGCTTCAGTTTATCAAATTACCTCTAGGCCTTTCTCGTAAATTATAAATATCTTTTAAACAGAAGATTTCGGGACCGATTGCGAAACCTGTTTGGGATCCCTAACCGTGTGGAACCCGTGTCGGATACAAATCTGAAAAAGCCTGCCACCCCTGCAACCAATACGACTGGTGACCTCAAGTGTTCATCAAAACCAGCGCTAAAGGAAAATACCCAAGAAGGACGCAAAAAGGAACATTTGGAGATGGGGTAACCAGAAGACGAGACCAGCTGACATATTCTGCTCTATAAGCAGACACTATTCTTAGACAGTTGATGATCATTGATAGATTAAGTTTACCTCAAGTCATTATAAACCATTGGACATATATCGATAAGAAAGATATTTTAAAAGGAAACTGTTTTGGTCTATGATAGGTTTACAACTATCCCTGCAGTATTGTCACTCTGTAAAGTCCACGCAGCAGTTAATTCCCTTGTTTAGTACATTAGCGTAGTGTGACGTAACCGGTGCGAGGGTATGGGAGGGGATGTCCGCCAGTTAATTTCTCATACTAATTGAGGTTTCATGGTGCTTATTACAATTTTACCATGCTTATTATATTTACAAAATTCTTATTAGGTTTTCGTGGACTGCAACGCAGCCGCGAAAACCTACTGTTCTTCTTGTGTTTCTTTTTCCCTTTTTTTTTTTCCATTATTATTATTCTTTGCACTTTTTTTGTGGCCGCTGTTGCGGCATGATTAGAAGTGCTACAAATATGAAAATTTCCATGCATACTCACATGTATCTGAAGTTGTGCACCATTAAGTTTGTTTTTTATTTTAGTACTAAGTTTTGCCGCTAGGTGGCGTTTTGCATCAAAACATATAATTGACGATAACTCTGTTATTTGACTTTGTTTTTTTGCATTCTGTTCTCTGAACCCCTTTAAATATGATGAGTGGCAATATCCATATCTTTGAAAATTTTGAGCTAGAAGAGGTTGAATGTTTGAATCTTTGAAAAAATCTGGCAAATTATGGTGTGTCCACGAAAAACATGCCCGTTTTTGTTAGAGATTAGATACGCTCATTCTGTTTCTTGAAATTGATTCCGAAGATCTTTGCGCACAAAATATATGGGGTGGCGATTTCAGAAAATGCATAAAATGGCTTTCAATAAGCAATCAAAGTGTACTAAAATATGGAGGAATTTTTTTTTTTGAGAATAGGCATTTTTTTAGTTTTTTGATGATTCTGCCATTATTTTTTAATCAATCTTTATGAAATTTTCACAGATTGTATTGTTTGTTGTTTCAAGGGACTTCACAATTTCAAAATTTCAAAAAATGCAAAGGTCAAGGTCATATTGCGATTATTGGTTTTTTCTTTGACCCTAAATATCTCAAAATCTAAAAATATTTTATCGAAAGAATATGGGTAAAATCAAAAGCCTCTAAAGAGTACTTTTTGAAGAAATTTAGTTTTTTCAGATCGGGGTTGATTTGGTTGTTTGGTGGCAGTTTGAAGTTTGGTCATACTATGAACTGATTTCAAAGCCTTTAAAGTTTAAATGTGTGATATATTTTGTCATCATTGGAAAAAAGAATGTCTTACCTCGTCAACAAAAAAAGAATTTTGCAAATCTGTCGAAAATTGATGAATTTATAGAGAATTTAAATACATGACCCAGAATAAAAACTGAGAAAATTTGACAGAATGATACCTATGTTATATAATTAGAACTCTGCTCTGCTAGCTTTGCTCTTTAGGTTGGGATGTAACAGGTCATGAATGTATGTGTAAAACTAGCCTACTATCTCACTTCCATTGTAGCAGGTAATTTAGTTATGCATCAACTCATCAGAGGTTTTACACACATAGCTACTGTATTGGCTAAAGACTCCCTGCAGTGATGACCAGATATTAACAGGTCTGATCACAGCAGATGGGGGCCTGACTCAGTGGGACATCACATTCCTTTCGAGATGCCTTTAATTTAAGTTTTGGTCACAGCTGAATTCACCAATGAAGAAAAACACTAAGATATATAAAGCATTTTGTTGTTTTTCTGGTATTTTAACTTGGCTGATCAGGTTTGAAACTGTTTCTCATCACGAAAACCGGTGCATTTGCAGTATGCAAATCTAGTTATATGTACAACCTTGAAATTGCTACTTAAACATTTCACTTTTAATGATATTGTTCTGTCTGCCATATTTACGTTAAAAGACAAATGGTTAAATGTAGATTCTAAATTGTGGTTTTCACTTGCTTATTTTTTTACTTTTGATTTACATTTAAGATTGAAAACGTTTGTTTTAATCGGAAAGTTCTGCTACAGATCAGGTGTCAGGGCTTTTTTAAGCAACTGGGCTGAGGTTCTATAGAACCTGTGTCACGATGTGCTGAAGTCTCCAGGAGTCGTATCGCGCATGTGCAATATTCGGAAGGAACCTTCAGTCTTGTCTGAGATTTTCATCTGGGCTCAAATTTTCAACATCTTGTTTATGCGTAATATCACATATATATGTGGCATGGAGACCGGTCCCGGCGGCCGAGTGGTTAGAGCGTTCGCCCCGGAATCGGGAGGTCGTGGGTTCGGTCCCCGGCCGCGACATTCAAAAGTCGTAAAATAGCTCCCTTGTTTGGCTTTCAGCATATAAGGGCAGCTACAGCACTGGCTGACTCGGTGTCAGGATAATGTGATTGAGTATGGTATCATGTCACATGTCTACGGCGTACGTGATACTGCAATGTGACAGCACTTTATCTGTCTCAAGTACACAAAGTCTCCAAAATGACTGAAATACCGGGACCTTAACCTTAAACAAACTGACTCGATGGAAACATAAGTCTGTCTAGTGGGCCGAGATTTCGACCCGGGCTCAGATTTCCACCTGACCCCGTCCCGTGTTTTCGAAAATATTTAAGTACGATCTCAGGCTCAAATTTAAGTATCATACTCAAATTCCTATTGAAACTAATGGGCGTAGTTTGAGTATAAGTATGAAAATCATACTTATAAGTACCATTTTCAATTTTGAGAATACTGGGCATGAAGTAAATCTTAGCTATACAATACTATCAGGTGAGTGGGCTGAGATTTATACACAGACTCAGATTTGCAACCAATGTGTACTAGTAACATCCGATGTCTGGTAGAGATGGAAATATTGTCAGCCCGTGTACAATTTATATTTGTTTGTTTGTTTGTTTGTTGGGTTTTACGTCCCACCGACAGTATTTCAGTCATTTAGAGACGATGTCTACTTGAGACATATATAGTGCTGCCACACTGCAGTATCACGCCGTATTATGTGGCATGATACCACACCCAGTCACATTATCCTGACACCGGGCCAACTAGTCCTGCAACTACCCTTATTTTCTGAGCGCCAAGCAAGGGAGCTATAACAGTACCATTTTTACGATTTTGGTATGTCGCGACCGAACCCACTACCTCCCGCTCCCGAGGCGGACCTTCTAACCACTCGGCCACCGGGGACGGTCATTTCAATTTTGAAAATGTAATAAGCATTTTGCAAATGTAATAAGAATTTTGAAAATCCAACTAGCATTTTGGTATTGTAATAGGAAATCCGAAAATGTAATACGCATTTTGTAAATGTAATAAGAGTTTTGAAAATACATGTACAGCAATGTAATATGGAATCCTCAATTGGGGAAAGAAATGAACTGGCGGATATCCCTTCCAATATGAGGAGTGGGGAAGTTATCGTGGAATGGACCTAACAGTTTGCTTCTTTAAAATAAATCCTTGAGAGGACAGCCGCTGTGTAACGATATTACAAAGATCAGAATAATGATGTCGTACCAAAATTGGGCTCCACGCGAAATTGATAAGCATTTTCCCGAACCATTAAATTTTGATACATATTTGAAAAAAAAAAAGAATATGAGGAAATATAATTATGTTACTTCTAGAAATAATAAAGACCGAGAGTGAGGATTATTTTGTGCGATTTCATATTTTAATCAATAGTTCAAAACCAGATTTTTGTTGTTTACAAGGTGCATACGCAGAAAGTAGACTGCGTAACTAGTATTATTGCCCAAACTGTTGCATGTATCCCACTGTGAGGAGGTCTGCTTCTCCAATAATTCAATTCATTTCACAAACAAATAAAATTTTATAGTAAATGAAACCTTTATAGACATAGAGCCAAAGGCCTATAATTCCAAGTCAACGGGTGCTTGCATCTGTACAGAAGTCTTTATAAGCATTTGAGGGGTCATGACTATTATTTAATAATGGGTGGATTATCTTAAGTACTTATCAAAATATGGTGCAGTCTCACTGCCACAACATACCGAACACATCACTGCACAAAAATACCTCCAAGCAGTCCTACAACCGTGTGCTGAGTGCCAATACTTGTATATACTGGTATGTTGCGACTGTGGATCGAGCGCATTGTCTCCTGGTTACGAGGCGGACATTCAAACCACCCGACCACCAGAATCGGTATCATAATTGATACCAGCGTATGAGTGGAACAAACTCAATTGAATTTGTCAATTTTAAATTTAACAAGAAGTATCTTTTAAAAAGACACAGGGCCGCGGTGTATTAATTATATTAATTGTTTATATATTCTGCATCTTGATGAGAAGACATTTGACCCAAGTATTATGAATGTATTTCAAGCGTTCAAAATATATAGTGCTGACGATCGGTCAAACGAACTACCAGTTCACAGAATAGTACGTTCAATCGGAATTTGTGATTTCCAGGATACGAAGGGTCTGAAGGTTTCAAATCCGACATGTGTTTTCATCCTTTAGATATTTGAACGTTAAGACATGTATTAATATATTTATGTCGAAAAATCGAGGTTTTAAGAATGTATATACAAAGCGAACAAGCTGATCTCTTTTCCGGAAAGATACAGTGAAACCTCTTTACAACGGCATTCATTATAACAGCAACCTCTTTATAACAGCAGTAGTCTTGAAAACAAAAGTGCATAATTTTTCTATGTCTTTATTCTTTACAACGGCAATTTCTTTATAACAGCAAAATTCACTGAAACAAACACTGTCGTTATAAAGAGAGTTGACTGTACTTTCGATTTTTAAGTCGACCAATCAAAACTTACAGTATTCAGTAGCTGTTAAGTGACCTTCACCTTTAAGTTTATACAGAAAATTCAGGTGAAAACAAAATAGCCAACGGCCGAAAAAAAAACCTAGTTTTAGAACGCATGTGGTTATTTTGATAAATCAATAGGTCAATAAAGTTCAGACAGTGTTCTGTTCAGATTGAATATATCATACTAGACATGACATTTTTTTTTTTATTTCTTTATTGTTTATGTTGTTATTGTTGTTGTTTTGTTTTGTTTTAGTTGTTGATGATATTTTTTCGATGTTCAAGATACTCGTCCTTTAATAGTTCGTACCTTATCGCTATCATCCGTATAATAGGAAAAATCATGCACATGTCCATTTCTATGAAAGGGAATTCATGGTGCAATGTTGTAAAAATGAGATGTATTCATTCATATACAGTAGTATTGGGGTATTCCAAAAAGTTTTTTTCCTGATACTGTGCAGAGTCTGGCGTATACTCTAATAAAGTTTTCCATTTATAGCTCGTCTGTTTCGAAGAAAAAGTTGAGCTATTATGATCGCTTGTTCGTCGTCGTTTTCGTCGTCGTGCGAAACGTTTAATGTAAAACAGACGAAAGTTGGTGCCGCTCTGCGGAGCTCTTGTTTAAGACTCGCGATAATTGCTATCGGAAAACAGTAATTTATCCCAGTATTTCATAGTGCATTAGCAAACAGAGCAGACCCCGATCAGAAAGCCAATGAACGGATCGAGTCACCTCAGTTTGCTCATTTAATACTGTAGCTCAGAGTCTCAATTGTTCAATATCCCATTTAAAGTTCAATTAATTAATATTCATCCAGTTTTAGATTTGTTTATGAAAATGCATGAGTTAAATGGATTATTGAAAACAGGGCACTTTGTTAAATTTTTCATAGTTTATTTTGATTTCGCCATGCGTCATATATCTTATTTATTTTTATTATATATGTAGTGATAGTTGATATATAATTATGTGCTACAATATTTAAAATTCATTTTCACCATTTTGTATTGCGAAAAGGCAGAATTGTTATTTTATCTGTATATAGCTGATCACAATTATTGAATTAATGAAAATATCAAAAAGTGATGGCCGATACTGAGCACTGTTAGTGCGGGGCAAAAGAGATTTACCATGAATTCCTTTTCATATTCATTTTTGTATGTTTTCAAATGTTTTGACCGAATGAAATGAGGTTACGATCAAACAATTCTTTAACGTTGCTAAAATTACATATAAGTTACATGTATAATATCATGTAATACGTAATGAAATAATAATTAGAGGATATCTGTTGTTATTTCATTTCATCGAGTGAACACTCACAAGTGGCATAGAAATAAAATTGCAAATTCGTCGACAAAACAAAAGGAAAAAGAAAAACAAAACAAACAAAAAAAAACGCATTTTTTTTCAATTTCAGGTTGGATAGAGTGAAATTTTCAATGTAAAATCTTTAGATATAATTTTTTTATATCTCAGTAATCCACTCAAAATATTTCCGCTACATTTCGAACCTCGTGACCTTTCACAGAGATAACCAAGGTTTCCTAATGTTTCATTAGGGTAACTTGGTTATCTTGCTAGAGATTAAGTGGTCCAAGACGTAGCGGAACCATTACAGGGAATTACCTTAAAACACAAAAATACAGTGTATAAACTACAGATGGTCTGAGAAAGTTTATAGCGTGAAATCAACTTATGTTCGAAAATAATAAAAACATCTATTGTTCTGTACTTGTTTTTGAAAATTATTTCCTTTTTTTTATAGAAATTGAAAAGGGACCAACAAACCCCGTTGTTGCTATAGTGTTTATTTTTGATATGTCCATTATATATTGTTAATAAACCTGAAATAAGGATACATTTGATCCACATAAATTCTTGTAGTTTTTTTCTTCACCCTTTCTTTCTTCTCGCTATATTTGTGCGCGTTGTTATTTGTACATGGGTCCATCGTATAATAATCTCATCTGGATAATTGTAGTATTTTTATTAATATAAATTGATACAAATACAGAATAAAATGCAAAATATACATACACATGTATTAACATCAGGTTATAGTAACGCGAATGTGAAATAATGCCGGATTGAGCTATTATCACAGAGAGTATCCAAACACTGTAACAAGCGAATGTGTGTGTGTGTGTGTGTGTGTGTGTGTGTGTGTGTGTGTGTGTGTTTATCACATGATGAATCGCATTTTTTTTGTCTTCATGTTTTTTCCAAAATTAGCATAATTAAGCTTGGATACTTTATTGGCGTTTTGCATTTTCATTTGTAACCAATGGAGATATAAATGTAATGTTTGCATTACTGATCAGTTTCTTATGTCCTTTGACACAGTTTTCATCATTTGTACTGCTATTGTCATTATTTTGTGATGAAACAGAATGCAGGAGTTTATCGGGGTTAACTAATGTCTTATCTTGGTCCACATCGTGAAGCAAATCAATTGCTATCTCTGTACTTCTTGGACTCCTTACTTGCAGCTCTGAACCTGGACCTGGAAACAACTGCAGACTAGTTATAGAAACAGCGCTTTTCTCCACTACATCGTTGCCTTTCTTTTTCCTTTCACCATATTTCACCAAGTCGTGATTTGTCACTTTATGCGAAGGTTTTATGACATCGCTAGGGTAAGCTTCTTTGTCTTCAAATATTGATCCTTTTCTATCGTTTTTCTGTGAATATGGATTTTCATTTTTATTTGATGGAATGTTTTCAATAAATCGCGAAAGACTGGTCTTCTCACGTACCACTACTGATTGGTTTTGGTTTGCTGAAATATCTAAAGTAAGTTTAGGAACCTGTAAACTCTGTCTTTCGGACAAGATTGAAACGTCGCGATCTATCCTTTTCTTGTCGCTCGTTCTAACTTTGAGCCTCTTTTCTTGAGAAATCTCAGTTGTGGAATTTTCATTTTCATCTTGCACTTTATTTGTTTCTTCGTTTTCCTGCGATTCTATATATTGATCAAGGTTGGTAGTCAACATTTGTGTGTCAGGCGAACCATTGTAGTTACCTATTTCATCGACCTGAACATCAGTGTCTGTTTTGTTATCCCATGTTATTTCTGCATGCTTCACTTCAGTAGATTCAGTAACCGTTTTCTTTTCATCTTCTCCAATTTCTGCGTTGGTCCGCTGTTTTGCTGACATTAGGGAAGCGGTGAGAGTTCTTTCACGCTCTTCTTGAAGAGTGAGAAGTTCATTTCGAAGGTCCGGTAAATGATTTAAGTCATCTGAAAAGTTATGACTGATAACTGAGGGAGGTGGGTTGCCTGGATACTGAGACTGGTCATCCGAACACCTGCTAGAACCTGCTGAAGTAGATTGACGATTTTGGTTTGAATCATACTCAGTTCCTCTACCACTCTCCGTCATATTTGAATTGTTTTCTTTCCCACCTTTTCGATTCTTAAACTCATTCAAATTATTTCTGATTGGTGATAGATATTTGTTTCGTGTTATCATGTAGTCTCTGGGAGTAACTCTATAGATAAACGTTGCACTTTTCTTCACAGGAGCAGGTCGTGAATCAAAATCGAGACCAAACTTGGCTTTACTGTAAAGTTCATTCCGTTTAGACTGATGATCAAACATAGGGTAAGATTTTCTAGTTGAAAGTTTCTGAATATCTTGTAATGATTTAGTGACATCTTCCCCTATTGATATAACACTTAATCGACCTTTCCTCTGTTTCAACCCATCCTGGTTCTTATTTCGTGACTGATTTTTCTTAGTTTTTTCAGTGGGCTGTGAAGGTTCTGTCTTTGAATCACCTACTAAAGCCTTAATCGGGTCTAACTTTACATCGTCAACTTTTGCGTTTCTCGTAGTTTTCTCCCTGGTTACTTCCATGTTTGGCGTTTTAAAGAGAAAAGCGGGTCCATCTTTAAGTGTTGACAGAAATAAGAATTTTTCTTTGGTGTTTTCTAACGGTTTCTGTGTCATTCTGTACGCAGTCTTTTCAGTAGTCTTCTTTGACTTTACACCAAAAGCAAATGTATTCTTTTCCTTAAATATAGAGATGTTCTCTGGAAGGTTGGAATACGGGACTTTCATTTGAGGTAATGCAAATGTTGGATTTCGCATCTCACTATTTCTACTTATGCCCTCAGTAAAAATGTGATGACCGGGAGAATGTGTTTTCTGTGTGACATGGGGTTTTAGTATCCGACTTGACGAGTTCCGCCCTGGAGATTCTAAAAATTTGATTTTTGATGACTGACTTGAGAGTTTGACAGGAGGCAATGTTCGAAAGGTCAGACTCATGTCTTCAACTATATTATTATACTGGTCGAGAACTTCGTTAGTAACTGGTACTTTACTGCCAGCATCCATTTTCATCTTGACTCGTGGAGTGACTCTAGTAGGTAAGCTGTCATCATCGCTTTTCAGAATTTTTGCCGTTTTTCTTAATGGAGGAACCTTTCCCCTTGGGGAAGAATCTGTTGAAGAGCCTGGTCCAGGTATAACAATGGGTTGTCTATACATGTACATCGTGTCCTCGATCGAATCCAGGGGTCAAGGTTTTCTGAAATAGATACAGTATAAACTATTTCAACGGCTCTCGTGGTCCAGTAGTGGAGAATAACGGAAGTGGGTCCAAGCTTTATCCAGGTAAGTATTTTTATATGACATCACCAGATTTATCACTATATCGTGACTGGGATTGCGTTGACATCTCACATGCCTTCTATCCTTCCGTAGATAATAGGTTCAGAAAGAGAGAGAGAGAGAGAAAAAAAAAACGAGCATAGTGAATTGAAACCCTAGCAACATTAATATATTTTGATAAACAATCTCTGAAAATAATATACGTAAAATAGTTTATTAATTGGTATTGATTACGAAATTATTCATGTTTAAAACCATTATAGTGACCTGGATTAGGAACACCGCTAATTTTAATCTCAAATACGAGGCAAGTAACGTAAGAGTCATAATTCTGTTAGATATATCATCAACTTACGTAAATCGGAAAGAAAAAGGAAGAAGGGCGTTTTAGTTAATAAGAATCATTAATAACTTCAATTTATCAAATTAAACGTGCAGGTTTTGACTATTCATTTCGCGATAGTCAAACAAAAAAAATAGTACGAAGTGCGTGAAATCGCTTTCTGAACTGTTGAAAGATTAATACATTTTTATTTATTTATTTATTTATTTATTTATTATTTATTTATTTGGCATGGTTATGGTTGGTGAAGGTCGCTTTTTTGTATGGTCAAACATATGTATCAAAATCAGTTGTTACTTATATGTAAGAAAAATACACAATCGTGTGAATTTCTTTCCGTTAGTGGCGTCGTCAAACCGTTGAATGCATCATTTGGAGTCGACGACAAATGTCGTAAAATATACATGAAGCGCGAGACACAGTGGATATACAATGTGCGTTTTTATCCCGTTTTTTACATTTTCTAACCAAATTTGGGTAGAATCAAGTTTACATTTTCAAAGCCTACATATAAAGTGTCCTGCTGACAAATTGCTGGCCCTGTTAACGCTTTACTTATCGTGAAATTGAATGAAAAATGACCAAAAATTTCGATGGAAGGAGCCATATGACAATCAGTCACAAAAATACGTTATTTGATCACAGTGAATTATCTAAAGTTCTACATCATTAACTTGAACGTTCTGTCTCTTATTCATCCAAACCACGGCTTCCCAAACGCTTTTTTTTGTAGAGATATAAGACGTTAAGGTTGTCAAGTCTTCGAAATTTTAGTAACGATAACAACAGTCGGTAGCGATTCATGGATAACGGCGAAATCAGTTGAATAGATAGTACTGATAACGTCGACAACAGTCAGACCAAATCATTTTCATATGTCTGATTGAGACAGATGTAGTGCTGCCACACTGCAGTATCACGCCGTAGACATGTGGCATGATAACACACCCAGTCACATTATCCTGACACCGGGCCAACCAGTCTTAGAACTATCCTACTGCTGAGCGACATGCAAAGGAGCTATACCAGTACCATTATTTATTGGTATATCGCAGCCGGGAATCGAACCCACGACCTCCCTAATCGGACGTTCTAACCACTTGGCCGCCGGGAATGGGCATTTTTATTTAGTATGTCTGTTTAACACAGGCAACACTTATTTTTAATCATTGTAAGTTTTTTTTATTCGTTTGGAGATCATTGGGTGCATTATAAACATAAAGAGCTAAGACAAGATAAAGATTGAAAACGAAAAAAAACAAACAAAAAAAACAACGTCAATTAGATTTTAATAATGTGTGTTGTGGTGTGCCATTCTAAAACGTAAAGATACTTGGTACGGAGTAACTCGGTCCGTAAAACATGCGTCCTATCATATATATATATATATATATATAGAGAGAGAGAGAGAGAGAGAGAGAGAGAGAGAGAGGTATTAAGTGTTAACCGAGATGATTTGAATTTGGAGAGGAAAAAGGAAATAACCTCAACGGGGATCAAAACTTCCATTTATTTGAATAATAAATATTTTCACGAAAATAAAAAAAAGTTATGGTTAAGTTATGATTTCCTTCTTAGATACACTGCAGTTATAACATAATTGAAATATTAAATAAAGACGGTCAATCAACAGATTTTCAATGAAAAAAAAAAGATATATAAATTGAATAAATAAATAACATGAATTGAAGAGAAGAGAAATACTGGGGTTTTTTTTGGTTGTTGTTGTTTTGTTTTGTTTTTTGTTGTTGTTGTTTTAATTCTATATCTGTTAAACACTGTCTTCAAAATCCATTATTACAAATCCAAAAATAGAAACAAAAGCAAAGTCATTCATGAATTAATAAATTTAGCGGTGATTTTGAAAGGAGTGTTTCTTTTCAATGGTAACAGACCGTGAGGTTTAAAGTTTCCGACCATAGCAAAAACTAATAACATGGTCATATGTCAATCGTTTAGATCTGCAATATGATACCACGTGCGTTTGTAGTATAGCTGTGTCATATCAGACATTTATATATAACTCAACCTTAGATGAACACATTTAATTTTTTAAAAAAAAGGAGAAAAAAAAACACATACCTTGAAATGAAAGAATACATTGATCATTGCTGAGTATATCCTTGGTTGAAATGAGTATCGGTTAATAAAACACATTATTAAAAATATAAGTTAAGGATTAATTAGTGTTCTATGGACAAATACTCTAATCCGGCGGTATTATACTGTGTCGCAGATTAACCGTTTACATGCTTACGTGATTAAGTACAAACCCTTTAAGGATTAATTTCAAGTTGGACTTCAACCTTAACTTATTTTCTTTTCATTCTTCTTACGTTTGGGTATTAACCCAGGCATTTCAGCATATACATTGATTTAATGGTATATAAAAACCCGATATTCTATATAGTATAGTATATAGTATATAGGCCCGCATTTGCTCTTACCCGAAACACGTTCAATGACAATGCGTTTTATTATTTAGAATACTATGCTTATCCCTCTAGATGCTTCTAGGGTTGGACTAGTACTTTGCGCCTGCGAAAATCAAGAAAGATCACTGTCCCCTACGGGGTTCGACCCAACAGAATTTATAAT
Organism: Solen grandis; assembly: GCA_021229015.1. Lineage (NCBI taxonomy): Eukaryota > Metazoa > Mollusca > Bivalvia > Adapedonta > Solenidae > Solen > Solen grandis. Next base: position 36,962,603 of record CM037779.1, on the reverse strand, counting down.
CGCTAGCACAGGACGTCATAATAGAGTACATCGTATGTAATTAATTAGTGTACTACTGCATTGGCTATTGAGTGTCATGATATGCCTTTGTTTCCACCAACAATACTTAGCACTAAGATATACTTGAAATATAAACCGATATCTCCGTGGCCTATTTGGTGTTATCGCTAGCTTGTTATAGCTTAGCTCAAATTGCTGTTGGTTCGAGACATAAAAAAACATATTTTTTACTTAGGTAAATCACCATCGTTATTTTTTGGACGTTTGTGTACTTGATGCAGTTATAGTGCTGCCCCACGACGATATCATGTCGAAGACACTTGAATTTGGTATCCTGACACCAAGACAACCAGTCCGGAAATTATCCTTATGTGTTGAACGCCAATCATAAGGGACATACGCCACTACCATTTTAATGACTTTCGTAGGTTGAGGCTGGGCATCGAACCATACGGGGACACATACTAATCATCAAACTCCACACAGTGATCTCCCTTGCAAGCAAAAATATCACTTCAGTCACAAATGTCACGTGATGATGGTAAACTATGTGTCTCCGTCTACTGTCACAACAACAAAAATATTTTTAAATGATTTTTTTAACGAGGCGATATTTGATGTTCATTAAAGAAAACATACTAAGGGAAATGACACTCGCAGTAAAATAAATATTTTTGGAAAAAAGAAAAAATAGCTAAATTCTGTTCATTTTTACTTGTGGTGGCAGTGGTTATTTACAACTGTAAGGGGGTGGGGGGGTGGGGTGGGGGGTAACTACTGCGTGAGTTTGACTACTCATACCGGTTACGTCACGTTACGCTCACCAAGTAATCCACCTGACGGTAGGTAAATCGGCCTGATAGTGAAACAGTACTCTCATATATGATATACTTAATAGATTGTATTATTTACCCATTTAACTATTTAAATGACATAAAACCAGGGACTCTACTCGTATACGTGTATATAAAACCCTGATAATGTACTTAACAAGGGAAGTAACTACTGCGGGAAGTTTGGGGCGGACGCTAAAACTAGGGGCGTGCCTTGACCTAATTTTGATATACGCACCATGGCTAGGGCTGGGATCATGCTCCCCGGGGGAAAATGCGCCTGGGACGTCGTAGAGATTAATTAGTACATACAATAAATCTGTAAAATCATACTGATATATGACAAAAATGCGCAGTAATTCCAACCAATAACTGAGAGCAATTATCGGTGCGTTTGGCATTATAAGCCCCCCAACCCGCCCCACAACTTAAAATGCCTATTCTTAAAAAAAAAAAAAAAAAAAAAAAAAAAAAAAAAAAAAAAAGCCTGGTGACCTACTGTTTTTAAGCTTTTATCTTACAGATAAGTACCTAAAAAGTATTCATTGGGGGAAAAAATAAGAAAAATCTGAATGTTTAAACATCAGAAAGAATAAAGTTTAAAACAATTACTGTTCGTTTGTACTTTTTACTTTTTTCAAAATAAAGGTGTGTTTTAGCCATTTTAAGGGGTATTTAATAATAGATGTATCAAAAGTTAACCCCAAATTCAATTTTTTCCATTACATTTAATGTTTCACCAATAAAATGACACATCATTTACTAAATTAATAATTGTAATTAATTTGAAGAAAAAATATGACTTAGTTATTTTATCATAACCTGCTGCTTTTTTTTCTAATGCTGGTGACCCTCTGTTTTTATTTCATATTTTAGGAGATCAGATGATATAGTATCAATTAACAAAGAGTCATGAAATTCCAAATATATGACAAAAGAAAGATGAAACTGTCGCGATCGTCTTTAAGCGTAGTTATATAGTTTCGATGTACTTTTCACTGATTTTGTTTGCAACCGGATGTTTCCAAAATAAGTTTCGTGACAGAGTAAGTAAGGTTTTGGATTTTCATATTCGGAATGGATATTAAATGCTCATTTTTTAGGATTTATTGAATTAGTGTTCACATGCCAGTTAAATGCATTGATAATTTTCTTAATCTCGCAAATTGATATTAGTTTCAAATGGAAGATAAATATTATCTACTAGACGCCATATTGAAAACACTTTCTTCGCAACAAAATAGTAAAATCGTTACATAGAGCATGAAGAAAACGGGCATATGTGACGTTGCAACACTTTGTCTGAGCAACTCGGCCCAGGTATAGACATTTTAGCGATTGCTTCAAAGCTGAATCATTTAGTTAAAAAAAATGAAATATGAATCTCGTATATCCACGTTTTACAAGTTAAAAGTACAAATAATTATGCAGCTCAATGGATTAAACGTGGGTTCTTTTTCGTAGATATAAAAACATTATTATAAATTAACAAATCAAGTTTTAAAGTCAATAAAATTAATAGTCTGATATTATGATTTAGCTTCTGGAAGGTGGTCTCAAGATGGTCAATCTAAAGTGCTTTATTCAAAGCCTTAAAGTAATGTGGATACAGAGGCTACTTTTTACAGATAAGAAATGGCAACAAATTGTAAAATTAACCCTAGATGTAAATAAACTTATTAATTGTGGTAAACATTGTGCAGTAAAGAATATTGAAGACCTTCAAAACATTTTTTTTGAAGTCTGTGATCTCCTCCTACTCAAAGTACCTATGTACCTATGTAAGACAAGAAATATTGAAGACTTCTTATCTAGTCCACTTTTCTATAATGAGAATATTCAAATTGGTAAGAAAGTGTTTTCTTTAAAATTCTCTATGATAAAGGGATTAGATACATAAATGACCTTGTTGACAAAGATGGAAAACTCTTTGATCTCAAACAATTTGAAAATTGTACTGGTATTAAAATAAACTTTCTCCACTTCTTAAGCCTGAAAAGCTGTAAATACTTTTAAGAAACATATATTAAAAACAAATGATATTTTATATTAATTGCCAAATCCTATTATACTGCCTAACCTTAAGATTTTGTTTGAAAGGGAATCAGGTTGTCAAAAAATGTACAATTTCCTAAATGTCAATAATGAAGTACCCACAAGCCAAGCAAAATGGATTTCACAATATTTTTTTTGAAGAGGATGAGTGGAGAAAGATTTATTATCTACCTTTTGGTTTGTTTAAAGATACCAGTATACAATGGATGCAGGTGCGATTATTGCACAGAATGATACCAGTAAATAATTATTTGTATAAGTTAAAAATTAAGGATACTAATCTGTGTTCCTTCTGTAAAAAAGAACCCGAAACAATTGAACATCTGTTTTGGTTTTGTAACAAGACAGCATCTTTTATTGAGCAAATTAAACAGATTATGTTGAATTGTCACAAAGAAACAGATTTTTGTTTTAAGTCTGTTTTGTTTGTATTCAATAACATTGAAATTGACATTTTAAACCTTTTTTTGAAACTTTTCATTTTTAAATCCAAATTATTAAATAAGCCTCTAAGTATTGTAAATTTTAAACTTCTGTTGAGTGATAAATATCAAATAAATAAACATATACATGAACTCAATTCGTCTGAACAAGGTGTACAAGAATTTGAAGCAAACTGGAATTTAAGCAAAAAAATATTTAGCCAGTAAAAGAAGACATAGCCAGAGGATAGAAGAAATGTTGAAGTTGAAAAAGATCAGAAATAAAATCCTACATTCAGTTTCTTTTTTTTTTTCTTTTTTTTTCATAAATAGCATATGGGTATATATATAAATTTTCTTTGCAATGTAAAGACTGTCAGTTTTTTTGTGTGTTTTTTTTTTATGTTTCTTGTTTTTACCTTACACTTTAAACCTTTATTACTTTCTAACAGCTATAAGTTTAAAAAAAATCTTTTTTAATGACTGTTGCTTTTATATAGATATATTGTATTCTAATAACCCAACTTAAAAATCAAAATAATTTATCCCGAAACTGTTAGTCCTGTGTAGTTGTGAATTATTATAAAAAATGTTGCTTTGTTGCTCATATGTGTGAAAATCATTGTTCTAATGTCTTGATGTATGTATAGAAACCTTAGAGTTAAGTATTTGGAAAATTATTGTTATGTTAGGCCATCAGTTTTTAAATTTTATGAAATATTAAATTCCCATGACAGTAAAGTTTTGACAAATTTGGGGATTTATATAAAAGAATCTTTTAAATTAAGAAATACTTTATATTTTGTTGATGATTAGTATGAAAAATTTTTCTCTCCAGATTAATATGTTTAATATGGACTGTTATCTGACAAATCACGTGTTTATTTTGTATATGTGCAGTTGTTTAGACGATGTACTTTGTACAAGTCTTTAATAAAATGTTCTGTTCTGTTCTGTATGTCTTGATATACATGTCTGCATTTGTAAGGTGATAAGTGGGATGGTTCCCCGACCTACTTCTACCAATTGACGGGGATAATAAAGTTTTTTAAAAAAGTTATAGATTTCTCTGTATGTAATTGTGAAGACAAAAAAAACACAAAAAAAACAACAAAAAAAAACAGGTATTTTGTTACATGTACTTATTGATTTTTGAAATAGCATTTCTTAATTTTGGAAGTGATTTTAAAAATGAATAAATATTTCATTCTATAAAATTGTAAAATCATGCGGTTTGGTCAAAGCACACATGTCAGATTAGTCCAAATTGCACCGTATATATTTATACAATGTGATAGATACTAGCTGCTATGAAAAAATTTTTTTTTATGAGCAAGTCGAACAGAAATAATCTAATATTGTACATTTCCTTGAATACAGAAGCCTAATTTCTGCCTGAAATGATTTCTAAAACGAGTAAAAATAAAACCTATAAAGAAGATATAAGAACCTCATATCATATCATCACCTATATCTTATTTGATGCAAACTAGCAAAGGATGTAGAAATATTTATGATACATATAGGATCTGATTTTGTTATTTAATATAAAAATTTTTCGAAACGAGTTCATGAGAATGTTATTAAGCGAGCCTCTGGCGAATATGAAAATAACAAACAGCAACTTAACCCTTTCCCTCATATAGACTCATTTTGACGCACTCAGTAGGTACCACATATAGCCTGATCTGCAGAAAACCACAGTTAAACCTACCAAATTTAATTATAAAGTCCTCATTTCCAGACCACTGAGGAGCAGCGAACAGCATAAAACCTGATCAGCCTGCGAGTTACTCGCAGGCTGATCTGGTTTTATGCTGTTCGCATAGGTCTTTTCATGGTTTCCTCTATGAGGGAAAGGGTTAAGATCATATTGAAAAAGAAATAAAACCAGAAACTATGATACATGTCTTTACAATTGTCAAGTTAGGTCCCACGACTGGACAGACTTTTAAAAACAAAGCTTGTTAGTGTTTGTTGTCCAGACAACGTCAACATGTTTTCTGAAAATCTTTTCTTTTTTTTTTTGGAGGGGGGGGGGGGGGGGGGGGGGGGGGCAAACATTTCATAGATATCTTATACATTGCTTATAGTGGCAAAATATTGTATCTTCAAAAACAAGGAAAAGAGTCAATAACTTCAAATAGAGCTGAAAATATACAATACAGTGCTACACAATTTAAAAAAAAACTATATCAAGAAAAAATATATTAACAAATTTAATCAAAGATGGGAACCTTCCCTGAACTTGCCTACAATTGATATATGTTAGCTTTTTAAATGGTAGTAGCTAGTCACTTATGGCCCAGTCACATAGCCCGGCCGATGAGGTTCCGATGAGCCAGCGATGCTATTTTCACCGAACTCGGCCGAACACCAGCCGGACACCGGCCGGACATCCGTGGCGTTTGTTGCTTAAAACCGCATCGGTGGCAGCTCGGTGAAATTTCGGAGCTAAATTTCACCGGGCTCTCGCCGAGCTCCCTCATCGCAGCCCCATCGTAATCGCGTCGGAAAACACGTCGGCCGGTGCACGGCCGAGTATCGGCCGGTGTCCCGTGCATCTGAGACAACCAGAGGACGAGGTTTTTTTAACGGACACCGGCCGAGCTCCGACCGAGCTCCGGCCGATGTGGGACAGAGCCTTGGAAAGTATAGTACCGGTGGCTGACCGATGTAAGGGACACCGGCCGGTGCTCGGCCGGAACTCGACCGGAACTCGGCCGTAACCCGGCCGGATATCTCTGCTTGTATATATACTCTTCGCTCCTGTCTGTGTACAGCATTCAGCAAGTTGTATCCACACGATTCACTCTTGACAGACTTTATAAACAGGATGCCAAAATTAGTCAAGGAAAGTGATGGAGATGAGAAGAATTGCAGCAAGAAGAAGCAGCAGCCAGCTAGCAGCAAGGAAAGGGCCAGAAGAAGCAGAAGACGCTAGCAGTGAAGACCAGAAAATCTCCCCGAAAGAGGATACAAGAGGAAGAAGGCGGTGCCAGTGGTACGGAGGGGGAGCAATCAGAGATATCCGATGCTGAGTCCATGGCGTCCCGGGCGTCCCAGGCGTCCCAGGCGTCAAAGTCGTCGCAGTCCAAGCTCACGTCCTCGTCCAAGTCCAAAAGTCCGAAAAGGGGTCTGCGTAGGATCCACTCTCGCACCCACCAGCGTCTTTCTCTTCTGCGGGCCCTCTGTCGCTCCCTCTCGGCGGCTTCTAGTATTGCCGCCAGGACCAGGTTGTACTGGAAACTTGCTTGAGCCAGTTCGTGTTCGAGCAGTGCCATTCGAAGTCTCCTTGGTGCAGCCATAGTGATGAACTGACAATGTCAGGAAGGAAGAACGGAATAGCTCGGCACCCAAGTCCGTGTTACATCGGACGAGCATCGGCCGGTCATTGTTCAAAGCCCGTTAACAACCCGGCCGGCGATCGCACGGTGTCCTGTTACCTGCTCGGGTACCGGCCGTATTCCTTCCGATGTCCGGCCGACCTCCGGCCGGTAGTTGCTGCCACATCGGCAGAAAAAACTCCCATTTTGAGACAGACTCCGTACGGTCACCGGCCGGTGTTCGGTCGGTCGCCTGAAGATGTCCGGACGGAGTCCGTTCACGTCACCGAGCTCTGCTTCCGATGAGGAGCTCGGTGGCACCAAAAAAATCCACCGAGCTCTACCGATGCCGGACATCGGCCGGGCTATGTGACTGGGCCATTACATGCCAACTTACTTTGACCAAACATATTATTTTCTTCTCCTTTTTATTATACATTAAATTTGTTATGATCAGAAATATTCTAGCAACCACATATGAATTAATAAAACTTAAATTTTATGACACACTTTTTTGTGTGTGGAGACTTGGGCCTCAAGAAAGCATCATATAAACTACTGGTAACAATGTAACATCTAACTCTTTTGCTCTATCAATGCTATCAACTTACTACCTACAGCTAATTAAAACAGTCGTAAACTCGTAAACACACGTTAGGTGGTACATTATCTGCATTTTCCAAAAATGTTGTATACGTTTTTTTCTGTTATTTTTGACGGTATCAAGTATCAGTGTTTTCTTTTTCTTTAATAATTGTAAAGATATCAACATATGGTGGTAATACAACAGTTTTTAGACTGTTTGTGTGTTGTTGTTGCTGTTGTTTTCTTTTTCTTGTCAAAACTGCCACATTTTGACCTTGATTAAATTCAACATTTTTTTTTTCTCATTTTTTTGTCTACCGTGGTGTTTGTTCACAGATATAAAGCCTTACATTGTGATTTATATACATATGTATGTATGCATGTTGCTGCTGTTACTGTATTGGGGTTTACCGTCGCTGCGATAGTATTTCAATCATATAGCGACGTCCAGCTAATTACAGGTGGAGGAAGACCCCGAGT
>CM037779.1:36923282-36954802 GCA_021229015.1 Solen grandis | reverse complement strand
ATTATGGAGCATTGCTTCCTGTTATTATTTAATTATTATGCTGGCTCTTCAATAACCCTCTCAATAATTCTCAAAATGTACCTTTAATCAGGTGATTTATTCTCAAAATGTACCTTTAATCAGGTGATTTATTCTCAAAATGTACCTTTAATCAGGTGATTTTACTTAAAGCATGGAATTATGGCCCATATTTTAAAGATAACACATTTAACTCATTGTACACTAGTTTTGGCCAAATATAATCTTACAAGCACAGATACGTGTAAAATGTCATTCAAGGCCATGCACACAGACGAGACCTCTTTTTTTTAAATATAGTTCGTCTTTTCTCAGACATTACCTTGACCTGACGATTTGCCCGAGATCAAACGTGCACACGCTTGCAAAACAAACATCTCGTATTACCTAAATAATAGTTCGTGTTGGGGTCTTTATTCAATGACTTTCACTGCTTCAACGCCCACCAGAGGGTGTATACTCTGATCTCATTGTGTTAACCCTTTCCCTCATCGAAGAAACCATGAAAAGACCTATGCGAACAGCATAAAACCAGATCAGTCTGCGAGTAACTCGCAGGCTGATCAAGTTTTATGCTGTTCGCTGCTTCTCAGTGGTCTGGTAATGAGGACTTTATAATTAAATTTGGTAAGGTTTAACTGTGGTTTTCTGCAGATCAGGCTTTATGTGGTACCTATTGAGTGCGTCAAAATGAGTCTATATGAGGGAAAGGGTTAATCAAGGTAACACGCACGTATTGCATGCTCATGTTTACAATTTCCTGTAAGTTTATCTTAGGATGACGTTTAACTAGATTTGGATATTACACTCATGATAGTAATGACCAAACCTGACAGATACGTTTTTAAACCCAAGTCCTTCGAAAAAGTTTATCTGAAAAATTTAACAATGAAATATCGCAATCATTTAAAACATTACAATATTTTCTTTAATTCATATAAAAGAAAGAAGAAACAAAGCACTGGTATAACCCAGGAATTGTCAATAGGAGTCAGTAGAAGTTGTTAGAACTTGTTTCCCGATCGACGTAAAATAAATAAGCTTAAACGATTAAGTAATACATCCGATATTACTTCCATTTTATAGAATAATAAGAATATAATTCATGTCGTACTGGAATGCTCTGGGTACAGAATCATATCCTGTCATTTTGATTTGTGTGTCATTGCACGCCGCAAATACTTGTGTGCATGATTTTGCAATTGGTTGCATTATTTGTTTGTACCACTGGCGAGAATCTTTATCGATAATGTCTGTTCCTTTTGTGACTTTATCTTCATTTAAACCCCTGCAGTTTACAACATGCATACACTATAGGAATACCAAGGGCACTCGAACTTTCATTTGAATTTTGATTGCCAAAAATATACATGTACGCTTTTCTTTTTTTTTCTTTTTTTCTTTTTTTTTTGTTCTCCTGTACGGTATATTGAAACATGGTACGGAATGGAAATTGACATCACTAAATTACGAAGGTCGTAACTTTGTATAAATGTATGCTACTATCATATACTGTGCATGATATCCAATTAACCCTTTCCCTCATAGAGGACACCATGAATAGACCTATGAGTAACTCGCAGGCTGATCAGGTTTTATGCTGTTTGGACAATTCTGCGGTTCTCGTGCCAGTGAGGAATACATTGCCCCGTCTACATTGTACCCATCTGTAAAATCGTGAATTCAAAATGCACCTCATTTGGGCTATAAAATAAATGAATCGAAACTGTATGCCGTCTAGCTTTGCAAAGTTTATTGTTGTCAATCCATCCAGTGCCTATCTGACTCATCAAATTTGTTAAATTAATTTACACTATTACTTAACCGCAACGATTCGGTTGCTCAATTCAATGCTTACAAACCGAATCTACAGTTATACGGTTCATTACCTGTCCATGAATAGAACTTCTTTGAAACTGAAGATTTGGGGTTCGAATCCCATTAGGGTCATTTTTTTATTCTGTTTTTTTTTCTCTTTAAATGTTATTTCCGTATCACTCACATAAGATTAAGGAAGTAAAAGGTGTTGCTTTAAAAATTAATTTTTATATATAATTTAAACATATTTACTTTTATAAAATTTAAAAAAAAAAAAAAAAAAAAAAAAAAAATAAACAACGACAAACGACTGAAGAATTAAATTTCAAAATATTAAAAAGTAAGTTTTTAAATTTAAACTTTTTCGTTTATTTTCTTCAAACTTTCAAGAATAGGATTTCAAACTCCTGTTCTTACATTGATATACCGATTTTATATGATTTATATTTATTCTTAAAAAAAAATTTGATGTTCGTTACGTCGTTACCACGTGACTGAAAAATAAGATATTCCTTGCACTACTCCAGACGAAACTCTAAATATTCTGAAAGTTTAATAGAATTTACATTAAAGGTGCGAAAATCCTTTAAACTGATTGATTTTTTACATTGCAAAAATATACGGGAACAAATGAAGAGGTGCATTCAAAATTGGTGACCTACAAGGCAGTAAACAATCACTAGCCCTTTTTACATGCAGCAAAATAGGTATCCATGGTTCCCTTATTACCAAGCAATGTTGTTGTTTTTTTCTTCCTTTTTTAGAGAATGTACTTACTGAATTTAAAGTGAGCTTAAAGCATTTTGAACATATCAAAACAGCGCATAATATAACAGTAATATATCCATGAAGTTTCAAGTCTGTAGTACAAATACTTGAGTTACGTGCGTAATAAACAGTTAATAGAAATTGTTTTGTTTTTTTCTGATACAAAAAGCTCCTAAAACATTCATACGCCTATTAACCTCTCTTTTTAGCTTAATGAAATGGTCTTTTAAGCAGGACTGTACTGTATTTACAAACTCAGTGTTTTGTTGTTTATGTCCTTCAGTATAATATCGATTTTTTTTTTGTTACAACACGCATTTTTTTCTTACTTACGCTAAGTTTTCTTTTTAAATATTTCTTGCCTATTTAACCTTTACAGAAACAAGATGTTGAAACTAATTTAATGAATAAACACTGATATTTTAATGTTTATTTCCGTATGAGGCCTCATGTCACCTTGAATTCATATTGAGTCACATCCACGAACCATGGTTACATTTTCTACGTACTGATTTGTGATCCCCCTGTCAAGCGTGAAGCTTAATCCGTCTCATTCCGAGCAGAAGTGAACGGGTATGCATAACAAAGCTGGTAAATGATAGATGGTACATGTATCTCTAGCTTGTGGCTAGGCTGTAATGACTATTAAAAATACTAGATAATTTTTCTGGCCTTATAACATTACTACACAGAAAAGCATTTTTTTTCGTTTGTTTAATATTATCAAATTTATAAACATGTCACAGTGGTGTCGGAAGTTGGCCCCTTAAAAATATCAAACCTCATGTATGCACGGACCATGTCAACGTGTCCTATGCGAATTTTATGCATGACATATTTTGCACATATTTATAAAATGAATATATATATTGAAGTTTATTGTGCATTTTTATGCACTACAATCATCTTTATGGAGAAATAATGTTTATGTTAAAATTTGGTAGAAATAAAAAAAGAAGAAAAAGATTCATAAACCTAATATATAAATTACGATAACATTTGTGGAAATGTTAAACTGATATTGACGTTGAATTCAGCTAATATACTCCATATCTGCATCTGTACAAGATGTGTCCTCGGTTTGATTAATTTAGTCATCTTCTTGTACAATTTACATTCTTTTTAAAAATAAAAATCAGTATCTGTCGTTTTCTAAATAAGAGGGATAAGTGAAAGGTAGAGGAAGATAAATGAGATCGAAAGAAAAGGGGGAAGAAACACGAAAGAAAAGACAAAAAAAAGATGAATATTCTGAACATCATATTTAATGTCAATCTGAAATGGAATTTGTTTAATTGCGTTGCAACTAAAAATATAGAGAATAAAAAGGGGAGCGAGAGAGAAAGGGAGACATAGTGACAGATGGAAAAATAGAGAGAAAGGAGGGACACATCAGCATCAGAACTAGTTGGCCCAGTGTCGGGATATTATAACATTGTGGTTTGTTGTCACATGTATATGCCACATGCATGATATCGCAGTGAGCCATCACTTTTCCTGTCCGATGTAGACAAAATCTCCAAATGATTGCAATACTGTCGGAGGGTAAACCTAGCACACATGTTTTATTACCAACAAAGGTTGATTTATGTCTCATATGTCTTTTAGGAACACGTTTTACCACAACCATTACTATGCGCCAAAGATGTATTTTCGACCCATTCCGACTTATCTCCAGAACACCGCAGGGTCACGTAGTCCGTTTAATGAAATTATTCCGATGCCGTAATAAAACCCGGCTTGCGTGGGTGAAAACCAGTTGTCATAGTTAATAGAATATAAATATACTATACTAGTTGTCTTACTTTATACATTATGGTGAAAGATATACAAGGGCGTAGCAAGAAAATTCTGGATGTTACGCACTTTCTGGCTGGGTGTCCAGGTGCCAGTTGCGACCCTGGTGGGTACAGGGTGTTTAATCTAGGTATATTATCCAGCTGTCAATCCGACTATCTTGTTAACCAAATAATATCGGTCTCAGTCCGTAAACAACAGGATATAAACGTCCATTATTTGAATTGCAAGTATGAAATAAATCGGTTTATCCACAGATCTTAAACCGATATAGACAACATACTGCCGACAAAGTCTATATTCCCTATTTGTGTACGTAGCTGTTGCATCTTGTCATGCCTCGATGTTTTCGAGGCCAGATATACAAATCGTAACTAAATACCATCTGAAAGGTCTTTAAAACTTCTACAAATGATACCCATAGTATCTCAAAAGAATATTTATCGTTTTTGAGATATAAACGGTAAAAAAAAAAAAAAAAAAAAACAACAAACAAACGATAATTAACTTGCGATTTTCAGAAAACGGAAATTACTTTATACAATGAGATGTTATGTTGTACTTTCAGTGAAAATTTTATGCAAAACGGTCAAAAAGTAAATCCTGCAGGGCATAAAAACCGCTTTTTTAATACAAAATTGCTTATTGGTCTGACGTCAAATGACGTCGAACTACGTAAGACGTCACAGAATATGAAGAAAACTTGTGGCCACATAAGATATCTACTTTTCATAATAAGAAAAAAAATCAAACCCATTAGTCTTTCTGCTTGAGGAAGAAAGCCCTAATAAACATAACAAACCCTATGCATTTTCTGCAGGTTTATGGAAAGTCATAATAACAAAGGCAATAGGTTACTGTAAAGTCATTAATTTTCGTTGACATTGAATTTCGTTTATTATTTATTTAGTGGATATATGTTCTAGAAAACGTGAGCTCTATAATTATAAGAGACAAGTATTCATGGGGGATAATATTCGTGGATAAAACCCACCACGAAATCGAAAAAAATACTGTCCCACGAAAGTTAATGATTTCACAGTATACGTATCACCTTTATGGCCCTAGTATAAACAAATTTATCCTTAAAAGCAGTTACTTCACTCAATACGCATCGCAATTCACCATTCAATACGGGAACTCTTCCCTGCGTAAGAACATCCGGATCGTGGTCAACCAACCTAATCACCGCTTTCCTTTTTTTCTTCAATTTGCTAGATTTTCATGTATAATACCTTATCCGAAAAACATGAGTATCTGCCATGTTTGATGACTTTATCACTTGTAATTTTCAAGACCTTATGAACGTCTTAAGTTTCGACATTTTTGAAAATTTAAAGTTCATTGGTCAAATTGACGATTTTATATGATTTTTTCAATAATTCTTGCTTTAGAATGCATAACGTCATAACCACATAATCACGACAAAACAAACATTTCTTGCAGTATGCATTACTTCAATTTTAACTCTATCAGTTCAGAAGATTTAATCAAGATTGACTCAAAATACATAATGCAAGATCGAGAGATATCTTTTAAAAATACTTTTTATCTTTTTAATGACATTATAACCACGTGACTTAAGAGAAAAACATTCAGAAAATAGAATGTAAACCTCTATCCCAACATGCTGTCCAATTTTCATGCTTCTAACGCATCGGGGGGGGGGGGAGTGGGTGTAACATTTAAATGTATTTTCAGGACCAAAGTTCGAAACTAGGTATAGCCATAAAATCTTAATCTTTTCGAATTTGGAAGTTTAAATGCTAAAGTGCACATCTACATCCTAACATACATCTTCTGTGAAAAAAATCAAAATAATCCGTTATGATTTGAAGGCTCTAGAGCGCAAAGAAGCATTTATAGCTGACGTCAAATCTGACATCTTTAGACGTCATTGAAAATAATTGAATTAAAAAATTTAAACTTTCTTGTCGAGGCAATAATAATAATAATAATAATAATAATAATAATAATAATAACTAGAATTCGTTTATTCTGAACAAACGATAGTGCTTCCTGCTCTGCAAACCATATTAAATTACTTATCCCGAAGTACATCTGTGAAAAAATGAGAAAAAAAATCCGCCCAGAATTGACAGCTGCAGAGCGCAAACTAATATTGATAGCAGACGAAATCTCTGACGTCAAACGACGTCATACAAAACAGAAAGTCATTATATTCAAAGGAGACTTAAAAGCTTTGCTTCATGTTATAATTTCATGATGCTGGCTCTTCACGAACCCCCTTAAAATGAACCTGAGTAATTTTCAGAATTAGTGTCCCACAAGGGAATGAACTACCACTAGTTCTCTTTACATGTAAAATAGGTATACAAGGTTCCATTCCTACCAAACAAATATTTCCTAGTTTTTATTCATAGATTTTTCTTAAGGAAGTTTAGAGTATCTAAAATATAAAAACAGCACATGATACCTATATTATGTTAAGAAATAAAAGATGGGACATTATGTGGGACCAACTGCAGAGGCACGAAGAAAAATGATTTTCCAGAAGTTTTTTTTTATTTTCCATGCAATATTCAATGTAATGTTATGTTTCATAAATATAGATTCCGTTAGTAAGGTCTTCAAATTTCCAACATTTTATTCGATATATGTTTGTACCTATCTGTTACTGCTTTTGAGATTTAGACAGTTCAACCTTAAGAAAAACAGCAAAAATCGTCAAAATGAGGTTCATATCAAATGAGGTTCATATCAATCTGAATACCATTTAAGCAGCATTGCATCAAGCTATAAATAATATTTTTAAAATTATTTTCAAAAATAAAGTTTTTTAGAAAAAAGCAGTCATATGATTGGGTCAAACTACAGAAGTGCATGAAAGAACGGTTTTAATTATTGCTCATTTTTCATGTAACTTCCTTATATGATGTCCGATTTCATAAAGCTAGGTACCGTTAGAAAGGTCTTGAGATTTCCAATATTTCACTTATGTATCCACCTATCTGTAACCGCTTTTGAGATATAGACTGTTAATCCTCAAGAAACCTGCAAAAAATGGCAAAAAATATTCAGTAAATACTACCCAACCATAACTTTTAAGTAATGTTTCGATTACTAAAGTCGTCATACCATTTAAATGGCATTGCATCAAGCTATGAAAAATGTATTTTAAGTAATTTAAAAAAAACTAACAGTTTCTTAGAAAAAAATAAATTCATTGTTTCATGTGTCAAGTATCGGAATCTCTTGATACCAAATTATAACAGGGGCCTCCGTGGCCGAGAGGGTAAAGTCGCTGTCTTTAACACTCACTCAGCCCCTCACCGCGTGAGTTTGAATCCTGGCAGGTTCATTCGGATTTTCATGTGAGGAAGCCTTCCAGCTGGCTTGCGGTAGGTCGGTAGTCTTCCTCCACCTGTAATTAGCTGGACGTCGCTATATGACTGAAAAACTGTCGAAGCGACGGTAAACTCAAATAGTCAAGTCTAGTCAAGCCAGGAAAAAAAAAAGAAATTAAATAACTGGGACACCCTGCATAAGTGCAAGTAAGAACGGTTTAAACTGGTTCTTATTTCTTTATGTAACTTCATTATATGATGTCCAATTTTGGAAAGCTTGAGACAGTTAGAAAGGTCTTCGAATTCCCAATATTTCACACGTTTTAAATTAAAAGTTATCTTTAACAAATTTTTTTTAGATATGGACGGTTAAGCCTCGAGAAAACGGCAAACAATCTGCAGAATTATGTTCATGTTTTTTCGTTTTCTCTCTATAATTCTATGAATCCTAGCCCAATCTTTATATTTTAAACACCAATACAACCAACGATCATGCCCTCTTCTACAAATTATGCTCATGCACTAATTTACAAAATTCAACATCTGTTAAAATATAAGCAGTTAAAGGCACGGTACCGTCATTTTTTCCTGCAATAATTCAACTGATTCAAACCCGATCTTTAAAAACTGAATATCATCTGAAAGGTCGTTCAAAGCACTACAAATTTTACCCATAGTAAAATATATATCCTTTTTGAGAAATTTAAGGTTTTCTTGTTTTCCGGAAACGGAAGTTATTTTTTAGTGAACATTAATGGAAATCGGTCAAAAACTGAGGTGTGCAGTGCTGCAAAAAACAACATGATTTTTTAATTAAAAGTTCGTTATCGAGTCATGACGCCTTTTGACGTCATGTGACGTAAGTAGATCGTAGATCTGAAAAAAAAATCGATAGGACACAAGTTCTGGCAAAATATCAAGCTTCTAGTTATCTGTAAGCTTCGTAATACTTTAATACATTTCCAGGTCCAAAGTTTGTTTAACCATACTAGACACTTTTCGAATCTTGCAAAACGTATATGGAGGTGCACATTTAGAATGTAATATATACATTTTGTAAAACTATCATGCTATTCCGCCCAGAAATGACGGCTGTAGAGCGCGTAAAAACATCGATAGTTTTTCTCAACCCTGACGTGACGTGATGTGACGTGACGTTACATGAAACAAAATTTTCAGCAATCAAAAGCGCCAAAGTCACTTTGCTTACTGTTAAAATTTCATGCTGCTTGCTCATTGGCAACCTATTTTAATTTAAACCTCATAAGGAAGAAGAAATGAGAATAATAATAAGAAACTAGATTTTCTTTGCACGGAAAACGAAAGGACTTTCTGCAACCCGTTTAAAAACTTGATCATATTAAAAAAAAAATTATACAGAATACGAAGAGACATTAGGAATCTAGAACGTAACCTTTGCATACTGTGAAAATTTTAGGAAAATTCATCCATTTATAATGTCTGCAGGGTGCATACAAACCAAAATTAAAATTACGCCATGACGTCAAATAACGTCGGGCCTATGAAAATCTAAAGGAAATCTTTAAAATTACATCATGTGCAAATGTGAGCACAACTAAAACATAACTTACACCTTCTGTGAAAATCACAAGAAAATCCATTCACAAATAAATTCTGCAGAGCGCGTACAAACATTTTACCTGACGTCTAATCTGGCGTCATATGACGTCATACAAAACTTGATAATCATCACATTCGAAAAGACATGATCTGCAATATGTTCTGAGCCATTGGCATTTTCTGAAAATGCTTAAAAAGTTAAAGTTGGATATTTTCCGAAAATGCTTTAACTTAAATAAATTACATCGTAGCAATACCACGGGACCGTGGCGTGAATAAAGGCATCAAAACCAAAACATAACTGTCAAAATTTGGCTCCGCTTGAGCATTTAAAAATTACCCTTAAGTATTTCATTAGTTTATCGATTTCGATGGAACAAATGTCAGTCTTAGGAAAAAAATATAAGCTTTCAGCGGAATATTGGATCTCCATCAGCAGCTTAGCCATTTTTCAAACAGTACGTGAAATAGTTGCACAAAATAGCTTGAAACTGTAGTTTGCTTGCATACAAAAAATCCTAAGGTTTCACGAAGTGCTTGAAAAACGGTTTTTGTGGTTTTTGAGATATAAACTGTTAGGCGCACTGGGGGTTAACATTTTTTAAAGTTTTTTTTTGTTTTGTTTTTCGCCATAGCTCAACAGATTCAACCCCGATCTTAAAAACTTTTATTTCATAAAGAAGCTCTTTCATACCATTATAAATAATGTACATTCTGTCTCGATAAAATATTTACCGATTTTGAAATATTACAGGTCAAATAAAAAAAAACGATAATTCGAATACAAACTTGAACTTTGCAATTTTACGGAAACGGAAGTAACATGCTCCATAGGAACTTATGCTGCACTTTCATGCAAATCAAACTAAACACAAGCCTAAAGGCCTTAAAAACGTTAAATTTTAACAAGCAAGACTTTTTGACTTTATGACGTCTAATGACGCCATATGACTTTCATCTTCTCAAAATGAAAGAAAGACTATGATACTTACACTCAGTCCAATTATCAGCTTTCTATATCATCTGGAAGCGACGTTATACGTATTTGAAATTTGACGTCAATGGTTCGAATCTCGGATTCGCCATAGAATCTTTGTCTTTTAAATTGGGGAAACGGACGCAGGGATGCACAACTAGAACGTAACTTATACATTCTTTGATTTTTTTAGAATAACGGCTATAGATCGCGTACAAACTTATATATGACGTCATAGGCATAAGAAAATTACTGAAATGAAAATTTCTGTATCTGAAATATATGCCATCATGGTCCTGGGACCTCAGAAACATATAGAAATTTATGCGTAGAATTAAGAAATTCGTTTTGCCCTTATGACGTTATATGATATCAAATGACAATCTTCTTCACAGAATGTAAAATTCACGTAGTGACTTACATTCACATCAAATATCTCCTTTCTTACTCATCTCAAAGAGATTATATACTTATTTGAAATTTGACGTCATTGGTTCGAATCTTGGATTCGCCATAGAATCTTTGCCTTTTCGAATTTAGAAAAACGGACACCGGGATGCACAACTAGAACGTAACATATACATTCTGTGAATTCTTTTATAAAAAGAAATGGCCGTAGAACGCATACAAACATTTGAAGACAACGGTAAGTGTGACGTCATATGTGACGTCATAGGTAAATGAAAATCATTGAAATGGAGATTTCAGTATCTGAAGTATATGCCTTTAAATTTTCAACATATATAAATTAAGGCGTAGAAAAGAAGAAAAAAAAATAAAAAGAAGAACTAGATTTCGTTTGTCCCAAACAAACGATAAGGCTTGCTGCTCTAATGACATTTATTTCACCTCAAAATCATAAGGGCCATTTACAGGCCATTGGCAATGTCCCTACCAAATTTCACAGACCTAGGCTTATTCCCTTTCAAGTAATCAATCTAAAAAGGGTTTATATTAAATGTCATTGTGACCTTTACCTTTGACCTTATGGCCTTTTAAATAATAGGGGTCATTTACTGGTCAAGGGCAATGTTCCTACTAAGCTTCTCAAACCTAGTCTTATTCCTTAATAAGTTATTGATCAGACAAGTATTTTACATTAAGTGTCACTTTGATCTTGACCTTTTACCTAATGACCATAAAATTTAAAAGGGATCATCAACTGACCGTGGGCAATGTCCCTACCAAGTTTCATCAACCTAGGCTTATTCTGCTCAAGATATTGTACGGACAATAAATTAAACATCTTGTTCTTGATATCCTGACCTTTCACAAGATGCTGTTACCGCTTATGATGAGCATGACGAGGACGATGTACTTACGTTACCTACTCATGATTCGATTTATAATCACTGATCCTGTCTCCGGGGCCTCCGTGGCCGAGAGGGTAAAATCGCTGACTTTAACACTCAGTCAGCCCCTCACCGCCTGTGTTTGAATCCCGGCAGGGTCATTTGGATTTGCATGTGAGAAGCCTTCCAGCTGGCTTGCGGTAGGTCGATGGTCTACCCGGATGCCTCCGTGCATTCGGGGTCTTCTTCCACCTGTAATTAGCTGGACGTCGTTATATGACTGAAATACTGTCCAAACGTAGCGATGCATGCCTCATAGGCTCAGAATGACGAAATTTTCATTAAAATATGACTTTCTCATCAGCAATATAAAGGGTGGTACACAACGGCCCATTTAATATGTGCCTGTGGTTTTCTAGATAAAATGCATGCTGCTCATGATCTGATATCAAGCTGATATTGGCTTTTTATATTGTACTTCCTTTTAATTATGTCTCCTCCCATAATTATGTGGGGGTGGGAATATATTGAGTGTCTGTCTGCCCGTTGGGTCACCAAACGGGGGCAAACTACGGAAAGAGGCTCCGCACGGGGAATATATCTATTGGAAATCGTAAATAAAAATAAATATACGCTCAAACAAGCATGAAAGAAACAGAATATTTGTTGATTTCGGAGTAAGATCGCATTTTATTTCTCCGAGTGAGCCTATAAAGTTATATTTTCAGTCGTGGCTTCGCCACTTGTGAAAATATTACTTTCTAAGCTTACTCGGAGAAATAAAATGCGATCTTGTACCGAAATCAACAAATATTCTCTATCTATTTAATGTTTTCGGTGGATTATACGGAAATATCAGTGAATTAAAAATGATAATTTCACTGCTTAAAACAGTGAATATTACCATTTTCAAAATTTTCACTCTGGAACTTGAACCCGACTCACGTTATAAAATGATCGGAGCGTCATTTGTGCCGGGTTTTACGCAAGAAATGACGTCATAAAAACGTCACGCACGCGAGGTAATCCCGCCATTTTTGGCAAATTTTGTGAATAAAATAGCTACTTTCTGGCCTTTAATGCATTAAATAAAAAGAAAAAAAAGTTTGGTTTATGCTAATATGATCGATTAATAATTTCACTGAGTGAACATAAAATGTTATATTGGTTGCGAAGCATATTCCAAAGCATGCACTGGTTTTATACGAATATTAGCGCAACACTTAACTAGGTTTTGCATGAATGCGCAAGACTGAATACATCCTTGAAACATTGAAACTGTACAAATTTTACTGTTTAACGTGAGTCTAAAGCTGTTGCATTAAAATTAAAATTAAATTCGGATAAATGCACGTGAGCAGATAAAAACTTCTAGATACCTAGGCATGTAATTAGGACTTTCTGCCTATGGCATATACTTCAGATACTGAAATATTGATTTCAATGATTTTCATATGCCTATGACGTCATATGACATCATACTTGCCGTTATCTACAAAAGTTTGTACGCGGTCTACAGCCATTATTTCTAGACCGATTTTCATCAAAATTTCACAGATTGTGTATGTTAGACTCTAGTTGTGCATCCCAGTGTCCGTTTTTTAAAATTCGAAATGGCGAGTTCAATGGCGAGTCCAAGATTCGAACCATTTACGTCAATTTTCAAATGCGTATAAAATCGCTCCCAGATGAGCTAGAAAGTTAATATTTGGACAGAATATAAGTCTTTAGGAAAGTTTTACATTCTCGGAAGATGAACGTCATATGACGTCAGGAAGTGAAAAGTAATTTCTATTTTCTACGTGTTAACTTCTATATGTTGAAAACGTCGGAGCACCTTGAAAATTTAATAGCATATGCTTCAGAAAGAACATTTTGTATTTCAATCATGATCATTTACCTTTGATGTCTTTTGACGTCATATTTGACGTCCTCTCCGAATGTTTGTACGCGATCTACAGCCATTATTTCTGGACCGATTTCTATTAAATTTTTACAGAATGTGTATGCTAGGCACTAGTTGTGCATTCCGGTTTCTGTTTTCCAAATTCGAAAAGGCAAAGTTTTTATAGCGAATCCAAGATTCGAACCATTGACGTCAAATTTCAAATACGTATAAAATCGCATCCAGATGAGTTAGAAAGCTGATATTTGGATAGATTATAAGTCTCCAAGTGTGCTTTACATGTGAAGATGTATGTCATTTGACGTCATATTACGTCATAAGGTCAAAAAGAATGTCTAATATATACCCGTTAATTTAAGTTTGCAGGACCATGGAAATTGAATGGCATATACATAAATCCATGTGCTTTTGATTGCAATGCATTTCATATTAATGTGACGTCATATAACGTCAGATTTGACGTCAGGACAAAAAGGTTTTAAGCGGTCTACAACCATTATATCCGGACCGATTTTCATCAAAAGTTCATAGAATATATATTTTACTCTCTAGTTGATTATCCCGGTGTCCAGTTTTCCAAAATCGAGAAGGCAAAGTTTTTATGGCGAATCCACGATTCGAACCATTAACGTCAAATTTCAAATACGTATAAAATCGCTTCCAGATGAGCTAGAAAGCTGATATTTCGACTGAATATTAGTCTTTATGACTTCTTTTTATTCCGTGAGACAGAACGTCATTTGACGTCATATGACGTCATAAGGTCAAAAAACTTTTTTTATATTTATGCGTAAATTTCTATATGTTGCAAAGGTTCCAGGGGAATGAAAAAATTATTGCCTATATTTCAGATACTGAATAGTTCATTTCATTGATTGTCTTATGACTATGAAGTCATATACGTCAAATTAAGTTGTAAATTTTTTCTATAGCCATTTTTTTCGAACCGATTTTCATCCATTTTACACAGAATATGTAAGTTTCGTTATAGTTATGCATCCAGGTGTCCATTTTTCCAAATTCATAAAGGCAAACGTTCTATGGCGAATCAAATATTCGAGCCATTGACGTAAACTTTCAAATACGCATAACATTGCTTCCAGATGAGATAGAAAGCTGATATTTCGACTGAATATTAGTCTTTATGACTTCTTTTTATTCCGTGAGACAGAACGTCATTTGACGTCATATGACGTCATAAGGTCAAAAAACTTTTTTTATATTTACGCGTAAATTTCTATATGTTGCAAAGGTTCCAGGGGAATGAAAAAATTATTGCATATATTTCAGATACTGAATAGTTCATTTCATTGATTGTCTTATGACTATGAAGTCATATGACGTCAAACTTAATGTTGTCTACTAAAGTTTTTCGCAGTCTATAGCCATTTTTTTTCGAACCGATTTTCATCCATTTTACACAGAATATGTAAGTTTCGTTATAGTTATGCATCCAGGTGTCCATTTTTCCAAATTCATAGAGGCAAACGTTCTATGGCGAATCAAATATTCGAGCCATTGACGTAAACTTTCAAATACGCATAACATTGCTTCCAGATGAGATAGAAAGCTGATATTTGGACCGAATATAAGTCTCTACGTATATTTTACATTATGAGAAGATGAACGTAATATGACGTCATGTGTTGTTACAAGTCCTTAACATTTTTTACTGAAATTAAATGGTTTTTACGGCCTATAGGCCTTATATTTTGTTGAATTTGCGTGAAATTGAAGGCGCAGCATTAGATACTATGGCGTAATGTTACTTCCGTTTCCAGAGAAAGCAACGGCCAAGGTCATATATCAATTATCGATTTTTTTCTTTGGCCTTAAGTATCTCTAAAACAATAAATACTCTATCGAGACACTATAGAATATAATTTGTAGTGATTTGAAAATCTTTTAAAAAAATTTTCCTCAAATCGTTTAAATTTACATTCAAAACTTTTGATTTTCTAAGATATAAATATGAATTTTATTTGTATAGAAATGCTTGGTCATTCTTTTGATGCTTTAAGTTTTACGATTCACCCAAAAATCATTGAGTGATGCAAATAACAAAATTCGTTTATGTTTTTTTTTTTATGATAGACCCAGATATATTGCAGTTGGATTGAATAGATTTTAACGACATTTGTTTTGGTAACTAGATTACTGAATTTGGTCAACTTGTAAGAAAGTGATGTCAAAATAAGAATTGATGTTTAGTAAATTTTGCCATACGATATAATCTCTTACGTTTGACATATTTAGCAGAAAGTCCTATCATTCGTATCAACGAATGAAATCTAGTTG
Source organism: Solen grandis (assembly GCA_021229015.1). Classification (NCBI taxonomy): domain Eukaryota; kingdom Metazoa; phylum Mollusca; class Bivalvia; order Adapedonta; family Solenidae; genus Solen; species Solen grandis. The sequence goes on along the minus strand of CM037779.1, from coordinate 36,939,040 downwards.
TTTACTGTTGTTGTAACAGTACTTAGATCTATCAGATTTTTGGTCATTACCTTGCATTATTATACCCATGCATCTATCTCCTTGATATACATTAATCGCACATATAAGTCTTCTGGTGTAAAAAAGTACAGTTTTATAGACACAATTGAACGAATTAGCTAATCAGCGTAAAACAAAATACAGTTTATATAGGTACACTATGAAAAGACATGAAATAAACACTGTTGTATAATATTGAGTGATATTTATTTACATTGCACTGGCGGATTCAAGGGGAGGGGAGGGGCAACTGGCGCGCGCCCCCTCTAAAATTCCCGGACCATACATAAATGTAGACACATAACCCCCAAAAAACTCACAAGAAAGCTAACTATCTGCTTAAATTAAAAAAAAAACAATCGCAGAAGAGTTCCCCTGGACTCAAATCCAACCAAAACTACACCCTTCTCACGCTCCGGGCAAAACGGCAAGCCACTTGCATTGTCACTGCCTACATTTTTTAGTATTGCCCCCCCCCCCCCCCCCCCCCCCCCCCAACCTGAACTCCTGGATCCAGCTCTGCAATAAACGTGAAATATTTGTCATATCTGATATTGGAAAAACATAGTTCCCGTATGATCTCATCATGTAGGGTTGATTTGCCATTTTTGGGTGGTGCAGTTGTCCTTCTGTGATGTGACCATGTCCACTTGACTTAAGGTGTGGTGCAGTGCCTTCTTGGTGTCCATTGACTTCTGTTGCAGTTTCTTCTTTCACTTGATTCTTGTGGTGCAGTTTTCCTTCTGTTGTTCATTGACTTACTGTGTGGTCGTTGTCTTCTTTTTCCTCCTTCTGTTATGTCCACTTGACATTGTGATTAGTATTACATCCTGTTCATTATTATGCTGACATGTACAGGTAGTGTGCTGTGATGTTGTTCTCTCCTATGTGGTTCATTCAGCACATGTACTGTTCGGCTGAAGTCCGAAATGTTGCGTATTGACGGCATCGAGTTGGTCATTTCCTTATTTTCATTTCTTTCACGTTGGATGTTAAGGGACAAACCAAATTTTAAGATTCCTTTGTGTTAGACAATATACAAATTTGTATATTTGCCAACCTTTGAAGTTGCAAAAAACTCACATTCTAGTATCTTTTCTTTGCAAATTCTCAATAAAATGCAGTTTTAGTTAAAAATTCAAACATGTTATGTTTTGCATTTTAAGAATTTTTCTTACATCAGTAAAGATAAAAAATCAACCGCGAGCCTTGGCGGGCGTTTTATATTTTCTAAGCCGAGCAGGATAAATTTATCTTCATTCAACACTTACCTAGTATTCTTTTAATCTTCTTATTTTAAAGCAATACACAGGAAGAATGAAAAGAAAGAACGTAACATATCATTTGACCTTCAAACACAGTGACGTCATACATGTAGTTAACAGGAAAGCAGTCACGGATGACGTCAGAATATATAAACAATCACGAATGAATATAAAGCAATTAGTCCAATCAAAGTAAAATTTAAGGTCAAACAAATTGCAACAGAAACATTTCTGCGATGTATTGACAGACAACAATATCCCAAACCACATACAAAAAGTCCTAAAAAAATTGCTGTTATAAGCTTGTAAAAAAAAAGCCTAAAATCTAAACTTTATTATAAATACCAGAAATACCCTACCGCTACACCATACCGCAGTTTCGCTTATAGTATGTGACGTCACGCATAAACTTTCGCACGCGCGAAGGATACAAAATGTTTCAAACGATAAAATAACATGGAACTAGAAGACGCTACAATAAGCAGGTAAGGTATTTTAAAGTATTTGATATTGCAAAAATTATTAAAAATGTATTAACAGATGGAATGCCACTTCCATGGGTTCTTAAATTATTGTATATATCAACAAAAGAGTTATAACCAGTTTTCGCGACTTGTTTACATTCGATGGTTTGCCGTTGTCAATCAAAACGTACGAAAACTACATAAACATATATTTTATGTAGCTTACTAAAGTAACGCAATAAAATGCAGACTTTTTTTTATTGATTTTTAAAAATTATTTGTAAGAATCGTCTTTATCCGTCGAAATGCTGCCAAATTTTATAATCTACGGAAGGCCATTGCGGACATATTTTTAAATGTATTGAGTTTTACGAAATAATAAAAACTCGCCAAAATATATTTGTTTGTAGATATAAAGACTTATTATACTGGCAATTGAATATGTTGTTATTTTTTTCAGCCCAAACAGTGCTTCGTGTGTGATATGTAAGACATCAAATGACCAAGCAGAGCTGTCGAAGTTAGGAGAAAAGGGATGTAAAGGCCTAATTGAAACAAGTGATAAAAAGGGTAGGTGTACTTAGTATAAATATATTATTAAACATTTTTTTAGACTATTATTGGTTCAAAGTTTATCTGCAATAACTTATTTAAATAGAGAGAGAGAGAGAGAGAGTATGAGTTACTGTATCACAACCGATACCCACTATCGTTGAGTTGTTTGGTTTGTTGGTGTCTGTATAAATAACATTATGACAAATTATATACATATAGTTTAATTAAGAGTTGTAGGAGCAAACACACATTTATATTAAAAGTATATGTAATGATCCTAAAGGACCAGTGAATATGTAACAATCTGCACTACAAACTATAACTTGTATGTATACAAGTTGGCTACATAGACTACATTGTATAAACATTTTTTTTCAGGCGACAGTTTAGCTGTGAAACCTGGTCAGTTTGTCCACAAAGAATGTAGACGACAGTACTGTCATCCAAACAATGATAGGACTCCACAGAAGACAGAAAACACCTTTAGCCGGTTACAGCGGACAAGACGGGCTGATGACAACAAATTCGACTTCATGAAGAACTGCCTGTTTTGTGGAACCATTGCCAAAACTTCAACAAACAAAAGGGGAAACGATGTATTTCCGGTTCGAACTTTTGATTTTCAAAGCAGTGTAAGAGAATATTGCAAGTCTAGAGGTGATGAATGGGGTGAAAACGTGCTTGGACGCCTGGAATATGCTCGGGACCTACCAGCTGTTGAAGCAAGGTATCATCAAAAGTGCAGTATAAACTTCAGAACAGGTCGTAGTATTCCAATTCAGTACCGCCCTATGGAGACACAAACACACAAGAAAGGTAGACCATCAAACCAAAGTACTGATACAGCCTTCAAACAGGTCATGGACTATTTAGAAGACCATGTTAATGACCAAGTGACAATATCTGATCTTGTTAAAAAAATGACAGAACTTTGTGAAGATGAGGCGTACAGTCCGGTGTACATGAAAAAGAAATTAGTTGACTATTTTGGTTGTGAGATTGTCATATCTGAACTTAATGGGAAAGCTAATGTGATAACATTTAAAGGAACTGCTGATTCCATATTACATTCATTTCACCGTACGTCCAAAACGGCCAATACTGAAAGTGAGAAAGATGCAGTCATCAAAACAGCAGCAAAGCTTATCATGAATGACATTAAAAACATGAACTTTTCCAAAGAAATCTATCCTAGCACAGATGAAATGATGACCGCTGAGAGTAACAAAAAATATGTTCCATCAAGTTTAATGCTGTTTCTTGAACAATTGATTGCAAGCAAGAATGCAGAGACAAAGGTCGTTGCAATAGGACAGAGCATTGTACAAAACGCCATACCTAGAGGGGCCATTCTACCGTTACAGCTTGGACTTGGTGTCCAAATGCATCACCACTTTGGGTCAAAGTTTGTGGTTGACACACTGAACAGTTTAGGATTCAGCCTTTCTTATTCAGAAGTTCAGAAATATGAAACTGCTGCTGCTTCCAACTGGAATCTGGAAATTGAAAAAAATCTACAGGACCAAACAATCCAATTTGTTGCTGATAATGTAGATAACAACCTTGCTACAGTTGACGGCCATAATACATTCCATGGCATGGGTATAATAGCCACCATAACACCAGGAATCAAATGCAGCAGAGTCATTCCAAGAATTTCAGCAACCCCTGAAGATCTTCTGTTAGTCGGCAAGATTAACGTCACAATTTACAGAACATGTTTCAACAACTTTGATGCTCTAACGGTTCTAAGACTAAATGGGGTGAATGATGTTATTGACCTGGAGCAGTTGGTGAACATTTCGAGACCATTGAAAATACAGTGTCCTAGCTGGTCAGGTTTTATGCAAACAGTGCATACTGGGCACCATCCCGGGAAATCAACTGTTCAGTTTCTTCCAATGATCGACCTGAACCCAAGTGATTTGACGTGTATTTACTCTACACTTGACTTTGTAGCTACACAAGCGAAAACACTCTCGGTCTTGCCAATAGTCACATTTGATCAACCACTGTATTGGAAGGCAGTACAAATGGTAATGAATGAACCAGAAAACAGTAACCTCAAACCTATGGTTGTAAGGTTAGGTGGTTTCCATACCCAGATGAGCTTTCTTGGCTGCATAGGACACCTGATGCAGAACACAGGCTTGCAAGAGTTGATAGAAACTGTTTATGCTCCAAACACTGTGGCTCATATAATGAGTGGAAAAGCAGTTTCTAGGGCTGTCAGAGCACATATTCTTGTAGATAGCGCACTCAATACCCTTCTTGTTGAAAAGGCTTTTCCTTTAGCTACTCGGGGTGAAGGCAACATTGTTTCTAGTGATTTAGAGACACCAGAGATGATTCATGAAATCGAAGTAGTTGAGAAATTGAAGATATTGCTGAAGGATGTTTAAAAGGAATTAAAAAATTTTTAATTATCTGCAAGGACTCAGCAGTAAAGGCATCATTAGGCTCAAACAGGACTGCGCAACTATGGCTTCAGTATATGAACATGATTTCTATAATGAAGAGATTCATTAAAGCTGAAAGGACTGGCCACTGGGAACTTCACTTGATGACCATGAAAGAGATGCTGCCATACTTTGCAGCTGCTGGTCATCACTTGTACTTGAAATCCGGATGGGTGTACCTTCAACAGATGGAATCCCTTCAGACAACTCACAGGGATGTTTATGACTTATTTATGAATGGTCACCACGTGATAAGAAGATCAGATCGATTCTGGGCCGGACTCTCAACCGACTTGGTCATCGAACAAGCACTCATGCGCAGTGTGAAAAGTACAGGGGGGATGACCAGAGGTCGAGGGATGTCGGAGATGCAGAGAATTCAGTGGCTTTTCTCAATGCCTGCTTGCTCTGATGTCAACAATGCTATCCAAGAATACACAGGGCAGAGATATGAGACAAGTGATCAACACAAAGACACTCAAATAAGTATGGTTGCTCGAGATACCAAGGACACTGACACTTTTGTGACATTTTTAAAACAAAGAAGTCCTTTCTCTGATGAATCAGAGCTCATGAATATTGTAACTGGCACAGTAGCAGAAGGGAATGTTAATGTGGACACTGCAAAGAGTATAGGCGAAGACATTCTTAGGGAAATGGAAGGCAAAACTGTCATTTCACACTCTTTCAAAAGATCAAGTAAAGCTGTTACACTAGGCACAAAGAACGCATTGAAGATAGGAGACGAAGAAATTCACGTGGATCCACAGCTCCTCTTTCAGAGATTAATTGCTGTATCAGATGCATCTTTAGGTAATCCATTTGATGTCTTCAAATATGAACTGAGTGCAGTACCAGCATCCTTGTTTGATACATCAGGCTTGATGCGAGAAGCGCAAAAACCATCCCTGGCCAATGCAATATGGGACTCGGGGGATTGTGGAGGAGAAATACTCACTGAGAATTTGACATATGTGCTGGATGGCGGGTCATTACTACACAGGGTTCCTTGGAAGCATGGGAATACTTTTCAGGAAATATGTCAAAGTTACGTCCAACTTGTACACAAACATTACGGATATGCAATAGTTGTATTTGATGGATATGGTGGACGGACAACAACAAAGGATCAAGCCCACGAACGAAGGACAAAAAGTATAACTGGTTCAAAAGTCTTATTTGAAGAAAGCACTCTATTCAAAAGTAAAAAAGAGTTATTTCTGTCCAACACAGGAAACAAACAAAACTTCATAAACATGTTGTCAGTACATCTATCCTAATCTGGATGTCATACATACCATGCTGAGTCTGATGCTGATCTTCTGATCGTGAAAACAGCTACACGTGCAGCAGAACACTCCCAGGTAGTTGTTATTGGAGAAGACACAGATCTACTTGTGCTACTCTGCTTTTACGGAAAACCAGATGGAAACAACATATACTTCACTTCTGATTCAAAAGCAGCCTTTAAAGGAAAAAAGGTCTGGGACTTACAGAAAACCATTCAGTTGCTTGGAGAAGACGTTCGCAAATTGCTAGTGTTTATTCACGCCTTTACAGGCTGTGATACCACGTCTAGATTGTATGGAGTTGGTAAAGGTGTCACACTGAAGAAAATTGTGAGTGATAAAAAATTCCGAGACAAAGCAAGAGTATTTCTCAATGACTCTTTACATGATGAAGTTGAACTAGCTGGTATTTCAGTCATCTCAAGTTTGTATGGTGGAGCGGATTGCCAGGATTTAGACCTGTTAAGATACTATAAGTTTCTCCACAAAGTGCAAACCAAGAAAAGTGTTGTGTTGATACAGTCTCTTCCTCCTACGTCAAACGCAGCTAAGTACCATAGCTACAGAGTATATCACCAGGTCCAGACATGGCTTGGACGAGACATTTCACCGACAGACTGGGGTTGGATGATGAATGGTGACAAACTGGTCCCTCTGAAGACCTCTCTTCAAGCAGCACCCGAACGGCTTCTGAAGATGATACGCTGTTGTTGCAGACAAAACTGTGATACGAAGCGATGTTCCTGTAGGAAACATGGACTTTGCTGTACAACAGCATGTGGCGAGTGTCGTGGATTGAGCTGTAGTAATAGAGGCGAAATCTTTGAGGAGATGGCAGAAAATGAGATTGACGAGTAATGTGTATTTAATTAAACTATTTTCTATGGCAATATTTGAATTCGTGTTTAAATGAAACAATATCGTTGTTTAGGTAATGTACATAAATTACATATGAATTCATTATTGGTATATTTAATGTCCTATACCTGTGTTAAAGTATTCAAATATGCTTATTCTGTCATTTCAATCACTAAAGTGAATATGATATATGTATTACAAATAATATATATATATGTATTTCTTACTATATATTTCTGTGTAAGGTGACTGAATATTTATGATGATGGTGATGATTGATGATGATTGATGATGATGATGATTGGTGATGATGAAGAAGAAGATGATGATGATGATGATGATAGTTATAAGGATGATATATATGAGGATGATATCTATTTGTAATATTGTTTCCAAATATTTTATGCTTATTACTGAATCTAAAAAGACATTATTTTTCTCATTGCCTTATGTATGTTATCTCATTTAGGGTGTTCAATAAGGTTTTACAGAAAAAAGTTAACATAATTAAAATTTTTAATACAAAAAATAATAATAAATAAATCAAATAATAATAATGATTTTTTTTTTGTCATCTATTGGTTATGAATGGGTGGGGTAAACAGACACCAAAATTTCAGATTTCATTTAAAAATATACATAACATGCTATTTTATTCAAATGATTATATTTATTCAAGTATTTTCATTAAATATGGCAGTTATTGATGCATAAACAGACAAAAAAAGTGCATTTTAAGCTGTAAACTCGCTCTAATTCCATTTCAGTCATTTTTACAGTTTTATCAATCACTATTATAGGTAGTGAATGTCAGAGAGAATTTAGTAAATTTATACTCCGAATTTTTTTGATGTCTTTTTTTCTGTGGTGTAGGAAGACTTGTACTTCACAACAGTGATTACTTTATTTCTGTTGCAATTTGTTTGAGGTTGTGGTTACTTATGAGCTAATTTGACTGGATTAAATGTAATTCTGGTGATAGGATAAACTGTATTCAATAACTTTTGTTAGAGTTTGCCTGCAATTTCTATCCAATCAGTGAGCCCGAAATTTCAAATTCCTGGTCGATTTAATTTGTTAAAGAGTTCGGGATTTTGCGAGACTGTTAAGAGTTTACGGCGAACTGCGCATGTCATTATTTCAAATTATGCTCCGCCCTATTCACGTGATAGCCATATATGGCAGTGTTTACTACACCGATTCCTACACACGATGTGTGTTTATCATTTATTTCCTCACAGACACATGTTGACGTCATTTGTAAACATTGAGTAAATTCCATCTGAGAATTAAAAAAATACAAAGATATTTTGTTTGTTTATTATGTTAACGTCCACGGCAGTATTTAAGTCATTTGGAGATTGGAGACGATGTCTACGTGAGACAGATGTAGTGCTGTCACGCTGTACAGTATCACGCCGTAGACAGTTGGCATGATACCACACCCACTCACATTATCCTGACACGGGCCAACCAGTCCAGGAACTACCCTTATTATGCTGAGCGCCAAGAAAGGGAGCTATAACCAGTGCCTATGTTAACGACTATGATTGAAATTGATATAACGTTCATAAACAATTTACAGACCATGTTTTAACTCGTTTGATTTGATATTTCCAGGGTATTCCTAGCCTTGATATCTTCCGCTGCCAGAGGCTATTCTATAGATCTACGATTAGTATCCACATATTTCGTTCTTTCCTTAACGTTAATCAGTTACTGTGTACTGATGTCTTAACTAATAAAAATAAGATAAATAAAAAACAGTCATCACTCAAATTAAATTTCCATGCTTCATTATTGAAAATCTGAAAACGAAATGAGCCGACGGTGAAAAAACGCGCGAAATGTGTGTGTTACATCCATATTTGGAAAGCACGTGCACATGTGTGAATACTTTAACAACACGCTGACGTAACAATTTTATGGCGCCATCTCCTAATATAGCAGCGTGACGCAGTAATAGGGCGGGGCAAACTCTAAGTTAGTCAGTGTTTATTAAGAGAGAATTTAACAGTTAAGAAGCCGCCACTCGCTACGCTCGCTCTGGCTTCTTTACTGTTAAATTCTCTCTTAAAAACAGCCCGGACAGGCGAAATAGTGGCCGAACAATTATTAATAATCTGTACTATGGTATGTTTTCGAATTATTATAAACAATATTATGTTTATATATAACGTAAAATTATATGTTTTTCAATAACGAGTGAGGGGAAAAACTTTTTTTTTAATTAAATTTAAATTTTAAAACTAAGGAAAACCAAAAAAATGAAATGAAGTTACTGCAGACGTAATTCACACGCACGCAATATTCATACATGCGTAAATTATTACAAATACTATGACAGTTATCTCTTAAGAGTGTCGCTGTAAAGTACATAAATTATATATATATATATATTATGGCTACACCAATCCTATCAAAGACACATCTTAGGATTGCTTAGGTAATAATAAATCTGCTTTATGGTAATTTGATTTTAGGAGGCAAAATGCATAAATGTACTTTTCTCCTCTGGGTGTTTAAGGGTACATATTTTATAAACGGCAGACCTAAAACAAGCTCATAATTTTGCTTGAAACCTGTATATTGCCTTTCAGACTTCAGTTTTAAAATTTTCTTTTTATTTTATGTTTACTGCTGCTACATATCCATGTACATACCCTTTGTATGATTAAAGGTAGTCCCGGCAGATCTACATCACCACATTGTGAGATAACGTTATAGATATAATCTCACTGATGAAACACAGTATTTCAACAGTAAGCATTAAATAAAAATTCTAATGTTAGTCTTACGTGTAATTCAAACACACTCACGTAACAATACTTATTACAAATTCATGATATTAGGTGCTTACATACGACAGATCTAGATGCACTTTTGTTCTCAGAGCGTCAAGAGTGTAAAGGCTACTTATGAGTATTGAATAATTAAGCACTTGAAATTCCACATGAAATGGGTATATTCCCATTAAAAAGAAAGCCTCAAAACCAATCAGATTGTTCCCACGGCCATGCAAATATTCATAGTTCCCCGACAGATCCTCCGCGGTAGGAAAACCTACCTACACTTTTAGTGAACCCAAGCTACGCCCCTGCAAAATACTACTAGAATGTGAGTTTTTGCAACTTCAAAAGTTGGCAAATATACTTGTATATTGTCTAACATGAGGGATCTTAAAATTTGGGTTGTCCTTTAACATAAAATGAAAATAAGAAAACAATGAAATAAGGAAATAACGGTAAACTAACTCGGTATCGTCAATTCGCAACATTTCGGACTTCATCCGAACAGTACATGTGCCGAATGAACAACATAGGAGAGAACAACATCACAGCAATACTACCTGTATATGTCAGCATATTAATGAACAAGGTGTAAGTCTAATCAACCGATCACAATGTCAAGTTGACATAACAGAAGTACAACTGCACCGCACAGCAAGTCAAGTGGAGATAACAGAAGGACAACTGCACCGCACAGTTAGCCAAATGGACATCACAGAAGTACAACTGCACCGCACAGCAAGTCAAGTGGAGATAACAGAAGTACAACTGCACCGCACTGCAAGTCAAGTGGAGATAACAGAAGGACAACTGCACCGCATAGTTAGCCAAATGGACATCACAGAAGTACAACTGCACCACACCCACATCATAGAGTAAAAAATGCACCACACACCAATTAAAGTGGACATAATAGAATGACAACTGCATCACACAGCAAGTCAAGTGGACATCACAGAAAGACAACTGCACCACACCCTAAGTCAAGTGTACATCACAGAAGGACAACTGCACCACCCCAAATGGCAAATCAACCCTACATGATGATATTACAGCCCCATAAAATGACTTAACAACCACGCAGGATGTCTTTATAACCTCACCTGATGACATTTAACCACCGATGATGATATAACAACCCAACAAGATGACATTACAACCCCACATTATGACATGATGACGATCCCTCAAAATGCTATATGGACCCTTCTAAACACCAATACTGGACATAAGACAGCTGTGGCTTATATAGAACGCGGCTTTGGTTGACGAATATAAACCACGCCTCCTTAGCGAGAGGAATCAAGTGCACATTTTTATAACTCACGGAAATATGAATTGACTGCAGGTACATGTCCCGTTGAGTAATCTTGCAAGGAAATAATGAATTAGTTTAAAAAAACAACTATGTAGTTTCAAACGAAACAGGTGGCACTTAAACTCGGGTTGTTTTAGCAAGAGTGATTTTGTGTCTTGAATCATTAAACACAGCATAAGCAATGCGGCGTAGTTAATGTCAAACGGAGCGTGATATTTGTCCTTGTTATCATGGTCTACGAACGTGTGGCTTTTAACAACATCTAGCCATTTTAATTGCGGTACTTCATGTATGAATTATATAAAATCCTCGAATTTCATTTCAAACGCACCGCTGTCACCCTTTATAGGAATAACTTCCATCACGAAAGTAAACTGAGAACTGAGCAAAAATCAATAACCACATGAAGCCAGGGGGCGGAGCTACGTTCTGATTGGCATACACAATGTCTTTTGTTTCCTACAGTAAGAGGTACTACGGAAGCCTATTAGATCCATTGTCTGAGGCGTTTTGTGTTCTGAGTCAGGTATTATATGTTATGAGCTAGGTCTTATGACTTAGTCCTTAGGTCTTAGGCCTTACGCGATAAAAAGGCAAAGCACTTGCAACATGACAAAATGATGGCGGACGGGTCCTCAACTATTCACCAATTTCAAAAGGGAATGAATATGAAAACGATTTTAAGTAGGTGTGAGTAATAAAATACCTTATTTGTGTAGCCTGATAAAATTTAGTAGATCTATGGCAGTCACATAATCTGATATCGGATCTATATTCCTATGTCATAAGACAGAAGTCAGATTGCAGTATTTATAAGGCCAACGGAAAATCTGTAATTGACATATGACGTTGACGTTGACATTTTTTTCGGAAACGGAAGTCACTTTAGACAGTGTGTTATGTTGCACCTTCGTTGAAAATTGTATGCAAATCGGTCAAAAACTACTGTCTGCGGTGCCAAAACCCGTTTAGTTTCGATTATAAGTTACTTAACTCGCCATGACATCATTTGAAATCAGATGACATCAATCTTTTCAGAACTTAAAGATTTCATAAACTCCATCTTACCTGGAATCTGTGTAATACTTATTTCACTTCCAGGTCAAAATTAGAAACTTGGTTCAACCATGCAATCTTGGTCTTTTAGAATTTAGGAAAAACGTATATGTAGGGGTAAATCTAGAATGTAATAGAATTATATATCTGTGAATCCATCCATAAGTGATGACTGTAGAGCGCAAAGTCACTAGCTGGGCCTATGATTAAAAGTGCATGCTGCTGGGTCATCGGCAACCTGTTTTAATTTGAACCTCAAATGGAAGAAGAATGAAGAATTCTAATGAAGAACCTAATGGGGTTCGAGCCCACAACCTTCGGATCCGCAGTTAGGTATGTTAAGACGACGTTATCCTTCAGTTACGATGGATGATGGACACAGAGACCTAACCGATAAAGAGCTGTACATGTCTTGACAAATGCACGTGCACCTTGCTTCCAACAGATTCGTACGATAGACGTTTGGGGTGGGGTTTACTGATTTTGGCGCCATGTCAATTGAACCCACACACAATCTCATTAAAATCATATCCTAATTTGCGATTTTCTTCTATACGCGATTAGCTAAGTTAGCGAAAATTGAATGAATATTCTGAGTCTGAATTTAATGAGAAAGGCCTACCCAGGTCTCTTTATAATGTAAAGAGACCCTTGAACATACTACATGTATATACTAATTTCAATATATTCAACTCCTTTCCTCTGAAATTAACAATATAGATTTAAGACTTTAATCCTACATGTAGGAAAAATATGAATAACAAAATACACATTTAGGTTTTATTTGATAATGATATATGCCTTGGTAAGTCGGTTCTTATATACTTCTTAATACAGTATGCATGTATCCCAATATTCTTACTTGTACAATTTACATGAAAGATCATGTGATATGTTTTAAAAAGCTGATGTCATCACATTTCTGAATTGCTCATAGAAAAACGATTTTCATATATTTTATTGTCTCCATATCATGTTATTTTTAGTATTTTGTTAAATGCCTTCAGGTTGTGATATTTATTTATTAATGAGTATTTAACAAATTTGCTAAAGTTACTACACTGGTGAAAATAGATAACAGTGATGTGTTGAGTAAAAATAATATGAAATCATCAGGACTTAAGTTAGATTCAATGCTTAACTTCCTGTATAAACATAACCCATTGCAGGAGCTGGCATTTGTGTCCTTTGTTTGTGAAAAAAAAAACATATACAAGTATATATCAATATTATTTTTGTACAAAAATATTGAAATATCATAATTTCTTAGTAAAATGTAAAATAACAAGTAACTGGTGTTGCAAACAATGCATGAGTCCACGTTTAGGTGCATGATTTTTCCGTTAACAAAGCAACCAGAATTTGGTCCGTGGAAAAAATATAGTGACGTGCAGAATCTCCATACTGCCATCTTATCATATAAAAAGTTGCATATTATCTTAAACAGGTTTTAAGTTATCACAAGATCCAGATTTTCGGACATCGGTAGGGGACTAACAGGCATATTTGCAAATTATCAGTTATGTATTTCTTTAAGTACATAAATTAAATGCACCCTGGTACTTACACATAAAAATAGTAGCTTTATCAAGAGAGACTCTTCAACTAGAACTTGCACAGACAATGCCAATTTTCAAGATCTGGGGCAAAACTCACAACTAAGCCTGTGCCAAATTTCAGTTACTTCTAATAAAGAGTAATAACTTTTGCATTTTTCATTCCAAAATTTTGATAAAAATCACTACCATGGTAGATATTTATTCCCTTTCTCTGGCAGAAAAACATAGGATTTTTAAATGTTAAATTTAAGATAAATCTTAATATGGCCCTGGTATTTATATCTTGTTAGATATGATCTAAATTCAAACTCAATCATACTTACTTCTCTATTGCATCATATGGTATGATTTCAGTTTGAGGTTGAACCTGATACTTTAGAGACAGCATAGCCTGTTTTATTTGTTCTATCGTAAAAAGGCATATAATTTATAATAAAAGGGAGCAACAACATGCATAAAAGTACACCAAAAATATAGCATCAAGACATTAGAACAATAACAGTGAAAAAATAATACTATCAGTTTCTACTTTTTTCAGGATTGACGTGAGAACTGTTATTATAGATCTATATAAGAAATAATCTTATATTTACAACTAGAAAAATAAAATGCAGTTTTTATAAAATAATTTCAAAAAACCTACATTTAACCAAAATTCTTTTCATAATCCCAAACTGACGTTTACATTAGTAAAATAAAATATTAACAGGAAACAAAGATATACAGGATAACCTATTTATTTGAATTGTTCCTTTTTCTAAAACCTGTATAAATCATAAAGCTGTTACTCATGTTTGCTGACAGTGTATCATATCAAAGCCATATTTTTAAATATATGAACTCATTACCAGCAGAGGCCACTGTTTCAATGCATTCTTTGACACTCCTAGTCAGATACACCCAATGGACCACAGAAGAGTTATATCAAACAGAAAGCATCATTCACTCCTGCAGGAGTTCCCGTGTTACCTCCCCTACTAGATGCTTATTACTTGTAGGCTAATCATGTTTTACAATATCATAAGAAACCCACAATGTAATGAAATATAATAGGCAACCAATACCATGGATATTATTTCACACTGGTTGCTTAATGATTTTCCTCAATCACTTTCGTGTGGTAAACTCATGTCACCTCCAAATATTTTTATTTCCATTCAAAGCAAATGAAATCTAACACCTCAATTTTAGTATAATTAAACAGCCACAAGCTAAAGGAAAATATAATGCTTGGAATATCATGAGGCTTTAAATGTGAATTCATCCATCGATGTAGATGGGGCAGGAACCTGCAATATATCTCCGATTTGTGCACAGAAAAATCGTTCCTCATAAAAGTTGAAATTTAACAGTATCTTGATACAGTACTACATAAAGCATAAAAGCCATTACAGTTATTTCTTAATTGTGAATAAGAATATTTTCTCAAATTCAACAAACTCCAAAGAGGCAGATATGCGTAAAGATATACACTGATCCGTTTGATGAAACAGGCACAACTTCATATCATTAGACTTTTTGTTGGGAGTCGAGGTTGTTATCAAAGTAGTCCACGGCATCTGCAACACCTTTGGACTCTTGCAGTCCATGTAAAAAGGCCCTCCTGAAATAACAAGAAAGAATACTTTGGTGCTTTTTTTAATAATATAAATCAAACTTTTTCGAAGTGTTAAAACTGAGTGTATGGTTGGGTTTAACATCCCATCAATAATATTTCAGTCATTAGGGGGATTTAATCTACATGAGGCACACACAGAGCTACATTACTGTGATATCACACCTAAGACAAGTGGCTGGGATGATACCACAACCAGTCACATCATCCTGACACTGGAACAACTAGTCCTTGAACTACCCTTTCATGCTAAGCACCTGGCATGTCCCACCAGCTGTACTTATGTCATTTGTCTCTATTTCTATACAAATGGCATGATACAACACCCAGTCACACAAAGAAAAATGTATGATCTTAAATTCAAATATCATATTCAAATCCCTAAAAGCCCAATTGTCATACTTAAGTTAGAGCATGAAAATCATTCTATTTTCACGACCATGGGGCCTGGAACTTACTACCAATGTTATTTTAATTCTATTTATGGGGGTA
>CM037779.1:36873182-36923182 GCA_021229015.1 Solen grandis | reverse complement strand
ATGAATAACAACACCATGGATGAGCCAGATGCTAGTCTCACTGGTCAACTATAGAATTACATTGCACACAATCAAACCTGTGTTAATGGCTATCCACACTTACATGTAGCAACCCACCTGTTTTAAAAAGCCAGCTTTATGATTTAGGGATATAAATCTTAGTACATAAACTTGACCTCTATTGAGAGCATCATGGTCCAATGGTAACATTTGGGGTGAGGACTTTTCATGACCTTCCAAGGCGCAAATTACTAGCACAACCCAGTAACTGTCGAACGAGATTGGCACAAATTGTAAGAATTTGTTTCCTAATCAATACAAAATAAATTTAAAACCTCCATATAGCAACCCTTGGACTAAACAGTCACTTTTGTTTGATCCCTTGGCTGGGCACTAAACACAGGTTTGAGTGTGCACAACAAGAGTTACCGTGATGGCTATTCCTAACTTTATATCAACAGTGGAATGTTAATCCTCACTAACACAATCAAGCAAATTAGAGGGTTGAGATTCTACTAAAGAGGAAGACTTTATACAATCTAGCTTTTCAACATTACACCTCAACTTGTGATGAATGTCATTATATTTGATACTATATTTGAAAACTTTTCAAATAGTATAAATGATAATTATATAACACATGTTTACTAACAATTTATGAATAAAGTAACGCAATATTTGAAACATGATTGAACAATGCTAACACAAAATTGTCTCCAAAAATCATAATTGTAGGTCACAAAAAGTCATTGTTTTCTTTTCTTCAAAAGTGATTCCAGTATGGTTTTACAGCAACTGTATTGTTGGATGTCTTGAAATGAACACCAATGTCACATGATACCTTGTACCATGGGCTTGCTGACAGTTACACAGAGGTCCAGATCAAACCTTCCTCCACTCCAGAGATTCACACTCAAACAGTGACCATGGCAACTGTATCAGATACTCCTGTCACTGTTCACTCATCTCTCTCTTCAGGGTTCAGGCTGGTAAACGATACCCCCGGGTCCAGCAAGAGAAGTAGCGCCCATCAGGTCTAAGTCAATCTGTCGCGCAGCCTGGCGACCCTCCGATATAGCCCACACCACCAGTGACTGCCCTCGCCGGCAATCTGCAAATATACATATGTAAATTGATTTTGTTTTGTTTGTATCCAGTGATAGTGTTTCAGTCATTTAGGGACATCTGTCAACATGAGACAGATATATTGTTGTCACACTGCAATATCACGCTGTAGACAAGTAGTATGATACAAGACCCAATCACATTGTCCTGACATCGGGCCAAGCAGTCCTGCAACTACCGTATACCAGTACCAGTAGGAACCCACTATCATCCAAATCCGGGGCAGACGCTTTAACCACTAGGCCCTCTTTTATGTTAATTTACACTGGCATGTTCATCTATTTGTAAATCCCAATTTCCACAGAAAAACAGCCATCTCAGATTTTAAAATGAATAATGTAACATTTTCTTCTATTTCCATAATTTTCTATTTTATAGCAAGTGCAAATCAGGATATAGTTTCTTAAAAATAAAAAATGTAACTAAGTACACTTTCCATGCTAAAAATCAAACTATGGCCTCTGAACTCCATGAAATTTTAAAGATTTGAATAAGATATTTTAGTTGAACATGTGACGACACATATTTTAAGAACTTAAACCATGTGATCAAACTGATGCAAAAAGAAACTTTTCTTTAGAATAAGAATATAAAGCTTTAGAGATAAATGGTCCAGATATTTACATTTCCCTACAACATGTTTGTTATACGGCTTACCTCCAGCTGCATAGACGTTTGGAATACTGGTTGAGTATTTGTTCTTGGGTGTTTCAACATTCCCCCTGGGATCTGTCTTGAGGGACATCTGTTTTATGATGTTCTTCTCTGGTCCCAGGAATCCCATTGCCAGCAATACCAGATCTGCTTCGTACACCTTCTCTGAGTCTGAAACACAGATAAATGTTAAGGCTGACGTGGTTACAAAGTGAGCTATATATAAAGGAAATTACAGGGATCAAAGAAGGGGATATACACCCCTGTTAGATTGTCCCAAATAACAATTTGAACTAGAACTATCACTACAGGTGATTTATACCCCTATATTACACCTTGTCTTCATGGAATGTGAGATTAAGATGGGTAACATGACTGGGTGGGACAAGCATGATTCTTTAATTGCCCAGTTCAGTAAAGCACGGGTATAGAGCCAAAGTAAGGTTTTTACAATATTGAATAAAAATGATTCCAAAGAAATAAGGAGCCAGAACTCTAGTAACTTTAGAGAGAAAGAAAGATGTGCCAATCAATGAAAACAAACCCTCTGTCAATAAATATACTTGAGCACAAACTGGAATATCAGTATAAAGTAAAAAGTTGTTCTTTACATAAAAATCATATGACAAATGTTAAATGAAATAGTAGTGGCACATCAAAAAATATATTGAAATCAAATTGCCAGTGAAAACATGTCCATGTTAACTTCTTCAGATTTTAGGACTTTACAGTATATCAAGCAAATGCTGAAGCTTTATTGGCAATATCTTTTGATACAATATCATGACTAAGATATTTTCCAGTTGAACAAATACAAATATCCATTTTTATACTTCCAGGTGGTGTGTTCTAGGGAAATTGCACTCTTTTCTGAAGAGTTGTTGTCGTCATAAACAAAATGTTTGACATGTTACCATGGTTACTGACCTTGGACAGGTGTCATGTTCCAGCGGCCAGTCTCATCCTTGGTCCACTCCACCAGGTGTGTCTTGATACCACTCACATGTCCATTACCATCATCCAGGAATTCCTGTAGAAAACCACATACACAGTGTTTTGATGAGATGTTTTGAGGTGATCAATTCTGATACATGTTTGGATGTGTTCCCAGATGTGAAACTCATACTGAACAAGCCAAAAGATGAGTCCGATATGAGTTTGTCATCTGGACACAAGAAGAGGCAGCTTTTTAAATGGTTTGCTCAAAAGCTTCAGTGAGGGTAATATTGCAAAATGTCTAAGATGAAGAACTGCCCCCTATGATATGACAACTGTTAATGTTGCATAAACAAAGTGGGTCTTAATATTAGAAGGTTTAAAAAGATAAAATGATGCCTTTGAACCATGATGAAAAGGCTTTATGCACCTGTAAGACTGCCTACCTTGCTGCCAATGTTGAAGATGCGTGGATCCCTGCCAAACTTCAACTCCACTTCCTCGTGCCCGTAATCCATCTTGAAGACCCGTGGATATGTGGGCCAGGGGTTACTTGGGGCCCGGGTGGGTGGGGGTGGTGGAAGGATCTCAAACGAGGTGATAGACTTGGCTCCCTGTCATCAATTAAAGTATAATGAGAGGTTCTGTTATAACAGATGTCTTAAAATGCAATATTGATTCTAAGCCTAAACACTTGCAAGAGAAATCTTGTCAATTTGAGAAAATCTAGATCATTTCTACACACTCCAAATAAATTGATGCTCTTACAGCGAGAAACTAAAAACTAGAATAAACGTGACTAATTAACCAGGACATATTCTGCTTCAAGTCACAAACTTCTATATAACAATCTTTTCCATTTTTTTATTTTTAGCAACAGTGACAATGCAAAATGAAGCAAAAAAAAATAATGAAGACAAGCCTCAATGCTTACATGTCTGAGGGAGGTAGCGATACAGTCACAACCCGTATCTCCACCCCCGATGATGATCACATCCTTGTCCTTGGCGTTCCACTTGGCGAACTCATTATCGTTGCCCTCCTGTCGTTTCTGCCACGTCTCCAGGAAGGTCATAGCAAAGTGTATACCCTCCAGCTGACGACCTACATGGATAAAGTGTGCCTGGTCAGTGACGGAGGTGGATAACTTTAATTTCACCCCATATTACATATAATAAAAGACATTACCTGTGTGACCAGTATAAAACTAGACCAAGCTAGATTTTCCAGGCTGGTAAGACTTTATAAGTACACTACTTTTATTAGCATTTTATAGATGTCAAGTTAACAACTGTCCTATCTGCTGAAACACCTATTACAAATTCCTATACTTTTATCAAAACAAATTCATCCCTTTCACAGCTTTGGAATATTGTCAAGTGTGCTAAATACTTGCATTCTGAATTAATAAAAAGAATTATTTCAGGCAACCTAACTATACCTGGGATAGGAAGGTCACGGGGCCAGGTGGCGCCAGTAGCCAGCAAGGTGGCATCATACTTCTCCAGAAGCTCCCCACCCTGTACATCCTCTCCAACAGCCACGTTACAACGGAACTCAACACCTTCATCCTCCAGAAGCTTGATTCTCCGCTGTACTACCTACATACACGGGAGATATTATTTAGTTGTGTTTAATTAACCTTTTATCTCTTATAGAAGCAGTTAAACACATTGGCAAACAGAGCAGAGCCAGACCCACAGCAAAGAAATACCAATTCCATTTAAAGTTCAGGCCCTGTTTTCAGAATATAAAACTGGGTACTTTAAGTATGATTTTCATACTTATACTTAAACTAAGCCCATTAGTTTCGACAGGGATTTGAGTATAATACTCAAATCTGAGCCTGAGATTATACTTAAGTGTTTTCAAGAACATAGGGCCAGACAATTAATATTCATCAATTCATAGATTTGTAGGAAATGGTTTAAACCATAATTAAACCCTTGGAGGTCAGGTGGGCATTGACCAGTTGTATGTCTGGATTTTAATTTTGTATCTGGAGAGTGAGATTATTTATTTATAATGCACTGAAAGTGGTCATCAGTAGAAACAAGTATTATCAAGAAAAGTAGTGAAAATTTTTTACTCTCTCCCTTCCCCCTCTCTCTCATTTTTTTCCCCACTGAATAAGGCCTTGAGACATACTGGACAAAATATGGTTGTTGCTCAATTACAATAACAGCCAAAACATAATGTTATGCCTCACCTCCTTTGACAACTTCATGGTGGGTATCCCATACCGCAGCAGTCCGCCCACCCTGTCATTCCTCTCATACACCGTCACCTGGTGACCCGCCTACAGAAATAAAATAGTCACTCATAAAATCACCTGTGTCATTCAATAGTTTCAAACAATTCTGTGTATGAGTATATATTTTTCAAACTAGTATAGCTAACTATTTTACAACTTATACTAATTCCCTCTTGGTTGAACAAGTGCTTTACACCTGGGAAGGTTGAGAATATTCTCACTCACAACAGGGAAATCAAACTCAAAACTTTTGATCTATAGTCAATTAACATCACTGGAACACGGCTGTGTATGCATTTAAAATAAACACTATAAATACTGATGGTTTCAAATTCTAAGATAGACTTAACCTTTCATTCCGGTTTATATCATCAATAATAGCATTCGAGAGAGAGACTGCTAACAAATATTGCATGAAATCAAAGCATCGATTCACATCATGCAGTAGACATGAAATCTTAATGTAGAGTACATTTCTTCTGAATGTCCTCTTTGCTATGTTTGATTAATTTTAATATTTTAATTCAAAGCCCCGTCTTATTCCTGGAAGTGCAGGACTGCAGCATACCTTGTTCAGCTGTGCTGCCGCTGCCAGTCCAGCAGGACCGCTGCCCACAATGGCCACTTTCTTGCCGGTCCTGATAGTTGGGGGTTCAGGGATGATCCAGCCCTTCTCGAAGGCGTACTCGATGATGGTGTTCTCGATGTTCTTGATGGTGACAGCTGGAGCGTTGATACCCAGGACACACGCACCCTAGGGACAGTCAGGTAGACAGGTTGAAGTGAACTCTATCTCAAACTACATGTATTGTAACTATGGTAACAATAGTAAGCAATATATCGGGTAACACATGATCTACGACACCAAAATTCTTATCAAGGGATAGTGAAGTAGTGAGTTCAAGGGATAGTGAAGTAGTGAGTTTGAGAAACATATTATTTCTCGACTATATGCTAATACTGAACCTATAACACGTAAAAACAAGTAAGGAAAACTTTTTACATTCTTTGTTGGCTATGCTGCAATATTACTTAATTGCAAATATTTTGACAGAATATGTGTTTTTTAATGCAATACTAAACACCAATCTAGTTTTTCCTGAATATATACACATTCTATCTCATTAGTCCTATACTTAATTCACACCTCAAAAAACTACTTAAATATATAGCCAGTATTGACTTATCATACCTCACAAGGGGCAGGACACACTCGGCCAGTAAACTCTGGGAAGTTGTTGGTCTGCAGAAGTTGAGCCAGGGCCTCCTTCCAGTTGTCCTGTGGAACACATGACTTGCATACTACACACGTGTGAATAATAGGTCTTATCTACTAATTATACGTTACAATTACATGTAAAATCTGTTTATTTTTATAATGGATGACTAATAATGAAGAACATTTCTGTAAACATTGTGGTTTAGTTTTAAGTTATTTTTTGCATTTATTAGCATTTTGTGAAAAGTGTGTTTGTTTGTTTATTAAAGTACTAGTCAGTTCATGCACATTTGTTACTTATACACACATTCAATAATCATAAAAAAACTAAAACCTCTAAAATAAACTGGAAAAAAAAACATTTGAACAAAATATTTTCTTTGGGAAACTAGAGCTTTCACTAAAACATATTAATACACAATCTTACAGCATGGTCAGAAAATAATGGTTCTGTGATGGGAAGGGATAGAACTGGACACAACGTGACACACTCGATTCAAATATAGCCCCACTGCATAAAGGCAAGAGGGGTATAACATAGACAAAGGAGTGTGTTCAATAGGCAGAAGAAAATAATTTTCAAAGTATTCTGTAATTTTATTCAATTGTAGTTGTTTGGACATTACAGAACTGCATCTATTACATAAAACTAAGCAAAAAAATATGAATCTATGACAATTGCTTTTAATTAAAAGGAATCTGTAGGCAAGAATGGCCAGACGGTATATGAAATTAATACAATGATTATAAAAGATGCTTAACTAACCCTGAAGACAAGGTCATTCCACTTTGGGATGATGTTTCCCAGGGGACACCCATGGTCTGACTGACAGAAGGGCACACCACAGTCCATACAGCGGGCTGCCTGCATCTTGAGCCCGGACTTAACCACCTTATGGTTGTAAATCTCTTTCCAGTCCTTGGTCCGGTTCCCAACGTCACGGTATTGATATGTGGCCCGTGGGTACTTCACAAAGCCCCTGCAGGGATCAAGAGAATAATCCGATTTATCATGTTATTTGTTGATGCTAAGATGCTGAGATGATTTTATAGTTATAATTTAAAATGCAGTAGTTATTAACAGTGAGCAAACATGAACAGCGTTTTGAAACTAGAACGATCACTGATAGTGACTGATACCCCCTGTATCCCACCTTGGCTTCATGTGGGGCTATAAAATATTATCTTGTTAATATTAAAACCAGAAAATGAAAAAAGTCCATGGATATCATAATTATATATGTCCATGCAATAAACACATGATTTCTAAATGTTCATAAATCCAAATTATGAGAAAAAATGGTGGCAAGAATATTAACTGTCTAACAGTTCATTGCTACCCTTCTTAATGCAACAAACTACAACTTACTTGAGTTTATCCAATTTCTTCTGCTCCAAGAAAGCGTCAGGGATGGCCTCCTCTATATCTACAATCTTCGGCTCTTTCTTGGCCTTTGCGGGAGATTCAGGTTTGGGTGGAGCAGGCTTGTCCCCTTCTTCCTCTTCTTCCTCTATGGCAATCTGTACAGTACCATTCATTGGAACTGACACTTGCTTTATTAATAACAATAATATCTGTTGTGTTTACAAGTTTAAATTTTATTTATTTTACATCGATTACCAAACAAGTTCTCACAAATTAATCACTCTCGGTGGCTCTGATGGCAGCATATGTGGCCATTAATGTGGGAGGAAACCAGAGAATCCGGAGAAAACCAACGAGTCTGGACAGGCGACTACTGTACCCTCTCACGTACATGACCAGGAATCGAACCTGGTGCTTATTGTGTGACTAGGTGATCATTTGAGTTTTGAGTGTAACAAGCATCTAAATATCCAACAAGATGTTGAAATAATTTAAATAAAAAGTACTGTTACTAAAACCAAAATAAGATGACCATGAAAAATATCAATAACCATCTTGGTATTAAAGTTTGCTTTACCACATGGAAACTCTTGGGGAAAACAGGCTACATACGCATTAAACCAGATTAGCTTCTAAATAACTTACAAACTAATAAGGTTATTAACCACTCCCAAGTAAGTATCTAATGTACACCCATTTGTTTAGAATTGCTTTCAAAAGTGCTACCACTCTCAAATGGTCATTATGGGAAACAATGTATATCTGATAGGTAACAGTTTATCAAAATGACCATCACAATCCTGTACCTCCTTCCTGTTAGGATCATTGTCCTCTATAGCATTGATCAAGTCCACGTCATACTCCTGCTTCTCCTCATCGGATGAATTCTCTGATGCGTCTACCTGCCCATTCATGACCGGTTCCTGGCCTGCGGGTGGGGTGCCCGGGGTGATGGCAGGGGTGGTGGCAGTAGACTCCGCAGCCTGCTCCTCCAGTGCTCGGCGGTACTCATGTGGGAAAATCTGCGGCAACAGGATATGTGGGTTATTTAACCCTTTCCCTCATAGAGGAAACCATGAAAAGACCTATGCAAACAATATAAAACCAGATCAGCCTGCGAGTAACTCGCAGGCTGATCAGGTTTTATGCTGTTCCCTGCTCCTCATTGGTCTGGAAATGAGGATTTTGTAATTAAATTTCGTAAGGTTTAACTGTGGTTTTCTGCAGATCAGGCTTTATGTGTTACCTACTGAGTGCGTCAAAATGAGTCTATATGAGGGAAAGGGTTAATGAACAAGTGATGATATGACTACATAAAGATTAGGCCCTAAACTTATGCTAAGGAATTACAAAACATCATTGTAGAACATCATTCTATTTCTTTTTTACATTATTCTTAATATATTGTTGCAGAAGATAACCCATAAATCCTTTACCTGATAAGAACTATCATTCAAAACACCTTTGAGACCAGTTCTAACCAGATCAGCCTTGGAGTAAAACACAGGCACATCAAAACTTTATACCAGTTTCTAGAAATGTACCACTGAAAGCTGCTTTAGTAAGATCTGGGTTCACTAGTAAAATAGTGTAATACCTTAACGAAGGCTTTCTTCTCTGTGCTCCAATTGTCAATGATATGCTGGGCCACTGTGGATCCTGTCTTCTGTGCGAAGTCTGTGATGAGGTCATGAACGAAGGTCATATCCTCAGGTAGCTCAAGGGACTCTAGAGCTACAGACTCCTGGTTACACTTGGACGCAAACTCATTCAGTCTGCAAAATATTCACATACACATTGTTATTCACCAGTTTTAGATACAAACTTTATTTACAAATTTTGGTAGAAACAGATTTTTCCATTAAAAATGACAACTGTTTATACAATAGGTTGATAATGCTTGATATTTAAATAATAGGTTGATATAATTACCGGTGATTTTAACTTTGAAGAAAATAGCTCACAAATGTTTTTCAATGAAAGGGGAGTTCTGCCAGATGCAGTCTGTTGTATTTACATTTTCACAATTTTTTTTTTCATTTGACAAAGTAGCTTACCGTTGATGACCAGACAGTTACCATGGAAATCCTCTTTGTTATTTATATATAACATGGTTAATTCACATGCTGATACTTAGTAGATGGTAATGTAGTTACTCTTATATAGATAAAAGATGTTTTCAGCCTGAAGGGACTTGTCTATGTCTAATGAAATATCTATTTGTTCGTTTGGGTTTAATATCCCGACTATTGTATTTTAGTTATTTGGGGGCACTTTTGGTCTTGGTACAATAGATATATGTATAGTGCTGCCTCCATGAGATAACTGGCATGATACCATAATCCTGACACTGGGTCACCCAGTCCTGGAATTACCACTATAGTCTTAACACCAAGAGTAAAGGAGATATTCCAGTAACATTTTTAACAACTTTGGTTTGTTGCAGCTGGAGATAAAACTCACAACCTTGCAGTTACAAGATGGATAACCAAACTACTCATCCACTGGGACTAATAAATGATAGAATATGACTACTTACGTGTCATACACGTAGGTAATGCCACCGGACATGCCTGCAGCAAAATTGCGTCCTGTGCGACCAAGAACGATAACTCTGCCTCCTGTCATGTACTCACATCCGTGGTCACCACAACCCTATAAATCAACATCAACAATGTTAAATATATATTTATAAATATTAAATAAGAATTACTGATCAAATAATGTCACTTATTTCCTCAGCAGAGTGGTCAGGGGTAGGTCATATAATCATATTAAATCTACAAGACATTTAAGTGAAAAAAAATGCTTTTTCTTTTTTTCTTAAAAAAAAAAAATATTATAAAATACAAAAAAACGCCTATGACTGTCCTGCAAAAGAAACTCTGCAAAAACATGATCAGCCTGAAATTCTTTCGTCAGATTTTGTTTCTCTGGTCTAAAACAGTACATATGAGTTATAAAAAGCAATCGTGCAAGTGATGGCGTCTGCTCACACAGCTGATTACACCAATAGGCACCTACCTCAGAAACAGCTATAACTCCTGAGTTCCTTACACAGAACCTTTCTGCCGTCTGTCCTCTAAAGTACGCCCTGCCGGAGGTAGCACCATACAGAACAACATTGCCAACGATAATGTTGTCCTCTGACCGGAACTCTGGTGGCATGTCCTTTGGTGGATATATGACAATCTCTCCTCCAGACAGACCCTGTGTAACACAGCATACTCATTGTTAACACACCGTACTCTTTGTTTACTTGCAAGTTACAAGGTTTACTTTCTATTTTCTTTCTCTCTAAATTTTTCCATGAAATTGCATTACATATATACTGAACTTGTGTATGTTTACTTTGTAATAGATTCATGAAATAATTGAAATATGTGTATGTAACTGATTGGAAATAATAAATAAATGAAAAAAAAAAAAAAGGTTTACTTTCTTCACATATCTTTTTTTTCATTGATGCACACTAGTGATAGTTTCAACCATGCTTTATCTTAAGCTGCAATCAGCTGATTTATTCATTAACCTCATGAAAATTAATGAACAAATTCAAGACTGGATAAATATTATTGTACTGAATATTAAAAACAATTGAACAGGCTGCCAAAACCCTAACATGTCATCAGACAGGAGATCAACATTACCTTGCCGACATAGTCATTGGCGTCTCCCTCCAGCGTGACACTGACACCATGGGCCATGAAAGCACAGAAACTCTGGCCACCAGATCCCTTCATGTTGATGATGATGCTCTTCTCGGGCAGTCCTTCCTCCACAGTCTTCCTGCAAACAAAACAATTTTCAATATGTAACATGTAAAACCTTGAAAACCCAATCTCAGCCTGAAATGGTTTTAATGTACTTTGAACATCTAATTTATCTTCAAGCTATTTATGAGTAGCAAACATAATAAAACCTGATCTGCTTGTATATTGCTTAATGCTCTTGAATAACCAAAGCACATTTGAATAATAATAATTTGAATTTCTTCTTTAAAATTTCAGTCCAGAATGTTATTCTTGTATCTATCAAAAACCATACATTTCACGACTGATGTTTTGGATTTATATGAAAGAGTCCACTCTAGGGCTACAGACCTGTTTCAACCCTTTATTATTCAGGTATCCCATCATATATTGATAAGGCAGATCAGAATGAAAACAAGTTTCAGTACAAACCAGTTTAACAGTGTCACCTTCTATATCCAAGATATTAAAGATGCAAGCAGTAAAAATCCTGCTCAGCCTGTGAGTAATTCGCAGCCTGTCTATTTCATAATAATCACATAGGTCTTTTCTTTAATGAGGAAAAGAATTTTATTCATTTCTGCCATTATCAAACAAGGCACATGTATTGGACGCACTTGGAGATGTAGTAGCTGAGGGTAGAGCCAAACGCTCTGTCCACATTGGTGATCGTCATGTCAATGGTGACCTGCTTCTGTCGGCCCTCAATCACATCCCTCACCTTCTCAAGAACCTGGTAGTCCTGGCAACAGAACAAACAGAACACATAACTATACACATGCTATCAATAACTCTTCACACAATCATGCTTGCTTGCTGAATAAAATACTATCTTGTTTTTGTTTTTATTTCCCTTGCTCTCTTTTGTAGGTATAATATACTGCTGTACTTAGTAAACAAGAATTTCAATTTGGAAAGTAGAAACATGAAACTTATTTTGTGAGCAGTATAAAACTAATTCAAATCACAAGTGGAATGTGTATGATTTTAAAACTTTACAGATGCCACTTAAGGACTTCTATTTATCATGAAAGTGATGATATCATACCAGTCGTTTTGAGAGTTCAAAGTCCTGGTTAAGACTGCCCCCGACAATGTTGGTGTTTGGCCGCAGGTCTAGGGCATTCTTCAGGATGGCCGAAAAGTCCAGCAACTTTGCTTTGGGGTTGGTGGAGTTGGGAGAAAACCTCAGTTTTTCAGTCCGTCCGATCAGGTCCTGGAATCTACGGATGCCAAGTTTAGCCATCAGCTCTCTAGCCTGAATCAAAAACATGTCTGGGATTGGCTCTTGTTTGATACATGTATCCAGTTAACAAAATTTCAATTTTTAGATATTCATATTCAAGTGAAATAAGGTTTAACTCAAAAGTTGTATACGGTACATACCTCCTCAGCTATAAAGAACAAGTAGTTGATGACATGCTCTGGTTTGCCAGCAAACTTCTTCCTCAGCACTGGGTCCTGTGGGTAAAACATTGCAATGAAATAGTTCATAGGTAATTCTCAGCATCAGCAATGGGAAGAGTGATAAAAATAGGTTTTACTGACATTATTTTCCAGTCTCATGTTTGAATGTATGTAAAATACATAGATAAGTCATTTTGCATCAAGCTGCATTCATACATCCTTCTAATATAACATGGCAACATAGACAATGTTAAGTAGGCTTGGGTCCAGTGCCGTAAATAGATAGGAGTTTTATCAGCTGATGAAAAGCAGATTATTTCATATAATCTTAATTCATTATTCTAACATACACTAATTAATCTTCCAAAAATAATATCATTTTAATTAGCCAAATGAACAATTAATAAAAAAGTTCATAATGTTTTGCCAAATCATTCCTCATCCTTTCTTCAGAGACCAGTTAGTTCTAGGGGGAAAAATGGGTTGAATGACACACTCACCTGTGTTGCTATGCCAACAGGGCAGGTGTTCAGGTGACACTTCCTCATCATGGTGCAGCCCATGACGATGAGAGGGGCAGTACTGAAGCCAAATTCATCGGCACCCAGCAGTGCGGCCACAACCACATCACGCCCTGCAGATGTTCAATAGTGAATTCAATTGTTTAAGCCTCATCTTCATCATATAAAGGGGTAAGATATAGTATATTACTTGATTAGTTTGTTAGTTACTGGCAAGTTGATTTTTTTTCTCTACTGTTTGCATGGGTAATATCTCTCATTGGAAGTTAAACTGCTGTATGAACATGTATTTTTTAAACTGGTCAGAAAACAAATTCTCACTTAATCCATGTTTCTATTAAAAGCATTTCCCAAGATTCATTAGTATTTGGTGCCTGGGAAGGCCATGAAAGAAACTTACCCCCACCCAGGTTTAAACATGAAACCTTTTAATCTGAATTCAACAAACACTTCAACTGTACCTGAGCTCTTTCAAGATTACACATTAAATCAAATTGGAATAACATAGACATACTTATAGTCCATAAATATATGACCTTAAGAATAATGCAGCAGGCCAAAATACAAACTTTTCTCTGCATCAGGCTGCAATTTAAAAGGTGGACTGAAAGACCCTTTCCTGGTTTATGCAAACTTGAAGAAAAACTCAGCAAAAAAAAAAAAAAAAAAAGAGAAGAAAAACTAACAAAGATGATCCGCAAAGTGAACCAACCTGAGCGTATTTGTCCATCGGCCTGAAGGACCACCCTGGACCTGAGGTCATTCAATGTCAACACCTGATGGGTCTCTGATATTCCCAATTCCCATGGCAATCCTGCCCCCTTGATCCCTGTCCAGCTACTGGCCCCTGTCCCTCCGTCATGGCCTGAGATGACGATGTGCTCAGCCTTACCCTGTACAAGGAGTGAAAATAGAAAACTTTGAGGTGGAATATTACATCTGGGCACAAAAATATAAAAAGAGTGTTCTCTGGAACACATGTGTTACCTACTGAAGTGTGACGGAAGAAGTGACAGACAGACAGATGATGGAAAAGTGATCCCTATGTGTCACCTCTGCTTACAGCAGGTGACACAATAAAATTTCATGCACAAATGCCAAAGATCTTCATTAAATATTTCCATTTTTTTCAAGCCATTTTTTTTTTTTGGCAATATGACTGGCAACTACTTAACATTTACATACTTATAGAAAGAAAAATTCTTTCAGACAAAAAAGAAACAAAAAATGTATTTATTTGAGTGGTTATCTATATGTGGAAGAAATAGAACACTACATCTGCATCCAGTAAACTGAGAAAATTCCAGCAAGGCTGTAGAGGACTCCCTTGTGTTGAGTATGATACTGACTGTTGTCACCCAGGTGCTAGATACTGACCTTGGCCACCCCGGAGGCGATGACTCCCACGCCCACTTCAGACACTAGCTTCACACTGATCCTGGCGTCAGGGTTTGCACACTTCAGGTCATAGATCAGCTGTCATACACACAATCAACACTGTTACTTCTCCATACATATCTAGCCATCCTACAGTTGTTGTTTTTTTTGTATTGAACTATAAAAGTCATGGACTTATTTTCTACTTCAAATAATTTTAACTTTCACACTAAGAGCTCTTTAGAATCTATAATGAAATAGCATCTGTTAAAGAACCCGTTGATTGTATAGCTTTTTCTGATGGTCAAAACTAAAGACTCATGGGAATCATTCAGCCATTTCTGGCCTTAAGATTTACTGGTTTATATACTCTATGGTATCAATATTACAGATCATTGCGGGCATAGTCCTGTATGAGTATGAATTTCATAATTTGAGCTGAGACAGTTTTTAAAAAGGGAAATTACAATGGAAAACCATATGAGGCTATGCCTTTGAAATCTATCAGTAAAAATTCCTTGACCATATCTCACCTCAGCCAGATCCTCTATGGAGTAGATATCGTGGTGGGGTGGAGGGCTGATAAGACCCACCCCGGGGACAGAGTGACGGGTCTTGGCAATGTCCTTTGATACCTGGGTAAGAGGACAGGAAGAGCTGAATACTGGCATGTTTAATAATATCACCAGTGTGGAATGAAACAAGACTTTAGTGTACATTGCTTAAACACACATTATAAAACACACAACTTTTGATGTGTTTTGACATCTTGGCAAACACAACAGACCCAGATCAGATAGCTCCTGAAATTAAGAGTCTGATCAAAGCCATAACACACACAATCTGCACAGCAAAAGAAAAATCCATCATTCCATATACCATTTAAAGTTCATTAAATTAATTAATATTCATCAAGTCATAATTGTGAATGAATAATAAAGAGGTGAAGGGTTATACACAATATCTAATTCATCTAAAGTAAGTTCATGAGGACTGTATACACATGCATCTCCATACCTTGTGTCCGGGCAGTTCACCACCCTCTCCTGGTTTGGCCCCCTGGGCCATCTTGATCTGGAGTTCATCAGCATGACTGAGGTACGAGCTGGTCACTCCAAACCTGCCGGACGCCACCTGCAGTCACACATGAAACCAGGTTAATAGAGGTCAGGCCATACAGTCAAACCTGTCTTAGGCAGTCAGTCAAAGAAAGGTGAGAACATGGCTAGACAGAGGTCAAATGTATTACAGAATGCTACTTCAGGAATATCAAGTTTGGCTGCTTATAACAGTAACCAGGCTGGCTGCTTCTTACACAGGAACAATAAAATGGGTATAACGGTAATGGTAAACTTTAACATTTCTCATGGAATGAAAAATATAAACCTACTGGCATTTGAAGACTTTAAAAGCTGGCCAAATCAATGATCTTACACTGAGATACGAATGAGTAGACTTTGTATTTAAATATCAACTGAAATCAATTTTGGATATTTCTGATAGTGGGCATTTCTGCTATATCATTTCATAACAAAAATGGCTGTAATGGTATATATTTGTTCCCATCATCTTATGAGAGTAAAACAGTTCAGAAAATATGGGATAAAATTTCAAAAGACAGATCTTAAAATGGTTTCTGAATATAACCACTGATGTCAGATTATGGTATTAAAAACTTGGTATCTGACAAACTTTTAATGTAAAAAGTTTGTTCCATTTTCTCCCATTAATTCTGTTATATTTTCATATCTTACTTTTCTGGTATTTAAGAAGAAAAACCATCCTATATATTTAACTGACCTGCTTGATCTTTGACCTCTTGTTGAACTCTGGGTCCTCGTTGAGGTACCTGTCTGCATTTTCCCCACCCTCCCCAGTGTTGGACTTGGCCCCCACTCGGTTCATGGCTATGGCCAGTGTGCTGTGGGCCTCCAGGGAAATACTGCCGAAACTCATTGCACCTGGAACATTCATATCAGTTTTCCATTCAGTTTGCTGATTAAAAACCATTACAAAACTGATCTTTAATTAACCTTAAGAATTTTATTAATAAAGAAAGTACAGATCTAAGGACTGAAGTCAAAGGATAAATTGATGGTTTATCATAAACTTCAGCTTGTGTGGGAAAAAACAACTTTTTATGGGCCAAACTGAAAAGGAAAAGTATTCATTGGATACTTTTGCATTCTTACAGGGAAAAATGCATTGGAGATATAACTTAATATTGGCTATAAAACAGGTTGGAAAAAAAAAACAAAAAACTTCTGACCACGAGGGCACTTTGATTTTCTTTTAAATTAGTTTCGGGTCCAACCTGTGCAGAATCTCTTGACAATGGCTGCAGCTTCCTCAACCTCTGCCAGGTCAAGGGTTTTCTCTGCATATCTGAAGTCCAGCTGGCCACGCAGTGTGCACTGCTTGGCCGACTCATGGGCTGTCTCAGCAAATTTTTCATAAGCGTCCTTGCTGTTACTGCGAGCAGCATTCTGTGGATTGAATTACAAACATAAACCATTGATAAGAGGGACAAAGAGCCAGACTAATTTTCCTAACTTGTATAAAACAGTGAGCATTTACTTTTATAAACTAGAAAATTATTATGAGAATATATTCTAAAAAAAAAAAAAGATCATTCGTAAAACATTAAAATGTAATACATGTATAGTAATGCATTAAATTCTGAATACTTTTATAGGCTTTATTTTTCTCTCAAAATCTCAAATTCAGTGCAACAATAAAACATAACTGTACATTACCTGTAGCACCAAAAATAACAATGTATAATCACAGAAACACATGTTTATAGTCTTAAGTAAACAGTGCAATACCTGCAGGTTGGCGACAGACAAGGGATCGTTGATGTGTCTCTCCCCACCTTGGCGCCAGTGAAGTATCCCAGGGTTCATTACCACTAGGCTGTCACACTCCCGCTCCGCAAAAGCCAGTGTGTGTCTATTCAGAGCCTGCAAGTATACAATATTATCCTTAAACACATTATCTTACACTAATAACAAAACAAGTGCATGCTTGTATAACTCTCTCAAAATGGTACAGTTGACAGCCTGTCAGTGGTCTTTTTCACTTACTGCTTCGTAAAAAAAAAATCTTGATCTGTGCTAATTATACAGATATATAATATTATCAATCTCCTGATTTGTTTTCATCTCAAAAATAAAGATTAGCTAATGTAATGCAATGCAAATACATCAATATTATTGGGCAATTAAGAAATAAGTTGATACTATGTAGACAACATTCTTATAACAGAGATTAAATTTGTTCATACAAAGTTTAAAGAAACGGCCCTGGTTACTGAGTTAAGAAAAATCTAAATATGAGATGTTTGTAACTTGCAGGCCTGATATCTTCCTTGTGGAATAGGACAAGATGTATAGCCCCTGGTTTGGACCACACTACCCAGAGAGAAGCTGTATACTGACCTCCTCAGCCAGACTGGAGAAGCCAATGCCGCCTATCCTGGAGGCAGACCCGGTGAAACATAGATCCATCACCTCGCGGTTCAGTCCGACAGCCTCGAATATCTGGGCTCCCTGGAATATACACATCATGATTTTAGTGTATCATATGTCACAAAAAAAAAAACACGCTTTTTGGGCAATATACACACTTTTATTGCAGTAAAAACAAACTTAAGTGTGTTTTAAGTGAATTTTTCCAGATCAAAAATGCATTTTAGAACAGAAAAAAAACCAACACATTTTGTTCAGTTTAATTCACTTTTAATGCAGTCAGTAAGAAAAAAATGTTCTTTAACACAGGGATACTTACATTTTGTATTTCAACTGTTGTGTTCTCAGACATACAGTACAATTATCTATAAATGTAGTTGACGTTTGAAAGTCTTGCATGTTCTATAATGATAATTTTCAATAAGAATTTAACACTAAGTAACTAGAGAAACACAAGTCATAATGGACCTTTCAAATCTTTATTAAATGTTTAAATCATGTACAGCATTATTTTAGTATACAGTATTACCTAGTAGCCAGAATGGGATATGATGTAATCAAAGACTGACATGGTTTACAAACACAAGCATTTGTTTGTGGTACTGTTTAAGGACAGCTGACCTAGTCATTAATAAAAATTGACCCTTACCAATAGGCAAACGTGGCATAAATTGAAAAGGTCAATTCTGTCAGACAAGTAAGAAACAACTGATCTGCTTTGAAACTTTCCATCATTTCAATGATTTTAATAGATGTATTTCAACAGAAAAAGAAATGTAAGTTTAACAAGATTCATTGCTATACGAAAGATATATCAAGGCTTCTCTATTTTACAGGAGTTACCTTGTAGCTGTGTAGGGTAGAGATACCCATCTTGGCCATGACCTTGGAGATCCCACGGGCGCAGGCGGCACGGTAATTCATGAAGATTTCCTTCGTCAGCCAGGGGTGGGTCCAGCAGTTTCTGCTGGCGCAGGCGGGCAATCGTCTCAAACACCAAGTATGGACAGATGGCATCAACACCATACCCCAGCAGTGTGCAGATGTGGTGAATCTCCCTGTCAACAATGTATCATACATGGTAACTGTAAAATATAATGCTTATCAAACTAGTAGGATTATAACCATTGCTTCACTGGTGTCAGACTTAAATTGTTTTTAATAACAATTATCCTTGAAAAATTTAATACCCCTAAAACACTACTTTGTAAAAGTTCACTTCACAAGTTCCATAAAGCTATTAGGTTTCTATTTTCAGTCTCAGTGACCATATCCCCTAATCTTCCTGAATACAATTTTCTATCAACTTTTTGTAACACTGAAAACTATTCAAAGTAAAACAGAAGTATCATCTGTTAAAGCAGAATATAACCTCATTTACACTTATCTGATAATACCACCGCAAACACCACAAATTTGAAACAAAACTTATAACTAAAATGTACACCCTTCCAAGCCCTGAATGTCCAGAACACATGTTCAAGAGCAGCCTACCTTGGTTCACCAGATTCCAGGATGAGGCCCACCTTCAGTCGTAGCTTCTGTTTGATCAAATGGTGGTGGACTGCTCCCACAGCCAGCAGTGAGCTGTGTCAGACAAACATACATACATAATACTTACTTACATTGGTACATATAATTAGTACTTAATTATTCATTGATATTTACACAGATGAGTCATATGTACACACAATAATAACAATTACAATTCTATACCTCTAGTTTGGTAGAGTTTTAGTAAGCAATAATCAAAATACAATATAAGTTACTTATGTTTTGCCAAGCTTTGTAGTGCATTTCTGGCTAAAAGTTTAGTATTTCAATCAGGTGTAACCTTTAGTAAGTCACTAAAATTTGATAATTACTTTAATTCTCACATTTTTCCAGATAAAAAAATATTTATACGCCTACCTGACAGGTACACGTTCATGATCTGCTGCCCTGTCTGACAGCACTATCAGCTGGTACCCATCCTTGGCAGCCTGCTCTGACTGGTCACAGATCTTGTGTAGGCAGGCAACCAGCCCGGCTGGTCCCTCCTCCACAGCATACACAATCTCCACCAACTTGGTCTGTCAGGGGAGATACGCATGATCATTTCTTGATATCATTAATCAGGCTGATACCACAAGAAATATAACATTGTATGTATAACTGAAGAGTGGTAATAATCATCTTATGGAATAACTAGGAGTCTAAAATAACTCATTTGTAAAAGCAAAAAAAAGCATTGTCCATGACTAGATTATTCTGACAAAGATCTATATTAAGCCATGTAGACATAATCCCTGGTTGCTACAATCTCAAAACCTTAAGAACTTGGGTCTGGATTCACTTAACATCTGAAGTTAATTTTATCATGTCAGTGAAAAATCCATCTTGAATGTTTACTTTCAATTTTTTATACAGGAGTCTAAGAGCCACCCACTACATACTTGTATTCTACAGATTCTATGTGCATAAAAAATGCGGTTTGAGAATTTAATATTTAAGAAAATGTAGGATTTGCAAATTTATAAAAGTTGAGAGATGTTTATTGAAATGGACCTGACCTTGATACTGGAAAGGTTGCCTGGAACTGTAAGAAGATTCCCTGAGAGATTACAGACCAACACCTGACAAGCACTCACCTTCCAGCCCTTGAAGGTAACATTCTTGAGGACATCTATATCACTGATGGACAGTATAGGTTGTTCCAGCCACAGACGACGGCACTGCTCTGCACTTGGCTCCAGAATATTGGCCTCTGGACCTACAGGACATGCCTAGGAGAAACAGAAAATAATATTTTATTGGCTTTCACTCAGGCATGTGACAGTAGGACAGTTATCTCCCTTTACTCCAAAATAAGACAAAACGAAGAAAGCGACAAAAACCATATCAGGCGATATACTTTCAATCTGATATTTTGTTTAATAAAATGGTCACACATCTGTAACAGAGCAAAAGAAAATTAAAGTAGTAAGGTTACAATCAAAACCAAAACACGAAATGACTACGGTAATAAAATATAACCCAATTCATCTAAGTGGGATTAAATTACTCTGCTGGGAATTTAACAATGTGTTTATACCGGTTTGCCAGATATTGATTATCTATCTCAAAAACATTAGATGGAAATGATGTGCATGTTGAATTACATTTGGCGTTCTAACGCAGAGTATACATACCAATGACATGACAATTTTCTCACGGAAGGGGTCTACGGGAGGGTTGGTGACCTGGGCAAACAGTTGCTTGAAGTAGTCAAAAACCAGGGGGTTGTACAGGGACAGGCAGGCAAATGGGGCGTCGTTACCCATGGAGCCCAGGGCTTCCTTCCTGTAACATAGAACATTTCACAGTCATCAATTGAACAAGCACTGATACATTTTCATATACATGTATGATGGGATTATCTAAGAAGAGATTTCAGAGATTTACTTTCTTTTTTTTTTGTTTCAAATCTCAGTGAAATATGCTAAATGAGAGAAAATCCTATGTGAAAAATGTAAACCAATCATACGCAAGACACAAAATTCTCTCTTATTTTTAGCCAAATGAGATTTTTTTCTCATGATTTTTGTCAACAGGATTATCTCTCTTCCTATGCATTGAAAAAACAAAAGTGTTCTCTGGAACATGTGTGTCACCTGCTGAAGCGTGATGGAAAAAATGTGACGGACAGACAGACGGAAGAACAAACAGACGATGGAAAAGTGACCCCTATGTGTCACCTCTGCTTAAAGCAGTTAAAAAAATCAGATTTAATAAAATCAAATTAAAAATTTAGATTTACTTATTTGAACAAGCCTGAAAGCATTTACCAGTCTCTGGCTTGACGGCTAATATTGAACACTGGTTTGATGTAAAGCATTATGGTATATGTAGGCCTTCTTTAACCCTTTCCCTCATAG
Organism: Solen grandis; assembly: GCA_021229015.1. Classification (NCBI taxonomy): domain Eukaryota; kingdom Metazoa; phylum Mollusca; class Bivalvia; order Adapedonta; family Solenidae; genus Solen; species Solen grandis. The sequence continues at coordinate 36,901,205 of CM037779.1, read as the reverse complement.
AGGACACCATGAAAAGACCTATGCGAACAGCATAAAACCAGATCAGCCTGCGAGTAACTCGCAGGCTGATCTGGTTTTATGCTGTTCGCTGCTCCTCAGTGGTCTGGAAATGAGGATTTTGTAATTAATTTTGGTAAGGTTTAACCATGGTTTTCTGCAGATCAGGCTTTTTGTGGTACCTATTGAGTGCGTCAAAATGAGTCTATATGAGGGAAAGGGTTAACCACTAAACAATGCTTATTTACACCATGTCATGATCAGACAATTAAAAAGCTAGATCAGACTAAAGTCATTTTTAATCTGAATAAATTTTGAACTGTTACCTCCTAATGTATAAGATACTGATCACTAGCTAGACTTATTAGATTGTTTACAAACTAAAGCTCCTTTCAGGCTCAATTTATTCAATACAGGTTTCACAAGTTCATAAAGAGCTTAGAAAACTTCTGAACTCAAGGTACTTTTCATTTTTCTATTTCAAACCACATTAGAAATGTATACCATTGAATTCTCATGGAACCTGTTTTCCTGAAAATTATTATTTCTGAATTCTAAGACTTCTATGTAAAAGCAGCTTGATCACAGATGATCGGTAGAAATTAAAAAAAAAAAAAAATCTTCTACTCTCCATCATTAATGTTGGTGAAGTTGAGGTTTCCTGACAAACAAACTCATCAAAGTAGGTCACATCACAGAAGAAAAACACTGTTTTCATAAACGCAAAATATAGAATACAGTATCCAGGAAGCAGGTGCTTGCATAAGTATTAGACACCTTCCGCAAAATGGCGTCTTCTCCAGTTAAGGGTAGAGATTTCGAAAGTTCAGCTTATAAGGTAAGCATGTGCGCGAAGAGTGAATATGATCAGCTTAGTGATGGCAAATGAAAATAGAAAATCTAAATATAGGTTTAATAATTCTAAATATAGTTTCAATACTGTCTGTGACAGTATAGCCTGTGATGGGGAAACCACCCATATTTTTACAATCATGGATGGTTGTACTGGGTGACCATGAGTCTGTAGATGGGTTTTGATAGACATAATACACACATATAGTTAAAAATCAAATTCTTATTCAATGACTATTTTTGAAGGAGCTGCTATAAGGGATATCTAAATTTATCTTGCTTCAAGGACAGTGGTAAATAAACTAAATACAAAAGCAGGGGGGACAACTGCATGGTGATCCCTTAATGTCAAGACAGTGTCCACACTACATACTTGTCCCTGATCATCGGCAGAACCAGCATATTGAGAGCCTCGATGGTCCAGCCAAACATGGGAAGTCTGCGATCTTCCTCCAAACAGCCCCCATGCAGCGTGTGCTTACGCTCTATAGAGCGCCGCCTGGTGGCCATCTCATGATGCTGCCGTAGCTCAGCCATCGACAGAGTCTAAAAAACAGTTTAGAATGATCCTTATTTACACTAGGTGCTCAGTGTGGGCCAGATCCAACACTTCATGTAATAGCCGTCCAGCTGTGACTCTACTGATGATTCATAATGTTTATCTTTTACCTCATGAATATTAATGTACAAATAAGGAATACCAATTTTGTGAATTTAAAATGGTATGTGAAGCAATGAAATTTTCTTTATCTACAAACTGCGCAGAATCTGCAATTCACTGAAGTATGAGTAAAAAGAGAAGACCCTGTTAAGTGATATCAAAAGTAAATATTCAGTCTTAAGAAAACCACAACCCATGAAATTTTGTTCATGCATTATGGGTGATTTTTGTCACGGTGAAGATTAATATGGGTATAGATGAGAGATCCTGAGAAACAGACTGAGAGATGGAGAGAGAGATAGAAAGAGAGAGAGAAAGACAGATGGAGGAGGGAGAGACAAGCAGAGAGAGAGAAGAGAGTGAGACAGATAAACATAAGTCAGATATAACAAGACAGACCAGACAGACATTCAGGGTGACAGATGGGTGGTACGGACCTCCTGAAGCCAGGTGGTGACAGGCCTCAGGTTAGCCAGGTTGGACTTGAGCACCTCGTCCTTCTGGAACACCTTCTGTTGCGTGTCTACCAGCAACATGCGCCCGGGTTTCAGACGCCCCTGAAATTAGATACTTCTTACTATATACTCATATGTTAAAATCTTTCTTTGGTTAATCTCAGTTTTTTCACATTATTATGAAAGTTGATCAAATGTATGAGTTGTAGACATATATAACATTTACAGGCTGTTTCAACAAAATATGTACAAAATATATAATTTTTAACCTACTGGTGTATCACATACTCTACTTAACCCTTTCCCTCATATAGACTCATTTTGACGCACTCAGTAGCCTGATCTGCAGAAAACCTCAGTTAAACCTTACCAAATTTAATTATAAAGTCCTCATTTCCAGACCACTGAGGAGCAGCGAACAGCATAAAACCTGATCAGCCTGCGAGTTACTCACAGGCTGATCTGGTTTTATGCTGTTCGCATAGGTCTTTTCATGGTTTCCTCTATGAGGGAAAGGGTTAAACAGTCTATTTAAAATCAAAACTTTCTATTTCAATATATTCTCAAAAACAATATGAGCAACGTGATTTAATTTCTATGAATAAAAGTGTTAAGGGTTGACCGTGAAACTATTTTAATTGCACATAAAAAACAAAGGAGATAAAACAATTTGTGGTCAGCCCTCAATGTGCAGGAAAATGGTTATTTTAAGGCATATAATAATAAAGGTTTCAATTATTAAAGAAATAAACAAATGCTTGACCACAGCATACTGAGTAATCATCCTACGTGTATCATCGGTATGCTCATTATACATTATGAACGAATTTGGTCTAACGGTAAACATTTATATACATAGCTTTGTTTCAGGACTTTTTTCCCATCTTTATCCAGGGCCAGTTATAGTTGTCTTACCCTCAGAAAAATTTCTGTCAATTCATGCAAGTTTCCCAATAACTGCTATGTACCCCAGGGTTTCTCAATCCCAAAACTTGGGAAAATGGTGCTTTTACTCCCAAAATTCATAATGAACGCCTCTTCTCAATCATCGGGAAAAAAAAAAGGCATGTGCTTGTTTTTCTTGTCCAAACCCCTCAGTACCCTCACTTTATCAAGTAATATCTACTTTCCCCAGTGTTTCAAAATGCTATGGATATCTTTACATGATTACTTGATAGTGTTAACATATAAGATGTGTATCATAACATTTAAGTAACTTCCTTGAACACACTTCAATAGATGAAGAGGAAACAAGTCAAGAATACATAATGACACTTGGCATAATTAAACTTGACTCTTTCAGTTCATAAGGTGGCTTCAGTGATAAAACTTAAGTGGATGTTGGGTAACAAAGGAATGTGTTTCTCTTATTTGTCAGCAACTTGACATATTCTATATCTGGTTTAAACTTTTTTCCTTTTACATTAACTGGGAAACAAATTCTTGGGACTTCTTACTAATCCTTTTTAACAGTTCTTGGATTGGACCAATACTTTGAACCTGAGAAGGTCGTGAAAGACTCTTGCTTAAAACGAGATTCCAACCCACAACCTCCTGGTCCATGGTCATGTATTCTACACCTAAACCACAATACCCTTCAAAGTTATTTACATGAACATCAAAATTAATACACCAGATCAGGCTCTGGCACTCCAGACATAAATAATGCACACTACTGGTTGAGAGATGCTGGCTGATGATACTGCCAAGCCCACAAAAACCTCCAATGGTATTCATGCACATCCTGATAAAATCACAGGTGAACTGTGTGTAAACCATCACCTGCTTTTAAAAGTGCTTTAATAATAACAGACTAGATTCCAATGATTTATATTGAGAAAAAAAATGGAATAATCAAATGTATTAATGATGTTTTCAGAACATTTCTGGATATTTATTGGTTGGTTAGAAATTATTTTAATAATGTTTGTAGAACAAACCAGTATCTGAGACATAAAACCTATTTATGGACTTAATTCGAAGGTAAAAGATCATGAAAAATAAATGGACATGGTAAACACAGAACCTGGGGACATTAACATTTGTAACCTAGGATTTTATGAAGAAACTGATGATAATATTGCAAATATTGCCCATAAAAAGCTATTTACACACCAATGTTTATATCTATACTGAAAAATTAAATAGGCATGTGACATTTGATGCATATAAACACTGAAAATTTACAATCTACCATGAATTATATATCCTACACATTTTTTATTTGTGTAGATTTAAGTTGAAACAAAAATTAAATGACAACCACTCTAAGAATATTGAATACACAAAAAAATGAAATAAACATATTATCAATTCTGAGATATCTCTTGTTTTGTACTTGTCGGTCGGCAAGGTTACCACATATCTTACATTCATTTTTCAAAGATAAACCTATGTAAATATACAAGTACATAAAACATACAAGTAAATATACATAAAACAGAGTTCAGACAACATCATCATTACATTTTCATGAGCAGCATATCTGTATATCAAATATATTAAAGCAGGTATAAGTATATCTCTACGATCAAATGTAGACTACCCTACCACACACCCAAGATACCTATCAGGATCTTCATACCATTCTTCTCAATTCAAACATTACTTATTTTACATTTATAACAAAAAAAAGTTCTTTCTTTTCTCAATAGCACTGATGGTGGCATATGCATATTTTAAGTGTGTGTGTGTTTATATCACATGATCGACATGGGCAATCACCTCACACAGTGATTCAATCCCTGAATCAAGTGGGGAGAAACTAAGTGTGTTACCGCCAGGCTATAAAGACACCCATTCTTCTCGACCCTGGTGTATTCATTATTTTAAGATATGACGTATATCCCTACTTAAAAAAATATATCCATTAACCTCCATATGTAGAATTTCATCAGGAACTGTACACCACAGCCAATTACATAGGGACTACATTAATTAAGTTTGTGATTAATTAAATACATAGTTTCAATATATCTCCTAAAGTTATTCCTGGAATTGCTTTTGTGAGGTTTTTTTTGGGGGGGGGGGGGGGGGTTTGGGGGGGGGGGTTGTCTGATATTTTTAATTGGATTTAATTAACTTTGAAGGAAAGAATGTAATTAGCTTTTAATAACAAAAAAAAAAGAATCTAAAATCAATGAAATACCAGTAAACAACATCCATCACGTCAAGGAAAAATAAAAAAGTTGTTTTTAGTTGTATGTTTCTATTAAAACATAGCTGCAAGACAAATAAATGTGTTCGGAAACACAAGTGATGCTGTCACAAATCTTATGAGTTATATTTTGTTGATATTTGTTTGATCCAACACTGTATGTGACATTTGAACAGTGGATTTACCACTGGAATACTTTTGTCTTCTCCCACACAAAAGAACTTGCAAACAACAATATTGATGTCAACTAGAAGATTTTAATGCACAATATTGATTTTCATTTGTTATATTGCAAAAACTCTTTTTGTACCTTGAAACCTACTGTATTAAATAGCTTTTCAAAAGAGAAATTCCACTATGAAACTTTCAGGATGTGCAGTAATTTTTTTTATTTTTTTTTTATGGGACTTGCAAAGGTTTGATTCTCAATATGGAAATTATGCCTCCTATTTTAATTTCAAAAGTTTTTTCCATGTATGTTTTGTCCATCCAAAAGATGCAATGTAATTAAAACATTGCACTTAGAAATGCCTTTTTCTGGAGTTCATTTATGTTGAATAGGATAAAATACATTTAAAAAAAAAAGATTAAGTACATGACCCTTGAAGAAGGATTTCCAATGATTTTTAAAACTGAGGGATAAATATGAATTGAAATGTGAAGAATCATAACAAACTGTAGAGAGGGGGATTTACAAAGCATTTAAGCTCTTTCCCAATCCAGCCACTAAAGTCTGGGAACAGAGGTGGTTGAATCAACAAAATGTGGATTGAAGATTTAAATAGGGAGGAAGCAGCCCACCTTCTGTATGACTTCACTGTTTTTGCAATCAGTCACTCCAACCTCACTGGACATGTACATATGGTTGTCCTTGGTAACATAGAACCTTGATGGCCGCAGACCATTACGATCCAGGATGGCTCCAATGTAGCGACCATCAGTAAAAGTCAAGAGAGCTGAAGACAGACAATTAGCATAATTGTAGCCATGAAACTGATCTCAAGAAAACATCAATCAATATCATTAAGACCCTTGCAATCTATAGGCATATGAAATTAAGCTGCAATAAACCAGGACAGATTTTGTAAAAAAAAAGAAAAAAAAAAAAAAAATGAAAACTCACTGATCTTGGTACAAGATTCTTCCCATTCTTTTCTTGAAAAAAAAATCAAATGTCTAAGACAAAAACTTGCCCTTGAAAGACAAAGGTATGATTGTTGTATATACATTCAGAGTTTTCTCTGATGCACATAACTGCCCATTTTGACTTAAAATGTGTAAATGACCCCAAGATATTTCAAAATTTGTTGCTTTATCTATATTCAATATGTCATTTTTCCCTCATTTGAAACTATCAAGGGAAAACCCTGTACATGCAGGTCAAGCGTTCTCACCTGGCCCATCCCAGGGCTCCATGGCAAAGGCGCTCCAGCGGTAGTAAGCCTTCTTCTCAGCGGACATGTTCTTGTCGTTTTGCCATGCTTCAGGCACCATGGTCATGATGGCCTCAGGCAGCTCCCGGCCACCCGCCATACACAGGAACTCCAGGACATTGTCCACGCAGCCTGAGTCTGACATACCGGCCTCCACCACTGGGTACAGGAGCTTGAGCTTGTCACCATACACTTGCTGTGCATCACCCCCTCTCTGGCTGCCATGAGATTGACGTTACCCCGCAGTGTGTTGATCTCCCCATTGTGGGCCAGGTACCTGTAATATGTACCTTACACTTCACTCATTGTGGTGACAAGACTTTCTAGGTTTGGAGAACAAATTTTCTTGATTATTAAAAGCTACAATATAAATAGTGAAAGCTCTGCCTGTACTAATCATCACAAGTTTGATTTGTTGTGAGATCTAATTTACAGTATTCAGATCTCCAAGTGGCAATAGTAGAAACTTGTTCAGAAAAATGCTATATCTGAGAGAGAGAGAGAGAGAGCGAGAGAGAGAGAGAAAAACAGTGAGACATAGGGGGGAAGGGGGGAGAGCTGCTAGATGGGAACTCAGAGCTTGGATCTGTGTAGGCAGAACACCTTCAGAGGAAGATGACAGACAAACAGAAGGAGGGCATTTAAAATCTCTTGTGGTTGCACCAAATGTCCAGCTGAAGAAGGAACTTGTTTAGAAACTGTGGTTAAAGACAGACAGATGACATACCTCTGTGGGTGAGCCCGCTCCCAGCTGGGGAAGGTGTTGGTAGAGAAGCGACTGTGTATGAGGGAGAGGTGGGTCTCATAGTCTGGGTCAGCCAGGTCCTTGAAGTAGCGCCACAGCTGCTTTGTGTTCAGCTGACCCTGCAAACATACAAATGTCTCATTGGTTAGTGTTGTAAGTGTCTCAGCAAACATGTCTGTCTCACAAGTTGGCAATTACTTCTATCATCAGTGTTGTTACTGCCAGGGATTATATTTCGTATCTTCCGAAGGAAACATAGGTTTGACACAAACAATTAATAGCTATAATTAAGGTTTAGAAAGTTCTACACTTTTTACTAACTTGGGATTTCCCATATAGTCTAAAGCTCTAGAGAAATAAAAAATATATAAACTTTAGACAAATAAGTTTGTTACAGACAGTTCTATTCTCTGGACACCTAAATGAAAGATCAAAGGTTTTCATTATTCTGAGTTGAAGAAAATCCCTATTTTAGACAATCAGCATAATGCAAGTCTATCCTGTTTTTCACACAAAAAAAAAAAAAAAAAAAAATATCTCCTTAATTGAAAGCCTATGTATCTTTATGATTTTGAATCTTCAAAGAATTTTTTAATAATTTTCTACAAATTTTATTATCTATATCATATGAAATTTCCACTCTTGATAAATAAATAAAGTTTAAGGACTTTAAATTTTCTGATTTCATGACAAGCCTTAAGGTATGTTAGCTTCATTTATCTGAACAACTAGCCGCATGAATTAGAAATATATTAATTCATAATCGGCATTATTGATTTCTTTCAATAGGGTACTGATAGAAAATTAAATGTACAGCTGTATAAATAGGAGAAAAGTATTAATTTAAATTTTGTTCAGAGGCAAAAAGGAAAATACATGGTATTCAATTAAAATTATAACCTTAGGAAACAGAAACATGACTCAGTTAATTAGGTTTTCAGAATATAGAAAGAAATATTTTGCATGATAAAATGATAAAGACCACAAGTGACTAAACTTTAGAGATTAATCTAGTCGAGCTGGAACTTTTTTTTTCTTAAATTTAAAACAGACCTATTAAAACAACAGACCACTTTTGACCAAAAAAAATATGTAAAGTATGCCATTGGCTAAAAATAGCATATTATGATATTGTATACATGTATTAGGCAAATGAAAGTATAATCAATGGCAAGTTTGGCAAATTAGATAGTGTTCAATAGTGACAGTTGTCAGTAGACATAAGCAGATATGTCCATTGGGTACATGTTTGGCACAGGAATAGCTTCACAGTTGGCAAGGAAGCTGGGATATCTCCCACTTTTGTCATGTGATCTCAACAACTTATTTTATGAACATTGCCAAAACCAGAGGAGAGAGAATCCAATACTGTTCTACAAAACATTATTTTGTCTAATTTCCGTTGAAAACTTCATAAAACCATTACCACATCATCTAGAAATTAATGTCCAATTAACCCTTTCCCTCATAGAGGAAACCATGAAAAGACCTATGCGAACAACATAAAACCAGATCAGCCTGTGAGTAACTCGCAGGCTGATCAGGTTATATGCTGTTCGCTGCTCCTCAGTGGTCTGGAAATGAGGATTTTGTAATTAAATTTGGTAAGGTTTAACTGTGGTTTTCTGCAGATCAGGCTTTATGTGGTACCTATTGAGTGTGTCAAAATGAGTCTATATGAGGGAAAGGGTTAATAAGCTTGCAGCTGATCAGGACTAATACTGTTCTTTATTTTTAGCTCATTGTATTCAAGAAAAATATATCATTTTAATTCCCATTGAGTGTATTATTGGTATGTATACAATTTATCTAAAGCAGGGTTTGAAAGAAAGAGGATATATTTTCCTGATTACATGTACACAGCTAGGTATACATACTGTGAAACATTATTGGACTTAAAAATCACTTTCAGTCTCATCTTGTCTTGGTGTATAATAGCAAATCTGAGTGGTGACAGGCTTAAAAGGTAGTAAACATCACAAAGTTGAGTTCACTGAACTGATCATGTACTTCATACTGATGTAGTACTAAAATCATCCACTTTATCATCAACATCTTCATATCAATATTTGGTTCAATGATCATTAGATGGGCTTTATTTGACTGAAGGGGTTTACATACTTCAGTTCTCTGAGCTATGCTCTCCAGCAATGGATTTTTATTTTTACCTGAAGCAGTTTTTCTATTGCAAGGGATGCTGGCGGAGCATGAGCACTTATGCTTTCCAAGTAATAAAAAGAATAATGTGGAAAATTCACTTCATACGAAAAAAATAATAAACAAGAGTGTTCCTAGGAAAACATGTGTCACCTGCTGAAGCATGATGGAAAAAGTGTGACAGACAGACAGACAAAAAAGGTAATAACTAAAAAAAAATATTATTGCCAGATTTATAGACATTGTGCAAGATGATTCCTCATGTCAAGCTCTGTCCATCAATGAAATTTCAATTCAATAGCATGAGTAGAGCAGAAGTTACTGCAGAATAAAGACAATGAGAAAAAAGGAAATAACTAAAAAATTTTGATGCCAGTGTTTTGGATCTTATACTTAACAATTCCTCTTGTCAAGCTTGGTCCATAAATAATATTTCATTTTAAAAAATAAGTAGAGCAATAGTTATTGCAAAAAAAAAAGAGAAAAAAAGAGGCGTGACGGTGCAAAAGAAAGAAGAGTGAATGTAAAGGGGAATAACTAAAAACATATTGATACCAGAGTTACGGACCTTGTGCATGACAATTCCCCGTGCCAAGCTCTGTCTATAAATGAAATATCATTTCAACAGCATGACTAGAGCAGGAATTATTGCAGTGTGAAGGAAAAAGTGTGATGGGCAGGCAGACAGACGGACAGATAGACTGGCAACGGAAAAGTGATCCCTATGTGTCATTGCTACTTATAGCAAGTGACACAAAAAGAATTTGATTCAGCAAAATAAAAAACAATGTTTTCATGATGTAAATAAAAAGCAGAAGACAGCCATCATGTAATAGTGGCGTGGTAGTCTACATTTTCAAACATTCAGTGGCCCACACTGTCATTCTCTTGAGAACTAGAGCAGATTTGTATGAAAGATGCATGGTAGAAATAGGGCAGTTGGCCAAGTCTACCACATTAATAGTCTGAGCATGCTTCGGTTTGACATGTATCAAATTTCACTTAATATCATTCTCACTATTCAGAGGAAAATCCTTGACATGAAAGCCATGGTAAATAAGTAAAATTCAAAGGCTCCTTGGGAATTATTGAAAACATCAACTACTTTGTTGATAAATATTTTCTATGCTATGATATGAAGGAGAAGAGAAATCTGTTATTAATTAAAAAGCAAGCTAGATGGTTTTTGAAATAAAAATTCCAGACTGTAGTTCCCTTGAATACCCATCTGCTAATGTGATTTGCAAAGAACTCTCCTTTAAAATCATAATGGTGTTCAGAAATATATGATATTGTGTTAGCAGATTATTCATAAATTCCTCAATTATGGCCATTCATCATTCATATCTACTTGTTTTTACATTTTAAACTATCTACTATTTATCTTTTGACTTGGTCCACAAGATTTATGTGCATAATAGGGTATAACTACCAGTAGATTTACTGTATAGCTCACAATCTGTAATCTTGTCTGTGAGTACACAGCCTGTTATCTTGTCAGTGAGTACACAGTCTGTAATCTTATCAGTGTGTCCACAGTCTATAATCTTGTCTGTGAGTACACAGTCTGTAATCTTGTCAGTGAGTACACAGTCTATAATCTTGTCTGTGAGTACATGGTCTGTAATCTTGTCAGTGTGTCAGTCTATAATCTTGTCAGTGAGTACACAGTCTGTAATCTTGTCAGTGAGTACACAATCTGTAATCTTGTCAGTGTGTACACAGTCTGTAATCTTGTCAGTGAGTACACAGTCTGTAATCTTGTCAGTCTGTACACAGTCTGTAATCTTGTCAGTCTGTACACAGTCTGTAATCTTGTCAGTGTGTACACAGTCTGTAATCTTGTCAGTCTGTACACAGTCTGTAATCTTGTCAGTGTGTACACAGTCTGTAATCTTATTAGTATGTCCACAGTCTATAATCTTGTCTGTGTGAACACAGTCTGTAATCTTGCCAGTGAGTACAGTCTGTAATTTTGTCAGTGTGTACACAGTCTGTAATCTTGTCAGTGTGTACACAGTCTGTAATCTTGTCAGTGTGTACACAGTCTGTAATCTTGTCAGTGTGTTCACAGTCTGTAATCTTGTCAGTGTGTACACAGTCTGTAATTTTGTCAGTGTGTTCACAGTCTGTAATCTTGTCAGTGTGTACACAGTCTGTAATTTTGTCAGTGTGTTCACAGTCTGTAATCTTGTCAGTGTGTACACAGTCTGTAATTTTGTCAGTGTGTACACAGTCTGTAATCTTGTCAGTGTGTACACAGTCTGTAATTTTGTCAGTGTGTACACAGTCTGTAATCTTGTCAGTGAGTACACAGTCTGTAATCTTGTCAGTAAGTACAGTCTGTAATCTTTTCAGTGGGTACAATCTGTGATCATCATGTCAGTAAGAAGTCTTACAGGCTGTAATTTTGTCAGTGAGTACAATCTGTGATAATATAAGAGAGTACATGATCACAGTATTGAGAAAACTAGTCCGTAATATTTTTATAAGTACTTATCACTAATAACATTTTTTTCACATATAATCTTTTTTCCATAAAATAATTTATTTTTAGATGTCTGACACCATCTGCAGATTTTTGAAATGGTGATTTAGAAAAAAAACAGCCAATACAATGCATATTTCTTCATCTTTTGTAAACAAAGGCCCAGTTGATTGTGAAATCTACTGTGTACAGGTTTTTAGTAGCACATACATTCCACATAAATGCACAGCTATAGATAACAATACATGAGCAGTTGTAACATGCATTCTGCAGAACATTCACAAATTCTTTACCTACATTATTTACAGCTATTACATTAGTTGCATGAGTTAATTCACCACTTAAACATTTTAAAATTTATAGCTGTATCAATGTTATATCCATCTAATGCACTTGATTGCTGTATCAATGTTTTGATATTTATAACCATCTTACATACTTGTAACTATGTAACCTGCAGTTTGCATACCTTGAATCAAAATTGATTTATATGACTTGTGGGAATAAGACATGGATCAGAGATTGAAACTTTTCAAAAAATGATACTTTTTATCTTGATTGATAGATTACACATAATATACTTCACTTCTTAATAAAACAACATGGGATAAATAATGGAATAAACATATGACTAAAATCCTTTAATTCTTAAGAAAAACACTCTCAATCCACAATCAACATACATGAAGGGAAATATTCAAATTTGGCTGTCAAGATGAGAGAATCAAGCCTGTCACAGCTATATGAAAACAAATCAGAATCAGCATGTATTGAACTACATGAAATATAATGTAAGTGAGTGCACAAACTGTAATCTTGTCATATGTAAACTTGTGCAAATGGGAATGAAATGTTACATTATCTTAAAATTAAGGGGGTAGATGGGGATATAGATAGATATACAGACTGAGAGAGAGGTGGGGAGAGAGAGCTATTGAAAAACCTTACATAACCTCTTATAAAATATGTGAAGAGAGGGTGTGTGTGCATGAGTGAAGATTCCAGCCTCTCCTTCAACCAGCAACACGCCTGCGTGCACACACCTACTCTCAGTGTTAGTGCACATTGCAGACCAGGTAACGCATCTAGGCTAGTGTGTACTTCCCTAAATACAATCATTGTCAAACCGAAAGCAAAAAATATGTTTCCCTGGTAAAATACTGATTACTATTTCCTTCTTTTACTTCCTTCTTGTTATATACAGCAGCATGCAATTTATTAACCTAATGAGATTATAAAACATAATCTGTTTTCATTATACCACTGTCAAACTGATTATACTTCCATCTTGGGATGTTTACAAAATGTCAGCAACAAAATAAAGGGAAAATTTCCAGCACAACCAGCCAACCCTGGGGAAAACAGACAGTCTGGGGGCAATATATAGCATATCTACAGTACATTCTCCAATAAACACCTCTATCTGGTCTGGCTGGTGAAGAACTAGTCCAAGAGATACAAGAAGAAAGTCTGGTTTGAGCCTCTGATTTTAAGATAGGATTTAAGTTCAGTATATTCAATATGTTGAATGTGGGCAGTAAACGGAAGAAGTTTAGAAGGAAGCAAAAATCTTAGTGCAGGTTTACGTATGATAAGTTAGATACAACACCAGCCAACATCTTAGTATATAAATACAAATACATATACAGCACATTACTATGTTATGTATTCAGTGAATATCAAGCATGATGCTTGGAAAAAAAGCTTAACTGAAAACATTAAAACCCACTTTGAAAAAATGCAAAAATCTGATATTTTGATATGGATCATACTGCAGTTCTGCATCTTTGATTGATGGGCCAGTTTTAATGGTTCACAGGTTTTAATAATATAGAAATTGGCTTTGGATATAGGGACTTTGTGATTTCAATATGAAATGGTTTAAGAGGATGAATCTTTTTTATAACTCATGCCAATATAGTAAATTTAACCCTTTCCCTCATAGAGGACACCATGAAAAGACCTATGCGAACAGCATAAAACCAGATCAGCCTGCGAGTTACTCGATTACAGGTTTTATGCTGTTCGCTGCTCCTCAGTGGTCTGGAAATGAGGATTTTGTAATTAAATTTGGTAAGGTTTAACTGTGGTTTTCTGCAGATCAGGCTTTATGTGGTACCTATTGAGTGCGTCAAAATGAGTCTAAATGAGGGAAAGGGTTAAACCCTCAATAAATTTCTGACTTCTGAAACGACACAAACCTGTACTATTATATCACCAGTTATAAATAGCAGGCAGTCGCCCGGCCTCCTTGCTCAAGGCCAGCATCATGTGGCTCCATTATTACATCGTCTACTTCAGTCTGTGTGTATCAGGTCAGTGTGCCAACTATGCTGAGTGGTGACTGAATGCCTGAGAACTAGGTACACAGATCACTGGACATGCATGCACTGACAGGTATCTTTCAGTATTAAATGTACTACCAATACCCTAGTGTAACACACTTTTAGTGGAAACACACATTTTTTAGTGGATATGTTTTAGAGCTATCTTCATGGCCTGAATTTTCCAAATGGAAGAAGGTAAATTTCCCCTCTTGTAATAGCTTATCAGCAGCCATCAAAAGAACTCATTACTGTCATAGTTGTAAGACAGCTGAGTGCTCATATTGCAAGAATTATACAGAGTGTATCTGAGACACCAAGCACTGGAGGATATAGCTGAATAGACCAGGTAATCAGGTTGAAATAAATGTTGCAGTGTGAACAGACTGAATAAATAATTGATACCACCCTGTGTGACCAAATACTGCTAGTTTTTAATCAATCTTCAATTCATGCATAGCATGAGGTTCTCCAATCAGAATTTAGAATCTACTGATGGCAGCTGCAGATGAAGTATAACTCGGAGATGACTAAGTCCTAGCTGTGCCAGGGTAGGCTGACTGAGTCACACCAGACTGCCATTAATTAGTCCTGGACCACTGTCTTCAGTCCCTGCCAGGGATCCTTGGCTGCATCCTTAGACTAGCAATACAAAATCCATGATAGATCAATCCCTAGACCTGCAATACACTATCTATGATAGATCAGTCCCAAACTAAAACCAAAGTATCCCCAACCAGCAATACACAATCCATGATATAACAATACAACAATCCATGATAGAGCAATCCCGAGACCAGAAATACATAATCTATGATAGAACAATCCCTAGACCAGCAATACACTATCTATGATAGAGCAATACAAAATCCATGATAAAGTCATCCTTAGACCAGCAATACACAATCCATGATATAGCAATACAACAATCCATGATAAAGCAATACAACAATCCACGAAAGAGCAATCCCAAGACCAGAAAACATTATCCATGATAGAACAATAACCGGAACCCTAGATCATGATAAAGCAATACCTAGGACATCAATACACAATCATGTGTATCATCATATTTCACTCAATGATTTATATCATTTTCTTGGACACTTCAGTTTCAATTTAAATAAATTTTCATGTTCAGGATTTTCAACAGAATGTTTTGAAGACCTTTTGAATGATTATTGATACAAAATTCATTAAGCGTTAGTTCTGCAGACAAAAGCAGTATCCATTAAATTTTTACATTCTGTTTTTTGACAGCCATTAGCGCAAAGCTTGTTTATTAGAGTTGGGCATATTGGATTACTCACCCTTAACCTCATGAATATTCATGTACAAATTTATAACTAGATGAATAAAAGAGCCATGTTGACATGGCCATCCTCCGCCGAATGCTTGCTCTTTAGAAGATGTGTTTTAGCGTAGAATATTTCATTTTTAAAAGAAAATTTATGGTAATGAAGACTGATGTTTGAAGTGATTATAGATATAAAACCCATGTGAAGACCTATAAATATTTTGAGGTCTACAGGTAAAATGTCAAGGTCATTGTAACAAAAATTAAGCCTGAAAAATAACAAAGGGCAATAACTCAAAAATTATGAAAGATAGAGTTATCATTCTTGTGTACTGCACACCTCCTCAAAAATATCTATTCACCTATAAAGTTCAAAGTTGATACCTCAAATACTTTTTGACTTATGCTCCGGACAAAAAGTAAGTCTGAAAAATAACAAAGGGCAATAACTCAAAAATTATGAAAGGTAGAGTTATCATTCTTGTGCACTGCACTCCTCCTCAATGAGATCTATTCACTTATGAAGTTTCAAGTTGATATCTCAAATACTTTTTTACTTATGCTCCAATACTTTTTGAGTTATGCTCCGGACAAAAATGTGGGACGGAAGAACGGACGGACAGACAGACGGACAAAGTTATTACCATATCCCCCACCCCCTTTGGCGGGGGATAATAAACTGACTGAATGAGGCTATGTCTTTTTTCTTTGTTGTATAGACTGTGTAGAATCTGAGCTTCACTTTTGTATGACCAAACAGAGGTGGCACTGATCAGACTGATCCGGGTCTGCTTTGTTTGCCAATGCACTAAAACACCTCTTTAAGAGATAAAGGGTTTTAAAAAAAGGATTCAGTATTGGCTGACTGCTCATAGCTATGGGAAAAGAATGTAAACTGGCTAGCCTATCTAAATGTCAGGTTGACATACAGCATGCATTCACAAAATGGCCTGATTCAGTGTGCCAAATATAGACTAATATCAAAAGTAATATAATAATTTCTGCCAACATGAAAATCAGTTATTACAAAACACTGAGTTCAGCTGACAAATGTTACAACAGCCTATTTTGACAGAAGGTTCTAGACACAAAGGTCACCAGGTATTCCGTGTATTCTCCCTTAGTGACGGAAAATTGTCATTTTACAGAGGTATTTATAAATATATATATAATGTATTTTTATTACAAGGTATATTGTATACATCTGTTTACATGTAAAACATACCTATTCTATAAAACAAGAAGTGTTCCTTAGAATACATGTGTCTTCTGCTGAAAGAAGCATGACAGACAGATGGATAGATAAACAAACATCCATACAGACAGACTACAGAAAAGTATTCTTTATGTGTCATCCTTGCTTACAGTAGGTGACCAAAAAAAATATTAAAAAAAATATGATCTAATATAATGCCTCTGTTAATGGTTATTGTCATCTAACCAATTTCAGTGTTGTTACTTTTTTTTCTGTACCAAACTGAACATTTTGACCACCATAAGTTAATTTAAAACCAATATATATTCTTAAAGTGTTATGAGTAACTTATCAAATTTAGAAGCTCTAAGATTTTTATAAAACTGAATACAACTTGTAAAAGAGTTCATTTTTTTTTTTTTTTTTTTTGTAAATCTGACTTTGCTCTCCTAGTAGTGACCTTGAAAAAATGACCATGAAATCATTATAGGTCATCTCCTAGTCATGAATAACAAGCAGATAAACAATGAAGGCTTGAGGATTTTTTTTTTCTTTTTTCTTAAATTAAGTCCTCAAGACTTTTTTGTTAAAAACTTAAAAGAAAAAAGAACTTGAGGACTCTACTTCAAGTCTACACCGACATCACTATAACATCACATGGTCAACCAAAAAACAAATCAATATATAAGTGACCAACATACAAGCCCATGACTGGCATGATTTAATAGCAAGCAAAAGCACAACCCTGTCACACTTATTCTAGGGAATATTCCCTTGATACATGTACTGGAAAACTTTGTACTATCATTAAACATTGTCACACCTCATGCTCATTCATACATGCAAAAATGACATTGATTAGAAAACTATTCCTTACAACTTTATACTACTCTCTTCCACAGTACACGCTCCTGGGTTGGACCAGTATTCTGTGATATAACTAGTGACAATCAAGTTCTGTAACTTTCAACTAGTGAAACAAGAAACCTCTTGGTTGTGAAGAACAAATTTTTTACATGACACAAAAACCAAGTATGTGTCATATCAGGGTTCATCAGTGGGCAAAACATATCTTTCTATATCAACACATTACCTCATATGGTTTAGATACCTTGGCAAATAGAGCAGATCCAGATCAGACAGCTCTTTCCAGAAGCAGTCTGATGGGTTTCCTGTTTGCTCATGCAATATTGTAGCTCAGATTCTATAGTCCACACGGCGAAAAGACAATCCATTATTTCATATATTGAGTACTATTTTAAGTTCAGAAAATAAATAGTCATTACATCATAAACTTTATGCATGAATATTCATGAGGTAAAGGGTTTAAATTAAGCAGCTTGAAACCAGTTGAGTTAGGGTTTAAATCAAGCAGCTTGAAACCAGTTAAGATATATTTGTATCAAGACCAAGAACTCTGACCATAACCACATGATCATACCATCAATTTGGATGATACAATTTATCATTATTCACTCACTCACTCCCCAGTATCTTCATATAGATGTTCCATTCAGTTTGATCTTGCTTTACTGTCAATTAATCCTTGACCTCATGAATATTCATGAACAAATTCATAACAATGAACTTAAAATAGTTAATGAAGCAATGGATTTGTAGAATTTGGGGTGAGTTGCCCACACATTATGTTCCAATAAGTTCTGGTTCTTGGCTGCTATGTCTACCCTTAGTAATCTTGAGAACAACCAGGTACCAGATTACAAAACACATGGAAACTACTTGTGTTACCCCCCACCCACCCACGTCCCGAGCTACAGTATTGTATGAGCAAATAGAGGAACTGTCTAATCTGATTCTGCTCTGTTTGCCAGTCTATATGAAGAGATGGATTAAATTACAATGTACAACATTACAACCCCTGAGATAAAAATAGACTGTGCCACTGTGATGTTTTTGATATTAACACTGACAGAACACCCTTGGTTAGCATGATCAAAAATCTCGGTGAGACAGGTAATTAATGCAGGTATGTCAATTCACACAGGTAAAAAAAATGGGAGAGAGGAGATTATTCTTAACAGATAAAAAGAATTTTAATACTTGAACAACAAATGAGGTAAATGGTGATTTTCATTTCTTTTTTCATTTGACTGTTGTAAGATAATGAAAACAGGCTTTGATGTGAAAACCCTAGCATCACTTTTTTACATACCTTGGAAACGGGAGCTTTAATTTTGATTAAAATAAAAAAAAAAATTTAAAAAAAATAGATGGATTTAAGTCACCTGCATTCCAAAGGGTGAGTGTCAAACGTTCAAAATTTATCAAATCGATTTTGGTTCTACCTGCAAGTTATCACTTTAGTCTAAACAAGTACAAGGTCTGATAATTTGACACCAACACCCACATATAAAAGTGATTCCTATCTACTTGTACATGTATTTTCCATGCTATGCAAGAGACACAACATGCAGGATTTAGGACTCCTATGTATTGCACTCAAACACCTCATAATATATCCATGACCTAAGTTTGAAATGCATCCACCATAAAGTATTAAATTTATGCTATGAACGAATCTCTTTTCACAAAATGAACAAAGGGGGATAATTAAAGAATTATAGGAGGCAGAGTTATGATTCTTGTGCATTACACTTCTACACCCCTGCAGGTATACATGATCCTGGTATGGAGTGAATCCAAGCAGCAGTGTTGAAATTATTCTCCAGACAATTGTTTAAAATCAAAATCAACAATGGGGAGTAATTCAAGAATGAGATGTGCTAGAGTTACTGTTCTTGTACACAGCATTTCTATACCTCATAAGGTGTGCATGTTCCAATTTTGGATTTAATCCATTGATAGTGTTGAAATTATGTTCCAGACAAGAAAGTGAGACGATGACACCAATGCCGCTATCAACGGACAAAGTGATCCCTGCTACACAGGCGACACAAAAATACATAATGCAAAAGATTACTGGAGGGATTATTTCACCTCTTACAAACTGAATTTCCTTGTATTCACACTTCAAATATAGTACAAAAACACATAGTGTATTTTGATGTCCAGATACTGTGCAGTTTAATCCTCTGACCAGTTTCATCAGCATGCAATATCTACTTCATTATTTACTCTATGACAAGTCAAATGGATAACTGCACTGTAGTTTTATAGGACACACAGTATGTCACTGGTAATATTTCACATTCATGGGTTTATCCTGAGGAATTTTAACTAAGTCTATTTTTTGTGGGTGTTTTTTTTGTTTTTTTAAGTCTGCAGAAAACTGGCTGAATTTTTTCTAGTTTTTTTTGTTTGTTGTTGTTGTTGTTTTTGATATTAAGAAAATGCTTCACATTACAATACCCATTTGATGCCCTTCACTGAGACAGTAAGAATGTTTAATGCATATGTTGTTGCGCAACAATGCTTCTGCATTACGACATCAACCAAAATCAAATTTGTCAGGATAATAAAATGAGGAATTTTATCTTTTGTACTAAGGTGAGGCAAGGCAGGAATATAAACAAGAGGGCCAAGATGGCCCTAAATTACTCACCTGAATTTGGTTTGTTGTAGAAAGGCTGGAACCATGAGAAGATACTATATACCAAATATCAAAGCTGTAGTCCTGTATGTTTTTAAGAGAAGGCATTTTATAGCTATGCATTCTAGTTTCCATGGCAACAAAAGTTCTTCATGATCCAACCAATGGTTTCAGAAATAAAGAATTTTTTGTTTTCCTTATATTGTTCCATACAAAATCTGGGTGTGGTCCCGGGAGTGTTCTCATGTAAACCCTTATGCACATATTGGTTAATAGTAATGAGGCACCAGAAGCCGATGCTATGTAGCAACTATCAAATCTGTAGGTCTGTATGTTTCTGAGAAAACGCATTTCGAAGTTTGCTTTCTGATGGCCTTGGCAACCAAAGTTCTTCATGAAATTCAAGAAAAATTAGGAATTTGCTTTAGGGTTAGGGTAAGTATCATTTTACTTAAATTTGGTGAAAATCCATGGAGTGGTTTTGAAAGAGAAGATTTTCAAGAATTCCCTATATAGTTCTATACAAAAAGGTGTGGTCCTTGAGTGTGGCCAATTTTGCACTGATGTTGAGGCAACATGAGCTGATGCTATGTACCAAATATCAAATCTGTAGGTCTATGTATTTCTGAGAAAAGGCATTTTAAAGATTGAAAAAAAAACAGGAATTTGCATTTGGCTTTCATAAGTATCATTTTGGCTAATTTGATGAAAATCTATCTGGTAGTTTCAGAGGAGAAGATTGTTGAAATTGTTGACGCATGACCGACGACGGACAATCAAGTGATCACAAAAGCTCATCCTGAGCTTTGCTCCGGTGAGCTAAAAAAGGAAAAAGCCTATGCTAGTAAAAAAAAGTTAAATAACTATAAACACAAGACTAGTCACAGTTATATATTTCTGCAATTCAAAGCAAATGTTTGTAACAATTCCTACCACTTAGGCAGTAATCTAAATGACATTTACAAATAAAACACTACCAGAAAAATCTTCATTTTTTATTAGCCAACTCCCTAGATATATAAACTGTGACCTCCTATAGATATGCTTTGACACATTGGGAAACAGAGCAGACCCAGATCAGACAATATTGTAACTCAGAACCTACAAAGTCTGCATGGCAAAGTAAAAATCCATGTTCAATGTTAAATGTTCAAAGTTCAGTAAATCTGTTATAAAGTCATACATGTGTACATGAATATTCATGAGGTTAAGGCCTTACAATAATATTTAGCAACTTTCAAAACCTGACCAGACTTGGGCTGTTCTTACATTGGTTTGACATGATGGGTTATACTGTGCAAACCCTTTCACAATATTCACCAGTCCATCCAGTTTCTGGATTATCAACTATCATTTTTTTATTCCATAAAAATGTCTCTTTTCATCATGAATCATGATCCCAATAGCAAATGCATAGCAGTGCCAGGATACAAGCTTGGTTAAAATGCTTACAGAAATAGAAAGAGATAGAACAGTTTTGCTGTCAGCCATCAATGTTATGTTTTACTGTGATTTAGATACACATTTTCGCAACTGAACCTTCTTGACTAAAGCATGTAGTGCCTGAAATGCCTTATCAATTTTTTATCCCAAACCGGAATTAAACTCACGTCCTTTGGATCTATGGTCAGTAAACACTACCAGTGGACCCAGGCCTCAATCTAACCACTAGCCCCCTAGCCCCAGGCTAGTTGAAATTGTTAGGGGCTAGTTAACTGGATAGTCCGACAAGCTACTTATTTTATTGAGAGGAAATGTCCCTTTTTCTTGATAAAAAAGTTATCTGTAAACACTTTTGAAAGAATATTTTGGATAAATAAAAACAACCACTGGGTATTTAAACAAATAAGATTGGTAGTTTCTGAATGTGTATGTAATAAAAATGAAAGAAGGAAAATAGAGTTGTTACTTTTCCCAATTTCTTTGAAATTGTGATAAAAAAATTGTGATATCTAAAGTTTGAGGCTTCCATCATTCGCTGGGTGCTAGAGCTGGGACGGGTAGAGATTTTCTACCCGGGTACCCGTGGTCCAATTAACCGCGGGTACTCGAGTACCTGCGAAAATCAAACTTTCAGTTGATTAAGATTAAGTCGACATTAAAGTTGAACCAAATGGTGACCAAGGTCTAGCTGGTGACGATCCGCCTTTGCCTACGTTACCTGACGCGCTATAGATCAGTAGGTTGACAAAAGTAAGTAAATTCGCCGTCAGTGTTGAAGAATGTTGGCGAGATTTTTTAGTTTATATTGAGTCACCTGCATTCGTTTTAAAATGCTGCCATAGTTTTGTTTTTCGTTTAATTATTTGTTTAACTGAATATCCTGAATATATAATCATTGGAAACTTTGAATATAAATAGATCGGTGAGAAAAATTAAAAAGTTGTTCGTTTGAAATTGTTTCCAAGTGTTTTAATTGTAACCCATTTGTTGTTAGTCATCAATACTGTAGGCCTACATGCTGAAAATAACAGAAAATTCGTTCAGATTTCATCTTTAACTGTTCATGTCCTGAACGTATTGAAATATACGTATTCGTTTTTGCCGTAGATTGAAATAAGACTGCTGGCTTTTGGCCGACTATCGGCGATGGTTTCCGGATGGGGTTACCTACCTTTAATGATTTAATATGTACATGCGTGTTTCCTAACTGTACAGATTCTATATTATGCATATTTCCCCTCCTTCACATGTTCCTGGCCAATGTGTGGCATATAACGTTATCTACACGAATTTAAGACCTGGTATACACGGAAACCTTTCCAAAAGTACCTCGATGCATCAATTAGCGGTAAGAAAAAGTCATTCTAATTTTAGACCGGGTAGGAATTTACTACCCGGGTAGCGCTTTTACCCGCCGGGCACCCGGGTACTCGAGTACCCTTCCCAGCCCTACTGGGTGCTACTCGATTTTTCAAGCAGGTAGTCCCCTGGGCTACCCACAGAAAATGGTTAAGGGCAAGGCCTGTGGACCTCAAAACCCTTATGGATGGTTCCTAAACTGTTTACATAAACCAACTTATCTAATCAGTGTACCTCTAAGTGTAAAGCATATGGTAAACAGTTGACTTACTAAACTCAATAGAACATGTGCATTTTGTTTGTGAGCACTTGGCCTTAGGTATGAACAGAAACTATCAAAATATCAACAGGGGCAGGAACTACATACAAATTGTGGAACAGTTTATTAAGCCTGGATGCTGCATGATAATGTATTGTATTGTACTTAAGTAATCATAATCATCTGGGATCCACTGTTGACCATGATATATATGATATATTGGACTTTGCATTGTAATGAAGTGTTTTATGATGGATCAGCAGAACACTGTTTTATGTACTGGGTCAAAATGGTTTTGAATTTTTCACATGGTCATTTTAACCATCCAGCATATGACTTTCTACAGTGGCTGCATTGTGGTTACTTTTCTGCATACAAGAAGTATCATTGAGAAGAAGGTACAAACATGGGGAAGCGGAGTGAGGAAAGATAACACATCCTTGGAAATTAAAAGTTGTGAAGGAAGCTGCATAACTTTAAAGAAAGCCCTTGATAAATATGTTTATGTTCAAGCTGGGGTGGGCAAGGAGTGTTGCACAAGGAGATGGTTACCTTGTAGACAACGGTCTCAGCAGACAGACTGCAGATGTAGTAACGTAGACCCTTCTCGGGAATCTTGTGGGATGAGTACTTCCTCAGTAGATACACCTGGAATACAGATTATGGGTAGAAACCTTGCCAAAAAGATATCAACACTACTGTACTTTAAGTAATAGATCAAGGTATCTTACAAAGAGCTTGCCTAATTCTAATTATGGTATCTCACAAATTGAAACTAATTTTTACAACAACTGGGAAACAAATTTCACCACAACAGGTCAACATTTTGACCTCTAAGAAACCATAACTACCTTATAAAGGCTGCATAGTTCAAAATCATTTTGCTCAGTTTCACAAGGTAAATAAAGCCACAATTAAAGATATTTTGTACAAAATATGAGAAGATTATTTATTACCTGTCTACGGAATTCCTGTGGGTCCGTGTTGCCGGTGACAAAAACCTGTGAACAACAAAAACACGCTGACGTGTCTTTCCATACAGGCATTTCACTCATTGTGAAAAATATGCTAGTATTAAACTTATGATGAATGAAGCTAAGAAAATTATAAATAAAAATGATTGAATGAGTGATTGGTAAAGTTATAAGATCTTCATCATTTATTGTTGCACCATTACTCTAACTATTTTTTTTTCTGAACAAGAGACATTACTGTTGGTGATAAATACCCCCGCATAGCGCTTTGTCAGAGGAGAAAACATCTGTCGTTGGAAACAATCTTTCCTTGAAATCACCAAAACCATATGGGAGGAGTCATGCTTATGAGCTATAGGGATGGATGGGCTTTGTTTGCTAGGAAATATAATCCAAGTTGAATTTAGTACGGGCCAAGACAAAATTTTGGGGATACAGCATACACAAAAATCAATATGGATGCCAGCAAAGGGCCATAACTCTGTGAAAAATAATCTTAACATAACTTGGCAAGAGTGTGCACACCTGTTCTATATATCACGCATTCCTGTGATTTTTTTTTTTTTTTGGTTTTTTTTTTTAAACTCAGGACAAAAGTTCTAGAAATTCAATTGTGTATAAAAATTCTGTATTTGCCCTGAATGGGCAAAAACAATAGCCAAAGATTGTGAACAAAAAAAATCATAACATAACCAGGCACAATTAAACATGGTATCAAACATTCCTGTAAAGTTACATTTGATTATGGTGATGGAACATGTATAAATGACAGACAAGCTGAATCCAGTATACCCCCAACAACTTTGTTGTGGGTGGTATGAAAATAAAGTCATTTTTTCCTTATTCTAGCCTATTCAGTTTTATGGAAAATGTGTTTTCTTCAAAAGGATGTCATTTAAATGGAAGGTAAATTGCAAAAGGCATGTTTGAAAGAAATTTGCAAAAATAATAAAATGTTGAAAATCAACTTTTACAGGCTACATTATTAACAGTCAAACTGGAAACTGCAAATCCAAATATATTTTCGATATTTCTCATTAGGGTTATTTTTTATTTAGGAAGAAATTGCATGATTGCAACCAAAGAAAGGTAAAGAAATGCAAACAAACATGCCCTTTTGTCCATTTTCTTGTATTCTATATACTTTATTCCTACTATCAAATCATTATAAATTTAAACAGAAAGCTGAATTTTGAAAATGGGATGATTTAATAAGTAGTAAAAACAAACACAGGTATATACTGTCTCACAACCAACCTAGAAACGCTCATTACAGCCTGCCGAGAAACATTAGATAATTCCGTGGTCATCCCCCGTTTGTCACATTATGACAACTCTAGGTGATGATTTTTGTTCTCTGTAAAAAACCTCACATGAGCCAAACACACTCAAACATGTATGTAGCAGAAGATACAGAATTGTAAGTTTGGAACAGTCAACATGAAACTGAAAGAAACAGTGGAATGACGGGACAGAAAATGACTAGGTGTTAGAAAAATACTGCACTATCACAGAGGCTTAGAATATTCAATTATTTCCTTTTTCATCTTCATTGGTAACATTTTTTTTATTCATAGAATAACACTGAAATGATAAAAAAAAGAAAGGAATATACAGAAAAAAGAAAACATCAATTCAAAACTTTTTTAATCATTTGGCTAAATGTGATAAATCGTTTTAGTTTTGTTTTTTGCATTTTTTTTTTCTTATTTTTTTTTTTCTTTTTTTAAAGGAAAAATGTTGTGCCATATCAATAAACAAAAGAAAATACTTCTATTCTTAATATATCATATTAAATAAGCATTATCATATTACCACCACAAAGTCAATGTCTGCCTGTCATTCCACTGTCCTTCAGTCATCATACATGATATCATTATCTTAAAGTAGGTTAACATTAAACTTTCTAAAAGCAATTTTGAAGACTAATCAAGCAATGTTGCTACCTACATAAACTGATATACTTTTTAATACATGTAGTGCACAGATATCTCAGTGTTTTTAGCCATTTTTTTATTGCCTTATACATTGTGTACAATTTTAGGATATCAAAAAATGATAAATAGGAAAATCACTGGATGAACAAATATGTAAATGAAAACAAAATTCTATTTTTCAATAAAGAACTAAAGAATTATTTCCTTGAATGCGAGGTGAGAAAAAAAAAAGCCATGGAAATAAAATCTTAAGCTGTGGAGGAAGGCTGTATCGATTACAGCAGGCGAGTGAGCATAACTTAATTATTAATCCCCCGCACATGCTGCTGTTTCTGGGATCATGGCAGAGGCATGGGGGTAGAGGTGGTGTGAAACTGACATGGACCTGCTAGGGGGCAGCACCAGGTGGCCCCTGGAAACTGGGGCTTTAACAGGATTGTACCTACCCCCTATATTGACTTGCTGTTCTCCAGCTAATGCCTAACAGTATGAATTTTTACTTTCAACAAATTCAAAACTGACTGTGTTTTTCCTCAAACTCAAGTACATGTATCCCAGTAATGTGAAACTCTATTGTGTCTTATTGGACCCATGGAAAAACAGTACTTCAGTACAACTGATGATGTTGTTTCCAAGCTCAGGACTGACCATCTTAGGAAGAATTTCATGCCCCTAAGCTGTATTTACCTTTGTATAATTTTCAGGAGAATACCAGCATAACAGGTGCTGACAAAGGAAGTAAGATACTCCCAAAAAACAAAAAAGTTAAATATAGCTCAGAGTCATAAAGTTCTCCCCAAGAAGTACTTCAGTACATTTTTGGAATACAGAGCCAGTGTTACCATAAATACAGTTAGGAAGTACCATATAAAACTAAAACAGAATCTAAAATACAATGTCTGAAAAAAGAAACTATTAAAAGATGGCACAATATGAAGTATTTATGTATGGTACTTATAAACATTGGTTTGATTCTTTCATTGCACATGTATGTTGCAATGGGTAAAGGTCAATTACAAAGTAGAGTCTAGAAAGCAAGGGGTGGTGCATTTCTGTATTAAATCAAACATTTGCTATGAAATGTGACCCAAACCAAAATGGAGGACTCTTAATTCACCAAAATTGTATTTTCTTATGACAATCTAATAAAAAAATTGTAAAAATGAGGAAAAAATACCCCTTGTGCATGTTTTTTTCAAAATTCTGTATATTTCAAGGGTAGTTTTACCACACATTTTACAAAATATAATGAAGAATAGATAAAAAAAGCAGATACATAAAATTCCTCCACAATGGCATATATCTGTTTAATACAAATGTTTATGACAGGACTAAGGGTACCTATCTCAGACAGGAGGCCTTACCTGGATAATGTGAGGTTCCGTTGTCTTGGCAACACGCCCACAGAAATTGTCATCAGTATCAACAATGCGCCAACCAATCAGCTGTAATAAAAATAATTACCATAGTGAGGTTATTCATATCTCCATTATCAGCAAAATCATTTTAATAATCTTATGAATTCTGAAACATCACCCTTTACCTCATGAATATTCATGTACAAGTTAATGAATATTAAATTACTGAACAAAAAAAGGTTAATAAATCAACAGATTTTCATTTTGCCCTGCAGACTGCATAAAATCTGAGCTACAATATCATATGAGCAAACAGAGAAGAATTTGATCAGACAATTCCTTCCTGTCTGATCTGGGTCACTCCTGTTTACCAAGACCTCAAAACAAGTCTATATGAGGTAAAGGGATAATATACGATAGA
>CM037779.1:36823082-36873082 GCA_021229015.1 Solen grandis | reverse complement strand
ATATATCGTTTCTGAAAGAGGGGGTGCGCACAATACAAAAGAACTCAATATTTTCCCAAACTTTACCCCACCCACTAGGAAGCTGTATCGGTAGAGTCTATTGGTATATTACGTGCGCAAAATTGATATTAAAGCTTGATTGTAAGCACTTGCCTGTAAAATGTTGTCTATTTGTGTTTTCTATCATGGTTTTGTACAATAAATGCTTACATAATCATTGTTCTCTTTTCATATTGGTGTTTACATTTTTTTTACACTTCATTTGGAAATCCTGTACTGTGCTGTGCTTTACATAGTAATTAATTGAAGACATACAAACAGATGCGATGTTTGCATCTCATTACTGTGACTGCACATAAATAAACAGTTTTTAATAAATTCAATTCAAAATTTTGACAAGTAAGTTTCATATTGGAGAGAAGCAGTTTGGTTCATGATAATTGTATACTTCAAATACCCTTTGTCAAGAGACTTGCGAAAAACAAACAAGAAGATGTCAGTAGTTTCAGATTATTACTCAAACTATCAGCTTTTAACAACGTAACAATGTAAATGCATATGGATACTAAAGGTGTGAAAATATCGCTGCATTACCTGACTTGTGGAAGGAGTAGAGCATTTCCACTTGTTGTGTAATCAAACATCCGCAAAACAACCGCAAGTAAACAAGATAGCTGCCTCCTTGTTGTATGAAAAAGATATGCGCTTTATAAAAGGGAAAATACTTTTTTTTTTTCAAGGTTTCAAGCCTTAAACTTGGGCTGCGCACTATACAAGGGTGCGCACAATACATGACATTTTAAGATACTAAAATGTTTTATTTCTTAATAAATATTGTTAGATATTTAGGTAATAATTCATGTTATCAACAGTTGTATGTCATGTACTGAGATATTTATAAAACAGGAGTGGTGGAATGTTCTCTGTCTGATTTAAATATTGTTTACCTGTAGCCCCAAGTGTTGCTGATGGAATACTGGTCTGATACCATGGTCTAGTGCTAGACTTAGTTTATATATCAGAAGTTAGATCCCTGCTATGTCAAGAGCTAGAAGGGCAGAATCTCTCTGCAAGGCTGATCTAATGTTGGTACCGTTGAAAGAGTTTTTAGTATAAATTGATGTAAAAGAAATGATTAAATTACAGTAATTGACCTGATTGTAAACACAGTCTGTCCTGCCATAAGTAGCAGCTAAAAGTGACTACCCAGTCCTGTAGATACTTTAGATATGCTAGTACAATAAAATTTAATATAGAGAGTATGAATGCTGGTTGTTTAACCCTTTCCCTCATATAGACTCATTTTGACGCACTTAATAGGTACCACATAAAGCCTGATCTGCAGAAAACCACAGTTAAACCTTACCAAATTTAATTACAAAATCCTCATTTCCAGACCACTGAGGAGAAGCGAACAGCATAAAACCTGATCAGCCTGCGAGTTACTCGCAGGCTGATCTGGTTTTATGCTGTTCGCATAGGTCTTTTCATGGTATCCTCTATGAGGGAAAGGGTTAAAAACATGTTGACTATTTAGAGAAAGTTTCAGCTGAGATAGGATTAAATGTTTTATTTTTCAAGAGAAAAAGGGCCCACAGTATCAAATGCAAGTTAATTCTTTTTTTTTATATTTCATTCTATATAATTAGATATTAATGTAAGATATGTCACAGTTTTTCACACTACATGTATAAGACTGTTATTCAGTTAGCATAATGTTTGATATATCCTAAGATATTTAGTTTGTTACTCAGGCAGTTTATGGCTGTAACTTCCTCCTTTTTGTGAACTGTACTTGATATTCCTTCAGTAAAAACCTGTCTTTTTTTTTGACAGTCCATCAAAAGGTGAACCACAAAATCCAGCACCGGTTGCAGAAGGTGGGACCCTTGCAGTTGGATCCTTAACCCCAGACGCGGTACAACACAGTTCCATGGCCAGTGACCAGTCAGCATTCCACAGTAGTTACCATTGACCATATCACTGACCATTAGATGGTTTACATGGCAACCAAGTGTGAGGACACTTTTTAATGTGAACAGGGTTTGAGACCAGACAGAGGTCAAATGTAAAGGTCACTTTATTGACCCCTGACCTCCTTGACAATGGATGTGGTTTGCCACAGTGTCATATGGGTTAGTTATTAGGGTAAGTGGTGATAGTGATACTATTATCACTATTTCTCCTAATTTCATCATATCAACATCATCAGCATCAGCAGTGAATGTTTGAAGCTGTATGTCACTGTGATTTTCGATTGTGAAGTATGGATATTTGATCTGACATTTCTGCATTTGATGATGTTTATGTAATCGCCAGGTGTAGATCTGACTTCTCAAAGAGTTTCATTTTGTAAAATCAATACTTTTGAACGTTTGAAGTTTAGAGCATTCTGGTTCATATATCAAAAATGTTAAACTATCACAAGCAAAGGGATTGTAAGCAACATCAGTAGGGTCTAATGGGTCAAAGAACAATATAATAACCTCTTCTTGATGCTAAAATTCAGATCAGTCATATTACTTATTACATTACTTATTGATAAACACATTATTTTACTCCAACCTCTCAGAAGTGGGAGGTTTATAGGAATCACATCAAGTTCTATCATGTCCTATCCAACATTCACATTACATGAAGTCAAGGTGGGATCCAGGGGTATAGATCACTCTGGTGATAGTCCAAGTTACCATATTCTTTTAATAAAACCTCAAAAGAAACAAATCTAAATTCATATATATCATCTTTATTATGAAGGTTTTTACAATTCTTTTAAGCTTATATCTGTAACAACAAACTGATTTTCTATATCAAAAAATAACAGTGAAGAAGGGGGGATAACAAAAGAATGCATTAGTGTCACAACCCATTTTCAAAAAAAAAAAAAAAAAAGAATTTTTGGCTCAGAATTATGAAGAGTGAGGTGACCCAGAGAAAACTATTGAATGTATTGTACAGGTGATGTGTATATGACAAAGCTTTGATATCTACAGAACATCTAGATGTTGTTTGACATATAGATGCCAATAGTTACTTGTACATGTTATCTCATATTTAAAAAAATGTTCATAACATCTTGCATCATTTAATCATTTCTGCATCATTTTGTAAATGGGGATCTTATTAAGGATCAAAACGCAATGTCTCATTTCCTTAAGCCTTTACTACATATATGCCACCTTGAGAAAAGTTTTAATTCTTTTGCCGGACAGACTGATGATGTTTTATAATGTTTGCTGGAGATCAGATGGTAACTTTGTGACAGATTTAAACTTGAAGAGGATCAGTTGTCAGTAAAGTAAAACCATTCGAACATCATTACTGGGAAAGTGCATTCACTGTAAAGGAAAGGATTTTAGTAAAGAGAACCCTGCATTGAGAAGTTCTAAACATTATGTTGAGAGGTTTACAGACTGGCCTCGTTGTTAAATACTTTGATGTAATATATGTATGGGAAATAATGGATGCTCTCCTTGTAATATAAATGGGTTAAAATGCAAGCAGTGTTTCCACATTTTATGATAATTTAAATGTAGAATTAGGGGGAATAAAAACTTGTGCGATCCAGTGATGAAAATAGGAATCTGGTATAAATACAAATCATTGCAAAAAGAAAAGTTGTGGGGGGGGGGGGGGGGGATTCATCAATACTTATACTAATATAAAAAAAATCTCTGTTACTCATCCTATAAGTCTCCTGCTCCTCTCTCATATTTTTCTCATGTTAATGTCACAAGCTGGTCTTGTTCTGGCCTGATGTACAGGTAATTCTCACAAGTCATGTCAGATCACTGGTTCTCAGACCCACATAAACATACACACACAGACATCCTGCTATGTTGGCTATTGTTTGTGATCTTGTATGCTCAATTTGTGTATATTGCTGAGGACACTTGGGATGCTTCTTTTGAAATGATATTCACTCAAAAGATTTGAATGATCTTTTTGATAGCATTTCATGTTGGTGTTGAAGCAAAAGAATCATTTTAAACTTCATTAGGACTTTTTTCTGTTTTTATCATGGGGCTGTTTGTAGGACTTAATATCTTCCTTGTTGTTTCCCCCAAAATTGCTATTTGAGGAATGATAGGTTTACCCCCAAACGGCCCTTTCCTCGTCATGGGAAAAAGGGCTGATACTCTAAATAGGTTGTATAAACCTTAACATTGGCTGTATAAGAGGGGAACCACAACTACTTTATCCTTGGTAGTTTCTTTAATCATGAAGACAAAATAAGTTTTGTTGAAGTAAAAGGTTGTGTAGGTTTTTTTTAGTATCAGAAACACACAAAAGATCATCATGAGTATGATTATGACATGTTTTATATATAATTACAATAATTATTGATTCATCCTGAAGTAATTGAAGCATTTTGTGTGTCCTCAGGGGTATTTATTTTTTCCTTTTGAAGATTAAGCTGATATTAAGTGGCTTAACCTGTATTAATTGTAGATAAACAGTGAAAATGTAGCATTATTCACTGTATGATATAGTGCAAACTGCAGCAGGGCTTTCTTTCTTCTTTTTAGCTCACCTGAGCACTTGTGCTCGGGTGAGCTTTTGTGATCGCCTTTTGTCCGTCGTGCGTCGTCAGTCGTCCGTCGTCAACAATTGCTTGTGAACACTCTAGAGACCACAGTTTTGGCCAAATCTTCATGAAACTTGGTCAGGATGTTTGTCTACATGATATCTCGGATGAGTTCGAAATTGGGTCATGTGGGGTCAAAAACTAGGTCACTAGGTCAAATCTTAGAAAAACCTTGTGAACCCTCTAGAGGCCACAGTTTTGGCCAAATCTTCATGAAACTTGGTCAGGATGTTTGTCTACATGATATCTCGGATGAGTTCGAAATTGGGTCATGTGAGGTCAAAACAAATCTTAGAAAAACCTTGTGAACACTCTAGAGGCCGCAAATTTGGCCCAATCTTCATGAAACTTGGTCAGGATGTTTGTCTACATGATATCTCGGATGAGTTCGAAATTGGGTCATGTGGGGTCAAAAACTAGGTCACCAGGTCAAATCTTAGAAAAACCTTGTGAACACTCTAAAGGCCACACTTTTGGCCCAATCTTCATGAAACTTGGTCAGGATGTTTGTCTACATGATATCTCAGATGAGTTCGAAATTGGGTCATGTGGGGTCAAAAACTAGGTCACCAGGTCAAATCTTAGAAAAACCTTGTGAACACTCTAGAGGCCGCAAATTTGGCCCAATCTTCATGAAACTTGGTCAGGATGTTTGTCTACATGATATCTCGGATGAGTTCGAAATTGGGTCATGTGGGGTCAAAAACTAGGTCACCAGGTTAAATCTTAGAAAAACCTTGTGAACACTCTAAAGGCCACACTTTTGGCCCAATCTTCATGAAACTTGGTCAGGATGTTTGTCTACATGATATCTCGGATGAGTTCGAAATTGGGTCATGTGGGGTCAAAAACTAGGTCACCCGGTCAAATCTTAGAAAAACCTTGTGAACACTCTAAAGGCCACACTTTTGGCCCAATCTTCATGAAACTTGGTCAGGATGTTTGTCTACATGATATCTCGATGAGTTCGAAATGGGTATGGGGTCAAAAACTAGGTCACCAGAAAATCTTAGAAAAACCTTGTGAACATTCTAGAGGCCACAGTTTTAGCCCAATCTTCATGAAAAATGGTCAGGGTGTTTGTCTACATGATATCTTCGATGAGTTCGAAAATGGGTGATGTGGGGTCAAAAACTAGGTCACCAGGTCAAATCTTAGAAAAACCTTGTGAACACTCTAGAGGCCTACATTTTTGTCCCAGTCTTCATTAAACTTAATATGAATGATGACTGCATGAATTCCCAGTTGAGTGCAAATTCAGGTAGGATCAATATGTAGGTCACTTAGTCAAATGTTAGAAAAACACTTTTAGATGCTAGATTTTTTGTCATTATGCCTAACACAGCCATCTTACTCAGGTGAGCGACACAGGGCCATCTTGGCCCTTTTGTTTATCAAGTAGAGGTTAAGGTACCCTTAATGTGAGATGAAAAGACAAATTCTAAATCATTTGGGGATCATTTGACTGATCTGAGGTTACAAAATGAACAATTTTGTGTGTCTCGGGAAACCCTGGTATAGGATGCTACTAGTGTGTCTTAAATTCAACACATATGCTGATGTAGGTGCTTGTAACATAGAGAAAGTTGATGTAGAGTTGTTGTGTAACATATGGATTCCTGGAGCGAGTGACTTGATGTTTATATTGTTTTTTATTGGTAATTTGAATCTCTGTAGAATAAAGAAATCCTAATAGAATTATGTGCAATGGTGGATATTGAAATACACATAAGTGTTGTCAATCTAGTAAATCATTTGTGCATCATTGAGTAATGCATTTGTGTATTAGTTGAGATTGCTGTATATAAAATGCTCATAAATATAACACCTAGGCAATGGACGGGAAAGTGTTGACCAAAATAATCATCCTGTTGTTAAGAAATGTGGGAATTGTGCCCCCGATATTCTTCTCTTCACGCACACAGTGCTTAGGGTTCATGTTGACAGTGATTGCTTTTTAAATCTGTTTAGCCCCTCTTAAATAGTGGGAGAAACTTAATTTCAGGGGGTCTCTTTTAAAAACTTAAATGTTAACTTAAAAGCAAATAAAAATAAGACCCCTAATGGAAAAAAATCCATAGGTATTGAAATACATATATATATATTCTGTTGCCATGCCTACTTACTGCATGTGGAGTTGTTAAGGTCTATTGTTCCATGTTTCATGAAAAATCAAGTTAAATGTTTATGTATAAGTAAAGAATGAAAAAAAAAAGCATATTCTCTGCAAACATATGAGAAAAGCATTACATGTATCACAAAACCCTGTAATACTCATAATCATTTCAACTTTAATAATGAAGATTTCAAGTTGGAAATTTTGTAAAACTGGGGCTGGAAATGTCACATTAACCATGCCACTATAGATACTGCTGACTGTATATCCCTCTTGATTGATCAGGTGTCATTAAATCTGTGTCCCTCATATCTCTCAAACTTTTCTTTGCTCGTACTTTATATTGCATTTATCATTAACAGTCTGTATTTCATGATTAGTTTCATCTTCCTTATAATGTATTTTAACTCTCTACCACACAAGAGCCATTACGGAAATGACATACGGGACCAGTACAAATCCAGACCAGCCTGCAAGTTTGTAAATAGGCCCCATGTGTTCTCAAAAAATGAATACCATAATCACTCTTTACCTCATAATAGACGTATTGGCAAACAGAGAAGACCTGATCTTTATAGGGGCTGTCTGGTCAGTGTGTCCTGTTTGCTTATGCACTAATGTAGCTCAGATTCTACATACTGTGCCTGGCAAACAGAGCAGATCCAGATCAGACGGCTCTTTACAGCCTGATCAGGGTCTTATGTTTGTTCATACACTATTGTAGCTCAGATTCTACAATTAGGTAGTCTTTGCAGCAAAGTAAAATCTATTCTTTCATACGCCTTTCAAGTTCAGTTAATCAGTATATATCTTTTCATAAATTAGTACATGAATAAGCATGAGGTACACAGGTTTAAGTATGATTTTTCGTGCTAAAGTATAGCAATAAGGTTCAGCTAAGATGTTAGTTGTTGTTGTTTTTTTTGAGAATTTGGGGCTAGGTTATACCAGTATATTGTTTGTTACTCATTAGTGTTTCTAAAATTGAGGAGATCTAACTTTGAAATTTATACAGACTGAGTATACCTGGATACCAGGGCATGCCGGTGGGTGGGTGGGTGTCAAACATTTCAATTACTTTAAATATCTCTTGTTGGAATAGATATACAGTTTTCATACTTGGTAGGTAGATACCTTATTGGAAGAGGAGAATCAGGATTGATTTTCAGGATGATTGGGTCAAGGTCACTGTTGCTAGAAATATTTTTTTTTGTTTCCATCAAATAACTTCTTTTAGGAGTGAGTTATGATGATCAGACTTAGGATACAGATACCTTATGGGAAGAGGAAGATTGGGATTGAATTTTAGGTCAAGGTCACTGTTCTGAAAATAGTTTTGCTTGCATGGGACAACACTTGAAGACCTGGTTTTGCGTCATATTAGCTTGGAAAGATAATTCCGTTCTAATTCCAGACTTCGGGATTGAATGCTTTGATTATTAGGGGCAGTATGACTTAAATATGGATAGTGTATCTTTGTGGTAAATAGTAAAAATACAAATTCAGTCTGTTGTACACAGTACTGTTAAAGGAAGCAGTGGGAT
Organism: Solen grandis; assembly: GCA_021229015.1. Taxonomy (NCBI): domain Eukaryota; kingdom Metazoa; phylum Mollusca; class Bivalvia; order Adapedonta; family Solenidae; genus Solen; species Solen grandis. Next base: position 36,864,834 of record CM037779.1, on the reverse strand, counting down.
TTTGAGAGTAAACTAAGGACTTTTATTATACCCCAACTTTACGGAAGTGGGGACTAGCCTACCTAGGATCATGTTCCGTCACATTATGTCACTTTCTGCTCTCACATCACATAAAGACAAGATGGGATGCAAGGATATTGATCATCTTTAGTGATAGTTCTAGTTTACCTTGTTTCTGAAAACATAAGGCCTAGCATAGTTATAGTGGTTATTGAAAAATATACTACATGTAATTTGAAAGTGTTTTAGCATTATCAAATGTAGAATATGACTTGATTTATTGAAAATGAGCCAGACATATATTATATGAAAGTGAAGAATTTTAATTTTTATAAGCTTTTTTTTTTTAAATTCTTTATTTAAGGACTTTGAATTTATTTTAGAAGCATTCATTGCTTTAGTTTTATATTTGAATTTCATAAGGGAGGATATGTAAATAAGAATTTTTTCAAATGTAATCAACATTTTGAATGTGCATATATTTTTCAGTGGGTGAAATGGATACCATGTAAAGAGGTTGCAATACTTGCTTGACTACTTTGAAAATATGGGACCAAAATAATGAATTCTATCATAAACGTTCACGATTAATATGTGGGAGTTGTTTTTATTTGCATATCATTTGCATATTCTGTGTATTTTCTTATGATGAGTTGATTACGGAGGACATTTTCTTCTTGATACAGTCTTAGAAGACACCTCTGTTTGATGCAAGATCTGTAGTTCTGGTTCATTCCAAAGGTGTGTGGGATAATTTCAGTGAACTGTTAACCCTTTCCCTCATAGAGGACACCATGAAAAGACCTATGCGAACAGCATAAACCAGATCAGCCTGCGAGTAACTCGCAGGCTGATCAGGTTTTATGCTGTTCGCTGCTCCTCAGTGGCCTGGAAATTAGGATTTTGTAATTAAATTTGGTAAGGTTTAACTGTGGTTTTCTGCAGATCAGGCTTTATGTGGTACCTATTGGGTGCGTCAAAATGAGTATATATGAGGGAAAGGGTTAAAGCTAATTGACCAGTGTAACAGTTGGGGTTGTGTACATGTGTTACGCCAAATGTATTCATCTAAAACTGTCACAAAAAGCGTTCAAGTTTTACCATTTTGGTCTTTCAGACTTGGTTGTATGATTGATTTCTGCATATCATCATGTCTTGATTCATTTTCTTTTTATTCATGAGTATCTCTGAAATAGTATAGTATTAATTTGTCTCATGCTGATGTAAGTTTTGCTATATTTTCATGATAAACTTTATGGGATTTGAGGTCTGGCTTATAAAAACACTGTAATAAATTTTTATTACATACATGTATTTCAAAATTGTAAAACTACATGGCATTGCAGAATTGACTATTTGATGCTTTGCCCAAATTTAGACAACATGAATTAGATACTTTAGTATTTATTTCTTTTTTTTTGTATTATTATCACATATAAAATAATAGAGTCTTGTTTAAATTTTGATTTGCTTGCTAGTTGTTAAAGTTTATTTATCTCAAGGGCAGTTAACAGTTCAAATTTATTCCAAATAAATAGTGAAGCAAGTTCCCACAATTTAAAGAACTCATTCTCAATAGCATGAGGGTTATATTGACTGAAAGAAAAAGGAGTATAAAATGAAAAAATAGTTGCCCCATGTGTTTGAACATACTCAAGTGCAATCTCTACCTCAAATTTGATTACCATGATCAAACTTCTGTTGAAATTAATGAGTATATTTTGGGTATGAAAATCATACATAAGTACCATTTTTACTTTTGAGAACATGGGGCCTGGTTCCTGGAAGGGCAACCAATTTTGTCATCTCTAATGTGTGACTGAGATTTCAAACCCTATTTACGTTTGTGAAAATTCATGTGCAGTTCTTCAATCTAGGCACTCTATCAAGGATGAGTTCAAATTCCACTAGACTTAGCTTTTTATACTTAACCCTTTACCTCATAGAGGATACCATGAAAAGACCTATGCTAACAGCATAAAATCAGATCAGCCTGCGAGTAACTCGCAGGCTGATCAGGTTTTATGCTGTTCGCTGCTCCTCAGTGGTCTGGTAATGAGGATTTTACAGTTAAATTTGGTAAGGTTTGAGTTTGGCTTTCTGCAGATCAGGCTTTATGTGGTACCTATTGAGTGCGTCAAAATGAGTCTATATGAGGGAAAGGGTTAAAATTATATTTAATGACATTTTTCATCCCTCTTTGTTTTCCTAATAAAAATACCAAAATATGTAATGGAAATTTTGTAAGAAATGTTGTTTGCCATTAGGAGGTAACTTGATTTCAGCTAAGTCTTTTAGAGTCACCTGCTGTAAGCAGAAAGGACACATAGGTATCACTTTTCCATCATCTGTCTGTCCATCAAATTTTTGCTCATGCTTCAGCAGGTGACGCATGTGTTTCAGTGAACACTCTTGTTTATAAAATGAGAATGACGGAATGTGTTTCTACCTTAAGTATGCGTTTAAGTATAACTTGCCGCTATGTATTGTTGGTGGAATAGGATTCTGGTTAAAGATAAGATGAGCCAATTTCTTCTGTGATCATTATGGGAATAGTTTTGCACAGAAAATCAGTGGTGTTATGTTTTAACCCTTTACCTCAGATAGTCTCATTTTGACAGATCATACCCAGATCAGACAGATTCTGCCAGGACCTGTCAGATCAGGATCTCATCAAAGGTCAGATTTTACACAATTAACTTGACACAAAACAGGAATATCCCTGTCCCGAATGTTTGTTGGAAATTATTGAAAGCAAGATTCACATGTATTTGTTTGCTGAGGTTTGTACAGTTTTTCACTGGTTAAACCGATATGCATATTCATTTCAGGGCGTTTCGGTGTCATGTTAATTTGTATAGTGAAGACAAATCCATTACCGGTATTTCATATTCTTTTTAAATTTCAGACAGTTACTATTCATCAAGTTATTAATTTGTAATGAATATTCATGAGGTAAAGGGTTTTAAGAGTTATATTAGTCTGTTTGCCTGTCCCTGTCTCTTGAGTGATTCTGTGGGATTTTTTTGTTTGTTTTTGTGTAGTAGAGGTATAAAATGGCGCTTGTACTATCTTGCCATAGAGCTAGCTTTTGTGGCGACGTGGTAGAGTGTCCGCTTTGCATACCAAAGGTCCCGAGTTCGATACCAGCTCGGGGCAGTAGGATTTTACTTGGTTACATTTGGCGCCCAACGTAAATAACTCACAGTTGTAGAAGGGATGGCACCCTTAGAAAGTCCCACAGACGATCAAACTCCAGGAATCTGAGGACAGATTCTTGAAAGGAGGGGGTGTATGTAGTAGAGGTATAAAATGGCGCTTGTACTATCTTGCCATAGAGCTAGCTTTTGTGGCGACGTGGTAGAGTGTCCGCTTTGCATACCAAGGGTCCCGAGTTCGATACCAGCTCGGGGCAGTAGGATTTTACTTGGTTACATTTGTTTGACAGTTATTTATTATCTGCTTGCTTTATTCATGTACTATGGCCTAGAATTATGTGCATTTGATTTCTAGCAATCTCTTGGTTTGATGATTTTGTACAAATGTTGGAATTATTTATTTATTTATGTTTGCATTGTTCACTGTTGTACATGTATTCAATGTGGGAAGACGTCAACTAGATATGTAAGCTGTGTAGGCCTTTTTCTGCTACAGTTCTGTATACTAATTCTATGAGAAAGCGCAGTTCATGGAGCATAACCCGTTTCCAACGGTTTCTTGTTTATATAAGGGTGTCTTCCAGCGTGCTTGAAGGAAGTTAATGGTTGTACCTGAGTGCTTCTGTGTGTGCTTGGGGTCTTCCTTCACCAGTAATCATCTTGGTATTGCTGTAGGACTGAATTTGCATTGACTGTTATCTCCCAACACATTGACAAGACAGTGAATGGAGATATTATTGGAGCATTTTTACACACCTTCTGATTATCTTTAAGAAAGTCATTCTCCATCTTGTGAGGCTAGTATACAGAACAGCTTTTATTTTTACTAAATTTGCATTTGTTACAAAAATATGCATATTCATTCAAAAGTGGCAAGTTTTTTTATATACCCATACTTGCAGTCAAGTTGCACACATTTAAGGACTCATAAAATATTTTGTTTATAGGATACAATTGTAAATAAAAACTCCTATAAAGTCCAAGTCCTATACAGAAACTGAACATAAAGTAAACAAAAACTGCAGACTGGTCTAGTTTTATCCTCCTTGCATTTGTCATCTGAGGTTTTATTTTCTAATATTTCACCAGTGTTTCAGATCATTTATCATCTATTAATTCACATTTTTTTTAGTTTTCAGACAAAAGTTGAATATAAATGAATGCATTTCAACTTTCAGGCAAAATCTGTATCTTTCTTTCAAAGATGGATCCACTCAAATGTAAAATGTGTTCTATTCAGTTTTTTTTTGCCATGTATGTTTATTTCAATGAAGTATTTGTCTATATTTTCCTGATATTGTATTATAGATGTTTATCTTGTCATTAAGAATGTGTTTATTGTTAAATATTTTATAAAGTTGCTGTAATTTATGATGTTTATACGAGGGATATTGATGACCTAGCTTATTTTTTCACTCATTTAAATGTTGGATACAAATCAACATTAGAGCGGTATACAATAAAACATGTAATACGTGTATAATGGTGTTGCGTCATGACTGGTTCTCCATACAGCCCAGATGTGTTGTCACTACGATTGTACACAAGAAACTGTGTAATTACCCTGCTTAACCCTTCACCTCATGAATATTCATACATAAATTCATGACTTCCGGGATATGAATTGACGGAACTTTACTTATTGAAGGGTATAAAAAACAATGGATTTTTCTTTGCTATGCAGGCTAAGTAAATTATGAGCTACAATATTGTATGAGCAAACAGAGGAGAGACCCTGTGTCTGCTCTGTTTTCCAATGTGTCAAAATGAGTCTGTATGATGTAAAGGGTTAATTATTTGATATGGATGACAAGCAGACTTAAGCTCTATATCTTCAGAATAAGGTCATAAAGTGACCTCTAGTTTAGGTTTGATTTTTTTCAGAATACCATTCATTTAGGATAGACTAACAGAGCTTAAGAATATACCAGAATAAGATTGAATACCATTAGTTCCTGATTTGGAGAAAATAACACTGTATGGATCATATGGATTTACCGTAGAGTTCTGTCTCGCGACGCCTGCGATAAAACTATAAATTTTACAATATAAAAATACATCTCATGTTATACAATGGTAGTTTAAAAGTGCAATGAAGCATGCATTCTTCATCCTCTGCCCACGGAATAGAAATGAACTTAGTACATTATGTTATTCCCTGTTGATAAGGCAAATCATGTTCTCTATATATAATATAGAGACTTGACTATTTGAGTTTACCGTCGCGTCGACAGTATTTCAGTCATATAGCGACGTCCAGCTAATTACAGGTGGAGGAAGACCCCGAATGCACGGAAACATCCGGGTAGAACCACCGACCTACCGCAAGCCAGCTGGAAGGCTTCCTCACGTGAAAATCCGAATGACCCTGCTGGGATTCGAACCCACGTAATATAGAGAGACCCTTGGCAAATCAATAAGTAGACAGTCATGTACTTCAGAAAATGAGTTACACGCACACACACACGATATAGCTCTAACTTTTTTTATAAGAGCAACTCGAAAATAATCGTGTCACAAAAAAAGGAAATGCTAATATGAAAAAAAAATCACATTAGGGCACGGAATGGAAAATAAAACACAATTTATAAAGCAAGAATAATGATGAAAATGTCGGAATAAACGCCCAAGAACATGGGAAGTTAAATCACGAAGGAAAATTATTCTTCATATAAAGGCAGTCGAAGATTTTGGCATCAAAGTGACCATGAGTTTGTAAGGAATGAAACACTTGCTTCAAGTAGGTTCTTGGAAATTGCAAGTTTGTGTGAATAAACTAACGGAGAAGAAAGATGAAGAAGTCAGATTGTACATATAACTGTGGAGCCAAAGTTGTAACACATTGTTTAATCGCAAACTATCTGGCTATTTGCTAAGACAGCATTAAATATCGCAAAATAAAGCATAATAATTATATAAATACAATGGCAATCCAGAACTTACAAAAAACAACAACAAATATTTGTAACTATACCTCTATTCCGCATATATTTCTATCTTGTCTGATTCTGATATTGACAGAATACATTCAAGTTAGGTTGTTAAAACCTAAACACCACATGGCACCAACCTAACAATCAAAGAGTCTAATGTATTTACTTAATAGCATATGCAATGTAAATGATCCGATCATACGGCAATGAACTTACTATTTCACCACAACTATTTACCAGTTATTCGCACAATATTTTACCTGTACTCTTTTACAGTCGTTGCTTGAAAAATAAACATTCATATTTAAATCCTTTTATAAAGTTTTCATTAATTTTACAGATATATTTCTAAAATTCTATTTTCACTCTTAAAAAAATAGTTTTACATTTGGGCTCCTGTTTGGTTTGACGTCCAACCGATAATATTTCAGTCATCTACTCAAGACAGATATAGTGCAGCTTCACAGCAGTATCGCTAGGTAGCCAAGTGGCATGATATCACACCCAGTCACGTTATCCTGACACGAAAAACCATCCAGTTCTGGGGCTACTCTGTTTACATATACTGAGCGCCATTTTAAATTACTTTGGTATCTCGCGATCGTGGAACGAATTCACGACCCTCCGCCCCCGAGGCTGACGCTCTAACCACTCGACCACCGGGGATGGTCCGTATATTAACTTTGAACTATATGTCATTATACAAGGTGACAGGAAAATTGCAACTGGCCACCAAAATATGACAAATCTTATTTTAATGTAAGACGCGCAATTTAGTTTTCGAGCAGTTAACTAATCATGTATAAACCTTTGATACTTTATGTCTTTTTGTATTTCTGGGTGTTGTCTCAGATGACAGGCTTAAATGCAAGGTGATTTCAATCACGAGATTGTATGGTTTCTTTGTATATTTCGATTTCTATAAAGACACTATAATACCGGTATTGCAAATTAATGTCAAGTTTCGTGTGAAGCCAAGTGTAAAAAGACATTCGTGTTAGTGTTCGTGTTAGGACCCATTTTATCTTAAATTTAAACTTTTTTGTTATCGGCTTAGTTTAGAGCATTATTTCATTTCCTTTCTTGCTATATGTAAAAACTTTTAAATCCAAATATGAACAAAGACTTGTCATTCCATTTTTTTTTTTCAAAGCAAAACAATGCCAATTTGATTTGAAGTTAAAATATATCAGCCTTTTTTTTCTCTCTACTAGCCTGATTATGGAGAATTTTGACATTTAATTTTTTGCTGAACACGAACGAGCTGCAAAACATAGAGAAATGAATGTGACGATTAATTTTAACCTGAATATTTAAATTTTTGATGATAAATAATCGCGTGCCATGAAGCTCATCCAGTGCGATTTTTCTCTCCTAGGAAACAAAAAAGAAAAAAAATGTACATGACGGTTGAACGTACTCAGAGGAAATAACACTGGCAGTAACAAAGAGACGGCGATCCATATATCCAAATTTTGGACATGTCATCACGTTTTGAATAAAACTTTAAAGTGCTGTATGGCTTAAATCAGAAATAGAAATAGCTAAAGTAATATCACCCTAATACGCTTTACGATTTGCATTGTACCTAATCGCGGAGCAGCAGATGACTTGGAAGCAATTAAGATGCCAATTAATTTTCAAGAAAAGCCCCATATTCTTAATGCAAGAATTAAATCACTGGCTTAGACAAGTAAGTTATGAACCAGTAGATATATAGGATAAAGACTTTAGTGTATGGTGGCTTTTTTGGTCATAAGTTTTTTTTCGCGATGTCGCACTCAAAGTGCACTTTTATTTGTCCGCTTGTTAACTTATCGCGATGGCGTGTCGTACTTTTCGAACCCACGATTGAATAGGGCACAAGACACAACAATTTAATGTGATAACGTGGGCGCCCAACTCCCTTTTTTCGCGTCCGTGCGCTATCTCGGACGAAACACACTGCATTTTGTTGGGTTAGGTTCAAGTGTAATATTTTGTATCAAAACTATCCGTTAAACAGTGCAGTTAAAACCTATTGTGACAGAGGCTAACCACATAGCGTACGGGCATATACAAGTATCATAATTTCTTTATCAACATAATGCGTCACATATCAACGCTTCTTTTAATTATCATTTCATACTGAGGTAAAGTGTAACTCGAAGGAGACGTCACGACAAGTACGAGTACAAGTACGTATATATTGTGTTGTTGTTTTCTCGCATCGCGCCCTTGGATGGCGGCAGCGAAAAACAACAACAACAAAAAAAAAAAAAAAAAAAAAAACGCATCGTTATTGCAATTAAATGTTGTGTTTATGTCTTGATTTTTTCTGGATGTGTTTCTGTCTTGATTTTTTCGCGACGTCGCGTCCGCGAATTTGAAAGGTCTCGTCTCAACAACACGTTATCGCGACAAGTTAGAAAATGTATATTTCGAGTCGTCGCGATTTAATAGACGATGAGAAAAGACACTTCTATTTCAGTCTACGTTATGATTATTTTCCCCTGAATCAAAACCAGATAAGAAATTAACTACATCTTCGTCTTCCTCTCAGTTTCAGAGCTATTTTTTTTGTAAATTGTTCACAGAAATAGACAGAATCAATATTTTCACGCATTCCTGACGAGTTATATTTAAATTTCTTCCAAAATACCTGATTTAGTTTTCAGTTCATTTAGTTTGACTGCTAGCTGTAAAAGGAATAAGTATTCAGTCAGGAAAAAGAGATAATAATTTTGCTGTATAATACATATGCGATCGCAGACGCATGCGCATCAGCTTAACAACCGTTTCCCTCCTTTTTGAACCGGAAAACGCTATATAACCTGACTCATCTTTAAGAAATGGTGCAACAACAACAGCCATTTTCAAAGACTTGGCACTTTAGCCATTTATAATTTATTACTTAAAATTTGCTAAGCACCAATAATACCCCCAACCTAAAATATGTTGTTTTTTTCTTCATTTTTTAAAGTAGTTTTGTACTATGATGGACAATGGTATTATTATTAGGTACTTAAACTCACTTAATTCAGGTTTTTGATAATAAGGTAATTTAGACGGTCAAAATCTTTTTTTTTCTTTTTAAATTGGATATACAACTTTTACAAAACAGTATTGGATATTCAACCAGTGAATGTAAATGCTTTGAAAATTATATAAATAATGTTATTTCTTTTTTTTCCTGATAAAAATGTGTATTTGTGTATTTAGAATTCTCGAAAGTGAGATTTTGAGATATTAGCATTAAATCTAAGCTATGGTTGTAGAATTTCAAGCCGTATGAATATGTATTACAAAAAGTAAGGCCACAAATTGTGTGCATGCAATTTCACATTGATGCATGTAATATTGTGCTTAGCAAACTTATTAGAGAATTAAAAAATCGCGGGTGAAGCAATCATAAATGCAAAGAGAGATTTTTATTTAAATAAATATACACTTTAAACCCAACACTTTCTAAAAAAAAATAAACATCTTATTTGATGAAGACGGGGTTTTCCATGTTTGGGTGTTGTCATCGTGTTTTGATAAAAATGAGTAAGTTGCGTTCATACCCCGCCACCCCCTCTCCCTCTCTACTTCTACTGTAATGGCTAGCAATTATTAACTGATTATTATGAATTTTAGGTCGTGTTTTTTTATTTTATTGTTTTTTTAAAATTTTATTTATTTTTATTTTTTATGAAGAAACAGCCTGTAGAAGAGTCAGTGGTTGAATACAAGGGAGTCCGGGTGCGATACCCTAGTTAATTTTGCGAATAGACCGATAGATTCTTTTTCGTGTCCAGTAGCCTACTAGTATATAGCACCGATACAAAGGAGACAAGCTCCTGTGTAGAACCCGTAATGATTACTCCGAGTTCCCATAGCAACCCCATATTTGCCGTATGCCAAGCAAGATTGCATCTGGTATCATATATTTATATGTGCCAAATATATATTGTCTTTGGTTTGACGCGGTCATCGGAGGAAAGTGCCTCGGTTGGAATTTGAACCACTGAGCTCCCGATCGCAAAGCGGACATTCTACCACTGAGTAATTGCTGTGTTATTCTGAAAGAATTGGCTGTGAATTCCCATAAAACACATATATAAACCATGTGCCCATACTAGTCTGAACTTATTTAGGGTAGCATTTTTTTACAACCTATATTAATCCCTCTCGACGGATCCTGGGCTGGACCAGTAATTGGCGACTGGGAAGGCCATTAAAAACCACTGACCCACAATCTTTGAATCGCAGTCATGTACAATACCACTCAACCAATGCCACCCTTACACCTTATAAAAACGATAACTGATATAGTATTTCTATCCATTTATATTTTTACACATCTGATATAATCATTTTAAACATAAATTTGCATGGCATTATACTAATCAATGTCTAACTCATAACAGAAATTATAATAGCTATATATGGATATGGTTAACATTAGATATTGTTAGTTTAACAATCATCGGTATCAAAAACAACGTTCAACATTTAACGATATATATACATACACTTGATATATTGCAGTTAAAACAAACACTACACTTCTACTATGAAGCTGACCATCGCGCATGCGTGTACATTTGTGGAAGATGGAAGCAACTGCTGTATTCCTGAGTCTGTGTCACTGGTGTGGTCACGTGATATGTTGACGGTGAAGACGTCATCAGTCCATTATGACGTCCATTGTGCTGAATATGATGTGACACTGGAGGGTAGGGATACGAGGTTTGTGCTTGACTGACCACTTGACCATAATGTTGGTTGACAGCGTTGATGTTGGCAGTCACGTGGTTAGTCACGTGATTGTTATGGCTTGTTCCCTGTATCCATGGGAAGTATCCGGGTACCATGTGGGAAGCAGGTACCATCATCGGGGAAGGCTGTGCGTATCCATAGTGATAGCTGCCCGAAGGATAAAGGGGCGACTGTTTGGCGGGTTGGTTCTTGTCGTTTCCACGGCGACGCCATCTTGCCCTCTTGTTCTGGAACCAAATCTGCAACAATAATGATTGAAGTTCAAACTTCATGTTTATCCATATAACAAGGACTGGACTAGACTCCAGAGGAGTGAATTGACTGCGCATCAGTCACTGCCACACTGAGTTACCACTCATGGTGTGTACCTTTTGCCAAACGATAAAGAAGCAATTGAATTCACTGTGGCAGAGAACTATGTGAGATCTGGAAAATGGTATTCGACTGCTTATGATTGGCCAAACTCCACACAGCGATCTCCCTTGCAAGCAAAACTGTAAGGGGAGGTAACTACTGCTATTACAGGAGATATCGCTTAGTTACAGCTAAATCAAAGATAACCAATAGCTTGACTTTTGGTATACACCATGGTCAAGTGGTAACTCAGTGTGGCAATGATTGGTGTTGAGCCTCTGCACTGCACAGAAGTTTGGTTCTTGGTGCGGAAGGAAACGGGAATACACCGGTAGAAAACACAGCATTTGAGCATTTAGACGCTTATTATGTTTTTATAGTATGCCAATTGATTTATTCAAATTCAAAAGCTTTAGCATTAAACATGTGGATATATTCATTATATATGTTTTTCATATGAAATTACTTTTAAATATATTGAGTGGGATCAGTACTCTCTACATACAATCTTAATAATTTTCATATAAACACTAAATTCATTACCTTTATTTTGTTATCGGCGACCCCGAAGTCATTTGCCACATTCTCCATCGTCTCCGACTCCGGGTAGGGGTTCTCGAAGAACATCCTCTCCAGGGTCCGTATCTGCTCAGGCGTGTAGTTGGTCCTCACCAGTTTCTTGGTTGTCCGGCGGTCCTGACGGTTACTCGTTTCCTTTGGGCTTACACAGGAGCTCGTATCCGAAGAGGAAACGTCAGATACCAGAGATGGGGAGGAGTTTGTAGTGGAGCGTGGTGAGGCGGAGCTTGTCAAGGAGAGGGAGGAATCTGTCAATGTGGGCGTGTCACGGCTTGACAGCAAGTCAGAATCTGTGTCCGATCCTTGGGTATCTGTATTATGAGAAACAAAAAGTGGGAAATAGTATAATGCAAGATTAATGTTAATAGCCGAATCAAAAACATTGAATAATTCAGCCTAAGTTTAAAATTGAACAGTGGGTTTGTCATGTGCCAATGTTCATTAACAATATTCTTTTCTCAGCATAGCTGTCTAAACTCACTATTGACCCTTTTTAAGGATGATAACGCAAGATACACCCAAAAGTATACATGCTCGAAAATGCGTATACTTAAGGAACTGTTTATGATGAAATCTGGTTAGAATTATTCACGACATTTTAATAAAGTATATTGACTGAATAACAATTTGTTTAATAATTCTTTATAGTGATTTACAAAAATATTTCTCTTGGAGGCACTTTGAGGCCAGGGCTGCGTTCAGTTAATAATAACGCTCGCAACTGTTAGGGATGTGTTTCCCTGTTTGTACTCTATATGCTACAATCAAACAGTGATGTTAACGCTAACGCAGGGCAGGTTCCAGGTAATCTATAGTTTACAGTCTGAAGGACTGCTGAACAGTTATTGTATTAACTCCACATATTGCGATGTAAGGGGAATGTTTCACCAAGTGCTATGCTCATTTTGACTGCTTTACAGATAATAACTTGTACATCATACTGTGTTATGGTTCGATTCTCTCCATTACTTCCTAGTCAGCAAGATTCCTTGTTTCATATACTCACCTTCGCCTTTGGAAGACTTCGGAAGGTCTTGCAGGTTGTTGTTGTTTCTGTAGCGGTAGGATAGGAAATGAGCCGTACTATATTCCGAAGGGGAGGAACTGTTTTCTGTGGTGACATCCTCTGTTTTCTGGAGCATACGTGTAATGTTATGTGTTACATCACTGGTCCCCTGTTCACCCGTTACTCCACTGTAAGTCACCGACCGCTGAGTCTGTCTTTCAATAGTGCTGGTAAAAGGGTGAACAGACAATATCTGGGATGGGTCAGGATAAAGCGCTGTGGGTAGCTAAAAATAAATTACGCAATCATATACAGAGCTATGTCCACCAGTATAATCACGTCTATGTACCTTACAAATAGATGTCATCAAATAAGTTATAATCATACTTTTTCTTTTTTCACATTATCTTTTCGCGTAAAGTCTCAAAATCAGCTTCACTATGAACTCATTTAAGATGCATGTAAAAATGCATCTTTCAACCATAATATTCATTAACTTGGTGTCAAATGTTAAACCGTGTGTAATTGGTTAACATGTTATAACGGAGCGCGTTATAAATGAACTACACTGTACCACATATGTTAATGCATTCTATCATATAAATATTTTTATGTAACTTACTTAATCATAAGTATAACTACATAATTATAACATATGTAAGGTGCTCGGCGGGATGGCTCCCCGACCCCTGCGTACCAAACACGGGGACAATAAAAATGTTATTTATAATTATATATATTTTTTTATGTAATCATCTAACATACTGTGACTTGTATCAATATATCTATAACATATTAATTTTTGTCCTTATATAATTGCTAAACGCATTTTGAAAAAAAGGTTTCCGTTTTTAAATTTTATTTACACGAAACTGACTTACTTGATCAAGCATATTTTCTTCCTTGTCAATTTCTTCTGTTATTTCCTTTGGATGTAGATTGTTACTGTTCTTGTATGATTCTTAACGAATCTGTGTCTGTTACAGATATGTGCCGCCTCATATATTGCATACGATGATAACTGTGTCATTTTGAGCAGACATGGTCAACTGGAAAACGAGCAATTACACTTATTCTCTGCAAACCGCGAATATTTGATGATCTTTGATTGACATCCCGCGAGTGAACACATCTTATGATTACCTGGGACCCAAACACCGCGATTGTTTGGACAATGTGTGATTGTCACATAACAATGGGGTCGTAATTGGTTATCAAATTATGAAATTTTATGTATGTAAGTTACGTTTACAAACAACAACAACCTGTTAAATTAATAAAACACACATCTTTTACTGGTATATCGACAAGTCTGTCTTTGGCATTTACAAAATAAGAAATATAACCAAGGCACATTTACAAAAGCATTAAGTAATATAGGAAAATAAACAAAGCCATGTACCAGATCAGAAACAGTAAAAAAATGACAGGGTATTTTGTTATAAGACTAAAAAAAATATTTTTTCAAAGAAACTATTGTAAAAATTTTTAAATTAATTTTTTTTTTGATGTACAGAAATCTCGAATATTTAATATTTTTTTTTTTTTTAAATAGGCCATTTTATATTACCAATATACTTTCTTCTCATATTATCATATTTGGGACAACACAACAGAAAGTGATATTGATAATTCTGATTCAACTTGTTTCATATTACACAATTTGCATATTCTATGGAAGCTCTCCATTCTTGGATATACATGTATTGGTTTTCATTAGCATATAGGAATACATAACACGAGGAGCGAAAGCAACCCTTCTAAAATAGGAATAACCAAGGTAATCTATGATCGAGTGCATCTTAATAGACCAGCAGGTACCTGTAATAGATTGACATTGGTCTACATAACATGAAAGGTGATATGTATTCGCTATTCAATAGTTTAAGCCAACATCTGATTGCTCTCTCTTCACAGATAAGACTCGATGGGGATCGCCCAAGTTCACCATGTACACTCAAAATAATTTCTAAACGTCCACCTAGATTTGTTGACGTACAGTTTACAACCACGGTGTGTGACTTTTTTTTTTCTTCTATTACTGCCAACATTCAAACAAATGCGTATGTACATCTAGAATATTGTACAACATTATAACTTATACATTGTTTGAAATAAATAATTTTGCTGGAATTAAATGCATAACCCTTATTCTGTAAAATTATGAAAAATCTATATGTGGACGTTTAGAAATTCCTTTAGGACAAGGACTTATAAGCTTTTTTGCTAGTTGCTAAATATAGATTATTGTCTCAAAAATTAGAAATATACAATGGTTGATATTTTTGAATTGAAAGAGATATAGACGATATTTTTGAATTGAAAGAGAAAAAGATTTATGTAATTGTTGTAGTTAAAATGTAATTGAATTTGAATTTGTATTATGAATAGCCTGGGAACCGAGGATGCTATTTAAAGACAGAGTAATTGTTGTTCTCTTAACATTTAATAACCATTTACATTTTGTTTAAAACTCGCTCTAACACCTCATATTTATCAAAAACAGAAACTCTCTGACCCGAAGTTAAGTAATGAAAGAACACATGAATCTAAAAGGTTTACTATTATATGAACCAGGACTTTATTTTCTCTTATGATAACGAATTCGTTGCCCATTGGCCTTTCCTCAGTCAGTACATTTACGGCTTGCATGCATAAAACACCGGATGAAAGTTCAACCCCGAGATAACTAAAAGCTTTTCTCTGCGTCCTGTCCAGTATAGTCCATCTTTCATTAAATTCCACCCCTTTTTAAGACCTTTATTTTTGTTTCTCCGTCAAATTCAAGCAATATGTATATGAGTTATTTAATATCCTGGAACTCAATCTACTGCAAGAGTTAATTGCTGCAACGTGCTTTGATACGGAGTGTTTTGTGTTCATGTCTTAGTAGGGTCAACTTTTTTTCTTTTTCTCTGTAAACACTATTTCTGTATCAATTATATCAGATTAAGAAAAAACGTGTTCACTTTTATTTCTATATTTTGTTAAGCTATTTAAGTATTTTAAGTTAATGTACCAATGTTAACATTTAGGTACTTGCTTAACTTCTGATTTTCAAACTTCAAACGCCGTTTTGACTATTTCTTGGGGGCTGTTCAAATAACAAATTTGGTACCATTTTAATTTGTATACACGGAATCTTTAATTATGTAGACAAAGAAAGAAAGAAAATTAAACTAGCGAACATTTTTTTTTTAAACTTGGCATGATTATAGAGAATCACATTATGAGAAACAAATTTATGGGATAAAACATGAGGTCTCCATGCTACTTTTTCCAACCCATGAACCGTCGAGAAGGAAAATAGCATTATTAAAATTTATTTCCCAATCGATGCCAAGATGAATAAACTAAGCATGGCATGAATGTTGATTGTACTGGTATTTACAATTCAGATAAGATACTGGAATTCGAGACCTAAGGAGTAGATGCTCCGCAATTTAAACAAACTCATATCATTTACCTCCCTTGTCTTGACTAGACAAACGCTCTCTAATTAAAAGGTAGCTGTCAAAGATTATCAACAGACACGGACAAACTTAAAAGAACTGTTTGTATGCTGTGCAAACAAAATTAAGAAGTAAAACTCTTGTGAATATAAAATATCCTTTAGTGCACGATTAAATTTTCCGCTGAAGGCTGTCGAATAACAGTTTAGCATCAAAAGAGACAGTCTCCCTATCGGGAGGTCTATATTTGTATGATTACGTTGGGCGTTGTAGTATCCCTAGACTGGGCATTTACACAACAGTAGAATGTCTGTTTTTTGAGTGACCGATGCAAGACAGCCTAGATTGAATAATATTTTATTTCTTTCCGATTCAGTTCTGCATCCAAGAGTTCATTTTACATTTGGAGTGCTTCTTGTTATTTTTTTCGGCATAGCTGTGCGTTACCTCACTTGATCTATTTACGGATGATAACACTAGATAACACCAAATAAATGTGCGATTTTTATTTTGGAAAGGTAACACACTAGTCCACATTTGTGTACCCGTAATTTGTGTTAGCATGCTACGTTCAGTTTGGTGCTATCCTGTAAGGGATAACCAGTACCAAAAACAGCATGTTGCGCAAAGCAGCTCATTGATGGGACTAGTAACGCGCAAATCATGAAATGTTGTTGAGATGATGACTAGAAGAAATAAAAGTTTTGTATTCATGAATTATAATTGTTTTTATGATAAAAGTATTCAGTATTAATGGCTGCGAAACATCAAATATGTTAGTAAAACACATTTGCAAAAATTCAAAGGGTCTGGAAATACCATCATCAAACTCTAAACAATATGAAAATTCATTCTTTGTGGACACTGTGATTCACTGGAATCCTCTCCCTGATAATATAGTGCATGCTGGCTCTATTGAGGCATTCAAAAATGCCTTAAAGAGCCACCGCTAATAGTGCGGAGCTCTTCTTCCGTTGTGTAAAACCCAATATTGGGATCTACAACGTATTTGTTTCAGATTCAGACTGCATTCAGCTTCTTTGGAAAGGATTTACTTATTTAGTTGTTTTATCAAAATATTTCTCTTATAGATGTACATTCTGTTTCGAGCAGAAATTAATCCTCAGGTTGCATTGGAGGGAAGGCTAAATACATTATATAATGGTTCTACAATCTCCCATCAATGCTGATCATCTTTTTTTTGTTACAAATAGTATTTGATTAAGTTTGCTTATCTTATAATTTCTTTATTTTCGGTAAAGATTTCAGTAGCAAATTTACTTAATTTAAACTTATAGATTTTATTTTGATTTGAAAACTCTTACAACTTATACTTTTCCCTCTTGACAGATCATTTATTAGATTCATTGATAAAAATACCAAAACATTGGGCATATATTTTTTTTTTTTTATTAATATCTGGCTATCTGCATACTTCTCTGCTTCATTTTTTTTCTAATAAATAAAGTAATGTTCAATTTCTTTCACAGTATGGACTGGTTGTCATTATCAGAAGTGACTGATGACCTTGTTTCCAAGGTGACATGGAAGGATATCGTATTTGTCCTTGTAACAGCCCTAGTTACCCGCTGGATCTACTGGAACCTCATCAGCCCCTTCCTCTCTCCACTGAGAAAGGTACAGTGACTTGATTTAGATTATAGATTAATCATTTTCCAGCCGCATAAAAGAATTATGTTAATTAACTCCAGTAATTTTAAAACTTGGTTCATTCTTACTCTGTTATTATGTATTGATACAGTGACACATTTAATACATGTTTCATCTTTTTATACGCCCATCTTAAGATGGGGCGTATTATGTGAACACTCACGGCGGGTGTGCGGGCGGGCATGGAACATTTGTTGTCCGGGCTCTAACTTCAATACTGTTTGCCCAATCCTTTTCAAACTTTCCACACATGTGCATGGCCATAATATCTCGGATGAGTTCGATATCCAGCATTATCGCGTGAATGACTTAGAAGTTATGGCCCTTGACGTACACAAAATACTTGAAATTGTGATTGTCCGGGCTCTAACTTCATTACCGTTAGTCCAATCCTTTTCAAACTTTTCACACATGTGCATGGCCATAATATCGCAGATGAGTTCGATATCCAGCATTATCGTGTGAATGACTTAGAAGTTATGGCCCTTGACATACACAAAATACTTGAAATTGTGATTGTCCAGGCTCTAACTTCAATACCGTTAGCCCAGTCCTTTTCAAACTTTTCACACATGTGCATGGCCATAATATTGCGGATGAGTTCGATATCCAGCATTATCGCGTGAATGACTTAGAAGTTATGGCCATTGACGTACACAAAATACTTGAAATTGTGATTGTCCGGGCTCTAACTTCAATACCGTTAGCCCAATCCTTTTCAAATTTTCACACATGTGCATGCCATAATATCCGATAGTTCATATCAGCATTATCGCGTGAAAGACTTAAAAGTTATGGCCCTTGACATACACAATATACTTGAAATTGTGATTGTCCGGGCTCTAACTTCAATACAGTTTGCCCATTTCTTTTTAAAGTTTTCATACATGTGCATGGCCATAATATCGCAGATGAGTTCAATATCCAGCATTAATGCGTGAATGACTTAGAAGTTATGGCCCTTGAACACTTGAATAAGTCAAAAGAGACATTTTCCTTCAAATTAATGGAAATGTTTCAACATGATTGTTTTAATAAGTAACATTCATTAACTAATGGGATTTAGGAGACAATAGCTTGTTTCTCTGAGCTATTTCTGAGAGTCCCCATACTGTGATGGGCGTATTTTGTGGCAGTCCTGACCCTTGTTGGACATCTGAATAATATTGTCCAAGTGTTCTGCCATTGTGCCATTGGCTCTAAATAAATCAAAATGGCATATTAAAATCCCCAGAGGTAGGCCATAGGGCATGTCGAAAATTTAAGCAGTTCTGATTATCAGCATTTGTATTTAAACAGAACCTTTCATAGAGTAACTTTCATTTTTGAAAAAGCACCTTTTTGCTGGTTTCACCTTAGCGTTTTATTAGCGCACATTGCACATGTTTTCCTCAGTGTGATTTTAAACCATATTCAGCAATTATGCATTAAAACAAGTTCCGTCACCACTAAATAATAATAATGTGAGTTCATGTACTATCATGTAAGACTGATAAGGATACATATTGTTATATTCATGAATGAATATTCATATTAATAATACTTTGTATCATGACTTGTTTTCATTTCAACTTATTCATACCAACAAAGTTTCTGGTATGGCCCATCAAATTTAAAAATGGCAGCATTTGGCCCACCTTTTCTGAGCTTAATGGGCCATAAGGCCCATGGTTTTCAAAGTCTGGGCAGAACAATATTGTCCTATGACTTTAATTATGTAATATCAATAACTTGAGCATGAAAATCAAACTTAAGTACAATTATTATTTTCTAGGGCATTTGGCCAGTTTTAGTCTTTATTCTTGAACAAAATTGTTTGAATGCCAGTCAGAAAGTTAAGTTTTATAACTTACTTACGTTCATATGCTTCTCAATGGTTCCTGTGTTAGAGTAGTTAATTTCAACATGGAAGGCCAAAATAAATGATTGCATTGATATAGGTTTGTAATATAATCTTGAACTCTAAGCCTGTGTGACATGAAACACCACTGTTTACTCAAATACAGGTTCCAGGAAGGCCTTACAGACCAATTGTTGGCAACATGTTTGAGGCATTAAATGCAGAGCCTATGTCAACTGCCATTAGGTAGGCTTTGTTTATATCTGAGGCAAAATCTAAAGGTTTTTATTTAAACTGTTGTGATTATAAAATTTCATGTAAATTAATTCAGAAAACTAAAATATTAACCCAGTAAATTCCTTAGCTCACCTGAGCACATGTGCTATTAGGATCGATGGATGTCTGTTGTCCGTCCATCCGTCTGTCATCCACAATTAGTTTGTTTGCACTCTAGCATCTTCATTTCTTAAGCAATTATCTTCAAACTTTGTGACAAAGTGACAGTTTATTACCATAATCTCACGGCCAAGTTTGATTATGGCTGATATCGTCCAATTAGGTCATGAGTTATGCCCCTTTTAACATTAAAAAATGCCAGATTTCACTTTGTTTGCACTCTAACATCTTCATTTCTCAAGCAATCATCTTCAAACTTTATGACAATGTTAATAGCTATAATCTCTTGGCCAAGTTCGATTATGGCTAATATCACTATTAGATCAGGAGTTATGTCCCTTTTAAAATTAAAAATGCCATATTTCACTTTGTTTGCACTCTAGCATCTGCATTTCTTAAGCAATCATCTTCAAGCTTTTTGACAATGTTAATAGCTATAATCATTTGGCAAAGTTCGATAATGGCTAATATCAATCTATAAGGTCAGGAGTTATGCCCCTTTAATATTAAAAAATGCCAGATTTCACTTTGGTTGCCCTCTAGCATCTTAATTTCTCAAGCAATCATCTTCAAACTTTATGACAATGTTTATAGCTATAATCTCTTGGCTGTGTTTATTATGGCTTTTATCGGCCTATCAGGTCAGGAGTTATGCCACTTTTAATATTGAAAAATGCCATATTTCACTTTGTTTTCACTCTGGCGTCTTCGTTTCTTAAGCAATCATCTTCAAACTTTATGACAATGTTTATAGCTGTATTCTTTTGGCCAAGTTTGACTATGGCTGAGATCAGCCAATTAGGTCAGGAGTTATGCCCCTTTTAGTGTTTAAATTTGCCAGATTTCACTTGGAATATGTATTCAGTTTCAACAAATGCATAATTAATAACTTGTACGGCAATGAGCTTTTTGCTCAGTAAGTGCCATCTTGGCTCTCTTGTTATATTAATCTTAGCATAACTCATTACCTGCAGTATTTATCATGTATCCTCATAAATATTTATGCTAGTAAATCATACAACAATATGGTATAGCCGAACAGTGGAGACCCTGATCAGGAAGCTCCTGGATGGAGCTTTCTGATCTTGGCTTGCTGTTTGCCATTGTGTCAAAATGCATCTATATGAGGTAAAGGGTTAAAATCCTTAATTTTGTATGCAATTTTTCTCATATGAACTGCTGTCAGATTTACTAGTTACACCATGTCAAATTTGATGATAATTTTAGGTGGAATACCCTTGGGCATAACTTTTATGAACTGCAGTTAATATATTATACACAATGTAATATATGCCTTAGTCTTCACAGTTTGACTGTCTCTGGTGGCTGAGTAATTAGAGCGTTTGCCTCAGGAGGGGGAGGTCTTGGGTTTGATCCCTGGCTGCGATATACCAAAGTCGTAAAAATGGTACTGGTATAGCTCCCATGCTTGGCGCTCAGCTAGATAATAGTAGTTCCAGGACTGGTTGGCCCAGTGTCAGGATAATGTGACTGGATGTGGTATAATGCCACACGTCTACGGCGTGATACTGCAGTATGGCAGCACTATATCTGCCTCAAGTAGACATAGTCTCCAAATGACTGAAACACTATCGGTGGGATGTTAACCCAACAAACAATATTTACAGTTTGATATTCCTCATTTTGTTGTAATTGCCATTCAAGGTATCATCCCTGTAATGGTTCAGCTACATTTCGGACCTCCTGGCCTTTCACGGAGATAACCAAGATTTCCTAATGTTTCATTAGGGTACCTTAGTTATCTTAGTAGAGGTTAAGTGGTCCAAACCATTACAGGGACTTTACCTTAACTTTTGATAATAATTCACTCTACGTTTCAGATGGATGAAGGAGCTGAACTCCCAAACAGTGAGGTTCTACTACTTCTTTGGACAAGAGCGACTTGTCACAGCTGACCCCAAAGTTTTCAGACATTGTCTGGTCACAAATGTGAATAACTATCACAGAGTAAGACCACGAAGGTAAACATGAAATCTTTTCTACATTCATTCATACATAAGTTACAGGATGCATCGTTACAGGATACACCTTTTTACAATGCCTTAAAACAAAATTACACCATAATTTGTGTCTATAAATTATCAAAATGTCCATCTTTATCTTTGTATATCTCACACTGTTTCTATTGCATGTATTTGACTGTCAGTGTCAGTATGCCCATCTTATACGGTAGTTTGAATTTCAACTGGACATCAAGGCCTCACCCTTGTAAAAAGGGATAATTTAAGGCCTGGAGAATCAAAATTAAATGATTGTGATATTGTTGACTTCAATACCAAAACATCTTCTTACACAAGGTTTGTATAGGATATTTATTTTTTTTTTGACGTAATACGGAGAGGATAATGAAGGAAATAATTTTATCACACATATATCTTTTATTCCAGTCTCAGACTGATGAGCAAAGCTTTATTTTTCCTGAGTGGATCCCCTCATCACATGGTCAGAAAACTTCTCAATCCTGCATTTGGAATTCAGATGTTGGAAGGTGGGTACATCTTTAAGGATAAATTTATAAACAGGAATCTGATTATTAGTTTGAAGAAAAGTCACTGATTAATTGATTAATCATGATTAAATACCAAATATACCATGTTTGGAGTAAATGCCTATTAAAACTCTCTTACTGTACAACATGAAAATAAAGTATTCTGTACTATATAGATTATATAGATATGTATTAGGTATAGATGTTAATTTCTCAAATATTCAAATACATGTATAAACATTGAACCGAGATAAAGTATAAGAGGTTACAACCAGAGGCCAACGATGTGCAAAGTGCAACTTTGCAAGTATCAATTTATCAAATTAATGAAATTACCCAATCAGATGCGCGTTGAAATATTAACAACACCCCCTTTTTTGGTCAATAATTCGTCAACGAATTATTTTTGTCGTCATCGTCACGTCAACCAGTAGCTTGTCACTGATTCGTTGACTTTATGATCATTAATCAGCTCACCACTAGTTTGAAGGTCACCTGGTGAAGGAGTGTCAACTTTCTTTGTCTGGTCTTTAATTTATTGTGCATCAAGACATTTTTATTGTATCACCTGCCGTAAACAGAGGGATCACTTTTCTGTCGTCTGTCGGTCTGTCTGTCCATAACAAGTTTTCCGTCATGCTTCAGCAGGTGACACATGTGTTCCAAAGATAACTCTTGTTTTAGATAATGACTGTTCAGCATTATGAGATGGTGTGCAGGTGAAATACCAAGGTTCAAAACCCATAGGTCAGGGTCTTGCTTAGAGGTTGAAGGTCAAAAACGGGCATTATAGACCTTGCACAGACTGTTCTTTCTCATGTACAGAAGAATTTTCAAGTAACTTGGTAAAATGGTCAGCATGATGAGGTGTCATGCAAGCACATGACTGAAGATTGTAGCTCTGGGGTCAAGTTCACACTAAAAGGTTAAAAGTAAAAAATGAGTTCAATGGACCTAATCCAGGCTCTTAATTGTTTATCAAACCTTATTTCTACATGGGACACCTGTTTTTCTTGGAGGAATTTCCAAATCTCTTTAAATTTGTCATAAATTATTATTCAGGTCATGAGCGATTTCTACTGTGGTGCTTATGCTGTTGTGGCTTCACATTAAACGTAAACTTTTTCAGAAAGGTGAAATCTTGTGATTGATTGCCCATGACTGTCTATTATTTTGTTTACTTGTGATCAAAATATACTAATGTCATTAAGCACTTCTTTCACAGATGGTCATTGACTAAATATTTGATTTAATACTAGTATGTGTGTATTACCTCTATCAATACCCATCTACAGACGCATGGCTACCTAATGCAACATTCTGTGATTCTAAAAAAAATATGGGTGATTTCTCCATCAGAGTAAATAGCATTATGAATGGTATTAAATCTATATTTAGAATGATGAAACCTATTTTTAGAATGTCTATTTCTGTGTGTCATCACATTACTGATCATATTCACTCTTCGTGCATGGGCTCACTTCACTGGCAGAATTTTTCTTTAATAACACTAAGGATTTGCTACCTGGTACATTTCACATGGTACAGCAAACACCTGCTTTGGGGATACCATATTCTATTTTTAACCTGAGTTTCTCAAAGTGCATTTACGAAAAATAGCATTTTCCAATGCAATGTGACCTACAATCTCATTAAAATCAGATTCAGTATGCTAACTGGATCTGACCACATCGTATAGAGGGTCATCTCAGATTGACCTTTGTATAAGCCAATCAAATTGGTAGCTACAGAATTGTTCGGTATATCAGGGGGAAGTAACCGCATCAATTTCACAATAGGGCAGAAAGATGTCTAAGCGGCTGGGTAGCTCATTCGGTAGATCATTTGCCCTGTAAGCAAGAGGACACGGGTTCGAGTCCTTGTCAAGCCGCACATTTTTCTCACCCTGTGACAAATGTTTAACCGAAGTCATTTAGAAATGTGCTATTGGCTTAAAATCGAGCACTTGTTTATGCATATAAATTACTTAAAGGTCAATCTGACATTACCCCTATGTGATGTTGTCAGATCCTAATTGCGGATAGTAGAGAAGTGCGAATTAGGATATGGTTTTAATGAGATTGTGTGACCTACACTTGCTGAATTTATTTGTCATGAAACAAAGACCAATATTAACATGGGAGAGAAGAAACATTCTTTTTATTTCTTCTGATCCTGTGAATGGGCTGCTTTAATAGCTGATTCTATCTTCAGAGAATATTGGATAGTATTTTTCAAAAGTTTATGCAAAAATAGATATGAATAATTGTAATCAAATTTATGACCTGACCAATATTAATTAACAGAACTTTAAAAGGTAACAATTGATTTTTTTTACCTGTAGATTACAAAGAATCTTAGCTACAATATAGTATGAGGGAGACACTAACAAACAGCTGTGATCTGGGCCTGCTCAGTTTGCTAATATGTCAGAATGAATATATGAGGGATAGGGATAAAACAGTAGTGAAAAGTTATCAACACTACACATTCTAGATACCATTTGATACATGTGGAAAGGAACCAATTATATAACCCAATCAGCTATAAATCATTAGGTACCCCATTATTACATGATACAAGTCCTTATATTAGTTAATCAAGATCCAAAGATAGCATAATTTCATGGCACATAAGTTCAGAACCTTCATACTTGAGACATGCACTTTAATAAAGATAAATGATTTTCATGGTAGATATTTTTGTATTAATGTTTTCTGTTCTTAATAAGGACAACCAATATCTAGCATGGTTGTACAAATGTACCGGTATGTGGTAATCAAACAGGTCATAGAAGCAATTGAGAATATTTGCTACAAATATTTAAGTTCTGTTGTTCTAGAGTTAGATGTTGTTATTTATGAGCAAAGTTGTTCCCCACAGGTTTTATACCAGTGTTTGAGAGGAAGGCCAGGTGTGTTGCTGACATGTGGACGGACATACTCAGTCACACAACAGACACGGACAGTGTACAGATACCCATACAGAGCTTCATGACTAGGATTGTAAGGAGGCATTAATATTTTCTTAATGCATCAGACCATAGCATTATACTTTATTATACACCCACTTTGTAGAAATAGGGAATATCCTATCATGTCCCATCATATCCCTTCCTACACTTATATTGCATGAAGACAAGCTGGAATACAGGGGTATTTATCATATTTGTGATAGTCCTGAACATTTTAATATTAAATTGATTTCTGTAAATTTTGGGGGGAAGGTTGCTGTTTACCTTGCTGAGAAATGTCTTTATACTATTAAATGCTTTCAAATTAATATATTCTTTTCTTTAATTTCAGGCTTTGGATTCAATCTGTGAGACCGGATTTAACTTCAGTCCAAACTCTATAGTGGATCCAGAGAGTTCAGGTGTAGAGAAACTGACCAGCTACTTGACAACAGTTGGCCGCGGCAGGTATCTGCTCACAAACTGTCCTAGTGTTTAATTATACAATGCTTTTTCTAATATCTTATTTCTTTTATGACATTCCTCTTCTGGAATGGGGTTGGTATGGACTCATTTCCATCTATCTCCAGAGTTCTGTAAAGATGTCAATGGACTGAATAGTTGCTGAAAATTATATGTTTTTAGAACACCTTTGTAGATTCATGTATTTAATATGAACTGGGGTGCCTGGATAGCGTAGTTTAACATGCTTCCCTTCTCACCAGTGCGTCCCGGGTTTGATTCCTGGTCACATATGTGATAGGGTAAAGTGGTTCCCCGTCCAGGCACATGGGTTTTCTCCAGGCTCTCCGTTTTCCTCCCACAATAATGACCACATACACTGCCACCAGAGCCATTGAGAGTGATTAATATATGTTGTGAGAACTTGTTTGGTAATCAATGTAAAATAAGTAGTTTAAACTTTTATGAACTGGCATCATAACTACATGTATATCAGGATTTATAATTGCAGTCTGAATCTTAAGTTACTCTTCAGAAAAGTGGAACCACTGTTCAGTTTGCTTGGGAAAGATTTTTTAATTATATAGTGAGTGGTATTTATTTTGTCACATGTCTATCTTTAAACCAGTCTCGGTGGCCTTAAGATCAAAGCTTCTGCCCTGGAATCAGGAGGTCATAAGTCTACCACATGTCTACCAGGTGACATTGCAATTTGGCAGCACTATATATCTCCCAATTAGACATAAGTATCCAAATGACTGAGATACTTTTGGTGGGAAGTTAAACCTAAACAAACAAGTCTAGCTTTACAAAAATCTATCTTTACAGAGAACAATATGGCCGACTTTTATCATTCAACTTAATTAACCAGAGCTCATAATCCTATAAGGCTTTTTTAGCTAGTTTTGTTTATATGACAGTGTAATGGAAGGAGTGATCCCATTTTACAACAAGCTGCCGACTCAGAAAAACAAGTTGAAGTGGGCAAGGGAGAACTATATCAAGAAAATCATACATAAAGCCATTGGAGAGAAGAGGAAGACATATCACGGGCAGATGGACAATATAGGTATTTGAAGATAAATAGTATAATTATCATATGGACTCTAAATTTGCCCTTAAATATATCCTTTGGAAAGAAATTGATATGGATACACATTGGAATCATAATGCCCATCCAAGGCTTGTGCCTAGACTTTTACTGAGTAAAACTTTGCTAATAATGATAAAAGCTCATATCTGGCACAAAAAATACTGATGACAAGCAGGGTGTATCCTGACCTTGATGAAAGGTCATTTGTTTAGGGTCAAGGTCAAAATCTTGTATCGGTGTCTTAAGTCCAAGTCACCTTGAAAATCTTACTACTTTTTCCTTGTTTACTGCACTCTTGCTCAAAAACATACAGCCTGGTAAGCTAGAGTCAATCCAGCATTTTGCAAAGGTAAAATTGTAGATCTAGGTTGCTTCCCAGCAAGAAGTTACTATCAGTGATCTGCTGTATTGTACAGGGAAGCATCCACCTCGAGATGTGCTGTCGCTGCTGGTGCTGGCCAGTGATGAGGAGGGGAACCAGATTCCTGATGACCTCATGTTTGAGAATGTTTGCGGGTTTTTATTTGCTGGTTTTGATGTAAGTATTCTTCATATTTTTTTGTTCATGGTATCATGACTTACCTATAGAGCCTTTAATGAGAGCATATAATACTTTTTTCATTAGACATTTCATTTAGATTTTAAATGCTTTCAATTATAATTATATCACCACTTCCTTCTGTAAAGTGTTGTTAATCCTGTTGTATATGCACTCAAGATTATCAAAAAACTGATATTGTCAAAATATTTAACACTTAAATTCACCGGAACCATGCTTGTTTTTCCCCAGGACATGTTTATTTTTCGGACACATCAGGTACATGTTCAATTTGCGGACACTTACTGAAATAAGGTCAATATATCTATATGGTCATAAACATTCCTGTGTAACACTGCTATAACTATTAATTGTAACCTTACAATACTAGAATTACTTTACTATGTGTAAATTTTCTTAGCTTTATTCTCCTGGAAATATAAGTAAATAAAATAGATCGTATATCATATATGAATAAGAAATATATTCATTTTGGTTTGTCTGTAGTATTTTTATTCATTATACCCCGAAAACAAAGTTTGGGGGGGTATATAGGAGTCACCCGGTGGTCGGTCGGTCGGTCGGTCAGTTGGTCGGTCGGTCGGTCGGTCCAGCGGTCCGTTGCATTATTGGAATTCAATACAACTTCATGCAATGATCAAGCACATGGAGAGGAAGTGCAGTGCACAAGAACCATAACTCCATCTTGACTTATTACAGAGTTATTGCCCTTTGTTATTTTTCCTTGCCCGGAGCATAACTTGAAAAGTACAAATTGGATTTCAAAACAATTTCATACAATGGTCAACCACAATATGAGGAAGTGCAGTGCACAAGAACCATAACTCTATCTAGAGTAATTACAGAGTTATTGCCCTTTGTATTTTTTCCTTGTCCGGAGTATAACTTGTAACCTTTTCCGGAGTATAAGTTGTAAAGTACTGATTGGATTTCAAAACAATTTCATACAATGGTCAAGCACAATGAGAGGAAGTGCAGTGCACAAGAACCATAACTCTATCTATAGGAATACAGAGTTATTGCCCTTGACTTTTCCTTGTCCAGAGTATAACTTTTAAACTACTGGTTGGATTTCAAAACAATTTCATACAATGGTCAACCACAATATGAGGAAGTGCAGTGCACAAGAACCATAACTCTATCTATAGGAATTACAGAGTTATTGCCCTTAGTTACTTTTCCTTGTCCATAGCATAACTTGAAAAGAACTGGTTGGAATTCAAAACAATTTCATACAATGGTCAAGCACAACCTGTGTAACCCAGCCAAAAATCTGGAAAAAAAACTAATGTAAAAATTTCTTTTTCATACTCTTCTTCTTAATCCTAATAACTTCATCATTTCTAAAGCAGTATTGCGGGGGTATTAATCACATTTAGTGATAGTTCTAGTTTACATTCGTTTATTTCTTTTTTTCCCTTCTTTCTTTCTTTTTGAAATGTACTTGTTATCTAATGCCAATATTACTTTCTAATTTATACTTTTGTTGCGTGACAGAATATTGTAATTGTACCAATCATGTGAACAAGACTATGTACCATGACTGTACACGTCTAAATAAAATATCTGTTCTGTTCTGTTCTGTAATAATGAATTAGGAAACAGTGCCATTTTTTATTCTGCCCCCACCCCCATCCCCCATTAGCTTCAGTATGCAGATAAAAACCTGGAACAGTTTTTAGTGACAAAAAGAGGATCGGGAGCTCAGCAAATAAGGGTAGTTCCAGGACTGGTTGGCCCAGTGTCAGGATAATGTGACTGGGTGTGGTATTGTGCCACTGGTCTACTTATTACAGAGGTGATACTGCAGTGTGGCAGTCTTGAGTTGTCATAGTATTCAAATGACTGAAATACTGTTGGTGGGAAATTAAATCTAAGAGAGAGGTTTGGAACTGTAATTGAGATTGATGTTGTCACTCTCAGTGATACTGAGCTGTAATTAAAAGACATTAGAGGAAAGATATGAAAATAATTATAATTAAAAATTATTTGTATACACTTAAAACCAGTACTGGAATACAAGTACTAATTATGTCATTATGAAATAGTTTTAAGTTTAAAACTGATGGTGTGCCTTGAGTTAATATTTGAGTTATCTGAGTTAATTGATTACATTGCCACAGACACATCTGTGTGTAGTGTAGTCTTGGACCTAGTTTTTTGTCTCATTACATTGATCAAATCTCTTCATGATTTGTAAATGTGTTAGTGTCAGACAAAACCTTGGTGGCACTTTATTTTGTGAAGACCTGGGGCCTGTTTTACTAAACTTTGTAAAAAAAACCTTCAATACTAAATTCACAGATGTAAAATAGTATAATTCTTATGTTTTTTTCTTCAGAAAAAGAGATGAGTTTGTACAAAGAAATCATGCTATGAAATTGTCACCTCTTTAGGTTTAAAGAATAACTAGATACTTTGTGCAACAACTTTACGACTAGGATCAAATTTGTAAGAAGTTTTGTGAAATGGCCCTCAGTTCTTTAGTTTGAGACCAGCAATGGACTCAAGACCTTTACCTGAGTTGACATAAGACTAGTTCTTGACTTCAGAGATAGGAGATAATGATATGGAGATTTGTTACAGACTACGGGTACGTCGCTGACCTGGATCATGATGCAGCTTGCGACATATCCGGAGGTCCAGCAGAAGGTTAGAGAGGAGGTACTGCGTGAGATCCCTGACCCCAACACCCCCATCACACACCCCCTCCTGGACCAGCTTCAGTATATGACCTGCGTTATAAAGGAGACACAGAGGTAATCCTGTTAATACATGGTTACCACCAATTTCTTTTTATACCCACACTTCACAGAAATGTGGGCTATGTAGGAAACACACTGGTCACATCATATCCTGTCCAGTCCTACACTCACATTACATTAAGACAAGGTGGGATGCAGGATATTGATTACCTTTAGTGATGGTCTATAAATATCAATGTGATTTTTATTTCTCTTTGTTTTGACCATTTTCTGTCCTTTTAAGACTAAATCAACTCACTATATTCTGTCATTTGCATTGTCTCCACCACTGTAAATACATTTTTTTTATTCAATTCAATTCAGTTAGCTATTAACATTGGTCTGACCTGATATTTGATGTTTAAAAATTCTCATAATTATGGGCTGTTAACAATTACCGGTAAAAAAGAATTATGACTTCAGTGGAAATATCTCAGATGTTTGATTATGGTCATGTTAATTGTTAATCAGACATTACTACCGTATGGAAATTTTTGGAATTTCATGTTGTTAGTTTAGAGACAAATGGGTATAAACACATGTAGGATTTCTACTCCTAATTGCTGTTTGATGCTTTGTTTTGGTTCATGCAAAACTAAAGATGCTATTGATCATGCTTCAGTTATATCAGTGACAATATTATGGTATTAAATCCCTATTTACACCTGTTTTTGTTGTTATTTATCTTAGCTTTTACAATGAAAGACAACAATGAGATAGTGATAGAACTCCATTATCTATTATAATTGAAGCTTGCGATGGACAAACAAACATAAAAGGCTTACATTTTATTTAATGCCAATAATTACAAATACAAGCAAAAGAACAGGAATTATGTTAACCTAAACAAAATAAGTATAAGGCAACCAAAGCAGGAAGAATTGTTAACATTTAAGCACATGTTCATCTCTAACACCTTGAATATTCAACTTAGAAATTACATGTTAGCATCAAATGATTACTATGTAACAAATTTTTAACTGCATCAGATTGCCGTTTTAGATTTTAAATAATTGTCTAACACTAATCATTGTTCTCTTTTGGGTTAAAAAATAATTTTTTTTATAAAAATTCTTGGTTAATTTTCTAGCTCACCTAAACACAATGTGTTCAAGGTGAGCTGTTTATGACCGATGAATGTCCGGCGTCTGTTGTTCGGCGTCCGTTGTCAACATTTAACTTAAAATGGCACTTCCTCCTAAACCACTGGGCCAATTTTAGATAAACTTTACAGGAATGTTCCTTGGGTAAAGCCCTTTCGTAGTTGTTCAAAGAATTTGATTCCATGCAGAACTCTGGTTGCCATGGCAACAGAAAGAAAAAACATATCAAAATTTTGAAAATCGTCTCCTCAAAAACTATTGGCAAGATTTCAAAGTTATTTGGCACAGATATTCCTTGGGTCACGCTCTACCAAGATTGTTCAAATTATTTTGATCCATTGAAAATCATGGTGGCCAGGGGCGAAGCCTGTTTTCTTATATGTATATATTAAAAACTTCAAATATCTTCTCCTCTAAAAGTACTGGCTGGAAAATTATTTTGATCCGTTGAAAAACATGTCCGCCAGGGGGCGGAGCCCGTTTTCCTTATACAAATTTGAAAAATCTTCTTAGCCAAAAGTACTGGCTGGATTTCAAAGTTATTTGGCACAGGTTTTCCTAAGGTCACTCTCTACCAAGATTGTTCAAATAATTTTGATTTGAAAAACATGGTCGCCAGGTGGCAGAGCCCGTTTTCCGTATATGTATTTAGTACAAATTTGAAAAATTTTCTCCTCCAAAAGAACTGGCTGGATTTCAAAGTTATTTGGCACAGATATTCCTTAGGTCACTCTTTACCAAGATTGTTCAAATTATTTTGATCCATTGAAAAACATGGCCGCCAGGGGGGGCTAAGCCCGTTTTCCTTATATGTATATAGTACAAATTTGAAAATTCTTTTTGTCCTAAAGTACTCACTTGATTTATGGCTGGTAGAGGGCAGAGCCCATTTTCCACAATATCATAAGATATTTGCTGTTTCTTTTCCTCCCACTAATACCTGGTTCTCAGGTGAGCGACCCAGGGCAATCATGGCCTTCTTGTTTTATTTTCTTTTAGTATATGTCTAATGAAAAGAGAGAGGTAGCTGTTGTTATTTTTGTTGTTATTCCTCCTGTGATCCTGATTCTTGTTGCAGACTCTTCCCAGTGGTTTCCTCTACAACTCGTGTCACCCTTGAAGATGACAAGATAGGAGACATGTTCATTCCAGCTGGGACAGTCATAGCTCTCCATATAGCAGCTTTGCACAGGCTAGTCTGATTCCAGTACTTATGTAACCAAGAAAAATCCCATTGCTGAGGACCTTTGGTATAGGAGTCGAACCACTCCACTAAATCGTCACAAAAGCTAGCTCAATAGAAAAGATGTAACAGTGCCATTGTGTACCTCTACTACACTTATTTCTGTTTTATTAGTCCCCTACGGTTGTTTATACCAGAGGGACTATAGGTTTGCCCTCCATCTGTCTGTCCTCTGTCTGTCTGGATGTCAGGAAATCTGGATCCCACAATAACTTAAAAACCGTTTAAGATAATATTATGAAACTTGCTATGTGAATAGATGGCAGTATGGAGATTCTGCACGTCACTTTGTTTTGTTTTGTTTTTTTCGGACCAAAATTTTGGTTGCTATGGTAATGGAGAAATTTTGCACCTCACCGGTAGGGGACTCACGTGTTGGTGAAACACCAGTTACTTGTATTTATTGGGAATAAATTCTTACGGTTAATACTATTGTCCCTGATAGTTTTTGGTTTCATAGAATGTCCTGGCCTAAACAAACTTAAGATATATAAAAAATAGTGTTAAGAATTAAAAAGGTAATCATGAAATAGTTAGTCCTTTATCAGGATATGTGACGGGGTGTGGTATTATGCCACATATATGGTGTTAAACTGTTGTGTGAAAGTGCTGTATCTTCAAATGACTAGATTCCTCTACGTGTTTTCTTTGTTGGACCATTACTTTGTGCCTCAGAGGTCATGAAAAAGTGATACCTCAATAGCGGTTCAAACACTAATCATAGGATTCCTTGACAACAATTGATTTTTATTTCTACCATCTTTATAGAATATACTACAGTATCTTTGAATATAGTTTTTAATATATCATATCATAGGGTTTGCATATCTTGCAATATAATAGAAGAATGAGTGATTGCCATTGATGAGGACACCTTTGATATTATTTTTTTGTTTGTTTTATTTTCAACAGGTCAGAAGAAAACTGGAATAACCCAGAGGAGTTTATCCCAGAAAGGTTTAAGGATGAGGTACCTCCATACATGCACTTGCCCTTCCATACTGGACCATACATGTGTATAGGACACAAGTTTGCCATGTTTGAAATTAAAACTGTATTAGCTTGTCTTTTGAGACATTTTGAGTTTAGTCTTGTTCCAGATTTTAAACTACGAAGAGTTCAGGATCTTGTTGTGAAGCCAAAACCTCCGTTACAATTAATGGTGCGGAAAATTTCATTTTGAATGTTGAGAAAACCAGATCCAGATACAGGTTTTTTGTTTAGTGGGGATGAATAGTTTGAAATCTCCATATAAATGATACTTGATTGTAGATTTAAAATGTGGATTGGGGAACACGTCTTTGTTGATTTTAGGGGGTGGGGGGGGAACTTCGCCCCCCCCCCCCCCTTAAATCTGTCCATGAAAATTATGATCAAATTTGAGAGGAAATTTCTTTGTGAACAATAACATGTCCCAAACAGAAAATTAATCAATGAATATAATCATCACTCATCAAGAGACATTGAAACTTTTTAGAATATTAATCAGTAATTAAAAAATTCTCAAAATTGACCGCCACATTTTTTATATTGTATTCACCCATGTAAATCATGAGTTATATTTTTATATATACAGTGCTTTCAAGGATTTTAGCATTCAAAATTTGTCTATACAACAGTTATTCTATTACAGAGTATTTTTCTTATTATTTTTGTATCATTTCCATTTTTTGTTAAAATCTACACTGTGGACCATAATGTTCAAACACACATACTTTTCATGTTAAATACATTTGCCTTTTGAAAAGAAACTTGCAATTATTCATCCATCTGACTTGCTTGTCCAGAAAATATCACAAAAACTACTGGATGGATTAACTTCAAACTTGGAATATACCTATTGTGTGTTCAGTGAAGGCCACCGTTCACTCACGTCAGTTAACAGTTGCGAATTGATACTCTGTTTGCATTCAACACACTGTGGTATAACTGGTGCAGACGGTCACGTTCACGACTGTTTAGATCAATGAACACAGGGCAGGTGGAAAGTAGAAGTGCAGTGCAAAAGAACAATAACTCTTAACTGAGTTACTTTATATCATATCTTTTGTTTATTTTTCTTGTCCAGAAAATAACTTGAAAACTAATGAATGAATTAGTTTCAAACTTGAAATAAAGCTACTTTGATATAAAGGGAATGCAGTGGACAAGAATCATATTTTATTCCCTTTATTTATATTCATTATCTATAAGTTCAAACTATTTTATGCATTACTCTAACTTGGAGAAGCATGGCCTGGTTCTATATGGCTCTCAGGTTATCATATAATGGCATTCAAATTTCACGATACATTGTATTTACTATTGTAGTGTTAATGCTTTTCAAGTTTAGATAATATTTAGGCAAACTGAATCAATTCTCTATTTGGTAATTACAAATGTTATTGACATTATGATCTTAGCTTTTATAATTCTTTTTAGCTCACCTGAGCACGAAGTGCTCAAGGTGAGCTATTGTGATCACCTTTTGTCCGTCGTCCGTGCGTCCGTCCGTCCGTCGTCAAAATTTTGCTTTAAAGAACATCTCTCCTGAACCGCTGCAGATTTTGACAAACTTCACAGGAATCATCCTTATGATGCCTCTATCAAAGTTGTAAATTATTCAGATTGGTTGAAAAAGTAGGTCACAGGGGCTAATATAGATTTTAAAAACTCAAACTTTGAATCTATCTTCTGCAAAACTGCAAGGCATAGAGCTTAGATATTTGGTATGTAGCATCATCTTATGGTTCATTACCAAGATTGTACAAATCATAGCCCTATGGTGATAAATGCCCCCGCACCAGGGGTCACTTGTTTTACATAGAGTTATATAGGAAAATCTTTAAAAATCTTCTTCTGTAAATCCATAAGGCCCAGAGCTTAGATATTTGGTATGTAGCATCATCTAATGGTTCATTACCAAGATTGTTCAAATCATAGCCCTATGGTGATAAATGCCCCCGCACCAGGGGTCACTTGTTTTACATAGATTTAAATAGGAAAATCATTAAAAATATTCTTCTATAAATCCAGAAGGCCTAGAGCTTAGATTTTTGGTATGTAGCATCATATAATGGTTCATTACCTCAGTTGTTCAAATCATAGCCTTGCGGTGATAAATGACCCCGCACCAGTGGTCACTTGTTTCACATAGAGTTACATAGGAAAAGACCTAGAGCTTAATCTATAGATTTGATGTGAAATATTGTCTAGTGGTCCGTACCCACATAATTCATATAGACCAATCATAAAAAAAATATTTTGCAATATTGCTAGTTTGAGAGATTATGACTAGATAATGGTTAAAATTTGGCCCTTGATTGAATCACTTTTTACTTTAAATTACATACTTGATATATGTTTTATATTAAAATCAGTATCTACGATTGAAAAATGATAAAAAGAAGAGAATATATTGTGTCAATTGTATATTAATAAAGGTTTTCTTTAAGAAAGATATGAAAGTACAGATAATCGTATTGTTGGTAATAAAAACACATTCGGTCGTTTTAGGCTATGATATTATTAACCAATGAAAAATTAGGAAACTATTCAGCCCTCCATTTCCAGTATCAGTTTGGTAGGTATACGATTCTCTTCAGAAATTTCAACAAATTATCGAAGATCATTAATCTAATAGACCTAAAAAGCGATTGAAAAGTAGGTCAGTAGGTCAAATCTTAGAAAAACCTTGTTTACACACTGGAGGCCACAATTTTGATTCAATCTTCCTCAAACTTGGTCAGCACAAATGTCCTCAGGTGAGCGTCTTTAGGGCCATCTTGGCCCTCTTGTTTTTTAAACTTTTCTATTTAATTTTTTTTTTTTAAATATTTTGTTAGAATTTATGTCTTCAATTTCTGTGGTAAATTCTTATCAGGGTAAAGACACATTATTATAGTATGCTTTCAATGAGGTAAGGTGGTTTAGTTTGTTAAACATTTTGTCAGAGTTATTATTGGTCTTCTGCAAGGTGTTATCAATCAATTATTTAGTGCTAGATTTTCATATTATAGGTTCGTATTATTACACATGCATTTTGTTGTTTCACATAAATATAATACATGCATGGACATTTCAACACGTTATGTAAGAAAAAATAAAGCTAAATTGATGGATAAATAAATATAAATGCACGTGTATGGTAAATGATAGACTATATATAAAGGTTGAATCGTGTGTGTAGTTTTATAATTTATACATTATTACATTTTATGCAAATAAATAATAAAACTATTTCTGTATTTGTCTTACACTCATATTTCTATTTCATTTTTAGGAAAGATTTATTAAGAATCCTCATATATTATCTTCAGGCTTCAGAGATGTTCGATCGCTGCGGGGAGGTTGTGGGTTCGCTCCCTTGACTGGACATTCCAAAGTCGTTAAATGATCTTGGTATTTCGTTTGCGCTTTGCGTTCAGCACATAAGAATATACGAAGGACATTTCATCAAGTTCGTGAAAGCACTAATACAACCTTGATTATGTTTAATCAATACAACTTCAGTTGAATACCGTTAACTGGCACCAGGCTCCGTGTTCTCGAAATATTTTAGTAAGATTTCGGGCTCTTATTTGAGCATTATACTCAAATCCCAATTGAAACTAGAACTGCCATTGTAATGGCGCAAATACCCCCCGCATGTCGCTTTGTCACAGGAATGAAGTTAACAGTTTTTGTTTCAAGTTTCATCTTGATGCCTTTTATACTTTTTGAGTTGCAGCCTGGACAAAAATTAAATATGAAAATTTACAAAGGGCAATAACTCCAAAATTACGTGACAAAGAGTTATTGTTCATCGTCACTGCACGCCCCCTAAATGAGATCTATCGATATATGAAGTTTCATCTTGATGCCTTTTATACTTTTTGAGTTACGGCCTGGACAAAAATTAAGTATGAAAATTTACAAAGGGCAATAACTCCTAAATTACGCGACAGAGAGTTATAGTTCTTAGTCACTGCACGCCCCCTCTATGAGATCTATCCACATATGAAGTTTCATCTAGATGCCTTTTATACTTTTTGAGTTACGGCCGACAAAAATTAAATATGAAAATTTACAAAGGACATTAACTCCAAAATTATGCGACAGAGAGTTATGGTTCTTGATCACTGCACTCCCCCTCAATGTGATCTATCCACATATGAAGTTAAATCTTGATGCCTTTTATACTTTTTGAGTTACAGCCCGGACAAAAAAAAACCGACAGACGGACGGACGGCCGGACGGTGAGACGGCCAGACAGACAAGCTGATTCCAGTATACCCCCCTTACAACTTCGTTGTGCGGGGGGTATAACTAATGGGCATAGTCTGAGTTTTTCGATTTTTCGAGAATACGGGGCCTATTCTGCGTTTCCGGTTGATAAGTCAGCGCGCATGATTTCCTCGTGCAATGTGGCTCATTGAAATTATACTCGCTCAATTTATATGCTTCATAATGGCGGACGAAATTTCTGAACAGATCAAAACTGGTCTTGTCTGCATATGATATTTATGCGTTTTTTTTCTTCAGAATGTTTATTACGTTGTGGTGCTTTTGTGAAAGGCATGCGCCGATTTTAAGAAAGGATAGATTTAGTCTAAGATGATGAAAGAAGCAACACCATCGGCTAACTTTTATTTTAAAGGCCTGTTAGACTCTGATACAAGATACATTTGAAAGAGTTAGCGAATTGCGCACACAAATAGTTTGAATGTGTTTAAAGAAAAAAAAAGAGAAAAAAAATATAGACTAGAATATCAAATAAAGACGAGAATACTGAAGAACGTATTATCGTAAAATCTAGAGACAATCCATCTTTTTTTAGATAAACTGAACTGTAAACTGCCGTATTTGATTTAACGCCTATTTTTACACATATATTCAATGGCGTTGCACATTAAAAGAAAGACACAATGCTAAAACTATATAAATATATGATTCAAGAGGAACTGTCCTAGGCATAAAACAGACATGTCGAAAAAACAACAACAAAAAACAAAAACAAAAACCCTCAGGAGCAAGACTCAAAATCCATGAAATACAATGTTTGAAGAGTTTTCTTGAAGATTTCAACTGATTTAGAATTTCTTACATGTAGTGGAAGGTTGTTCCACATTTTCGGTCCAGCAGTACTAAAGCTTCTATCACAAAAGGTTTTACGTTTGTTAAAGGTACAGTGTTGCATCCTGAAGCAGAGCTTGAAGATCTTAATCTTCGTCTTGGTTCCTGATCTGACAATAACTCAGTTAAATAGGCAGGGGCTTGGCTAATTGAACAATTTTACATGAATGTTAACAACTTAAAACTCTATCCTTGGTTTGATAGGAAGCCAATCCAGTTGTACAGAGCTTGTTTTGAGCTGTCTTACTTTTTACGCCTTAAAACAATTCAGCACACATGTTTTGGATTCTTTGCATTTTTTTTGTAATTATGAAGAAAATACTATTGCAATAGTCTAAATGTGAGATTACTTGTGACAGTACAATAATTTCTTGTAGCATCACTGATAATTCTTTTAACATGGTCTTTGAAACTTAGATTTTCATCCAAAAATGACTAGATATCTAATACATTTTGACTGAATTTTATCAAAATCAATGTTTATTTCACTCACTATACATTGACATTGTTACTTAAATGTCGGCTATGCTAAGGAAGGTCGCAAAGTGAAGAAAACAACAACAACAACCCGTGGGACCTGAGGGACTAAGTGATAGGAAGCCAGCGACCATAACGACTTGATCGCAGGGCCTCTTGTTTTGAACTGAATTTAACTAATCCGGGGTAAAAACATTATTGATAAACATACAGAAAAATGTTGTGTTTTTTAATTTTAATGATCGTATTAAGATTTTTTCGTTCTTTGCTCAGAATCTGGTACATGAACATTCACACATTCCAGACTTGCACTGGACCGAACAGAAAGGAGGACACCCTGACCCGCCCCCTTGCGGGCACTTCATTTCAGGACTGCAGTGGTCTGAAACATATCAATAGTCTATCAAGCACATATCAGTGGTCTATCAAGCACATATCAATGGTCTATTAACCACACGTCAAGGTTCTATCAAGTACATATCAATGGTCTATCAAGCACATATCAATGGTCTATTAAGCACACACCAATGGTTTATTAGGCACACAAGGTTCTATCAAGTACATATCAATGGCCTATCAAGCACACATCAATGGTCTATCAAGCACACATCAATGTTTTATTAGGCACACATCAATGTTCTATCAAGCACACATCAATGGTCTATCAAGCACACATCAATGGTCTATCAAGTACACATCAATGGTCTATCAAGCACACATCAATGGTCTATCAAGCACACATCAATGGTCTATCAAGCACACATCAATGGTCTATCAAGTACACATCAATGGTCTATCAAGCACACATAAACACTATATCAAGCACACATCAAGGTTCTATCAAGTACACATCAATGGTCTATCCAGCACACATCAATGGTATAACAAGCACACATCAATGCTATATCAAGCACACATAAACACCATTCCAAGCACACATTAACGCTATATCAAGCACACATCAATGGTTTATCAAGTACACATAAATGCTATATCAAGCACACATAAACGCTATATCAAGCATACATAAACGCTATCTCAAGCACACATAAACGCTATCTCAAGCATACATAAACGCTATCTCAAGCACACATCGAAGCGCTATCAAGCCCATATCAAGCCCCTATTGCAAAGCACATCTGATTTATATGACGCAAACATGTCAATGGAGAGATGATCCATAGCCCGTAAGTTTGTATCATCTGACAAAGGGTTGAAGTATTATTTCACCACTTCCAAGGATATAAATATAGACCCAATGGCAATGTGTGGATAAGTTTTGTTATCAGAATGTATACTTTAATTTAAAATTAAATTACATTTAGCTTTGATAATCTTCTTTACTGGAGTATGATAATTATAAATAATTATTTTAATCATGCTTATTTGTTACGCTTATACGCATGGCCTATTTGTTATACAGTCAAATCTGTCTTAAGCAGTCAGTCAAGGAGATCAAGAAAATGTGACCGCTAAACAGAGGTGACCGCTAAATGGAGGTCAAACATATAACAATATGCTGGTTTGGTAGTGTCAAAACTGACCGTTAAATACAGGTTGACCACTTAATACAGGTTCGACTGTATTGTGTAGTGCTACTTACATATAATGTGTAGTATATGGCTTCATAATTACGTATACTGACATGTGTAACAGAACACTTTACTTTATATACATATTTCTATTTAACTGTACCACCCATACAACGTAGAGAGTGTTTGTTTTGAGTGGATATGGGTTATATCTCAACGAGTAGTGTTTTCACGAGCGAGTAGTGCGAGTGAAAATGTGAAAATCGTATCACTTCGAGATGAGATATAACCCATATCCACTCAAAACAAACATTTTTTTTTATATTTTATGCTAATTACTGCTACATTTCCTTTATAAATAAAAAAGTAGTCCCGGCAGATCTATATCATCACACTGTGGGATATGGATTTTATCTC
Organism: Solen grandis; assembly: GCA_021229015.1. NCBI lineage: Eukaryota > Metazoa > Mollusca > Bivalvia > Adapedonta > Solenidae > Solen > Solen grandis. Next base: position 36,823,517 of record CM037779.1, on the reverse strand, counting down.
ACTGATAGAACACACTTCAGTATTTCATCAGTTAGCATAAAATAATTTGTTATTTAGTATTGATTCTTTATTCCTCAAACCACATGTATCTATGTTTTGAGAGTATGAATAAACTGTAATCAGTTTGAGAGGTCATCGGTTGAATCTTTCCATTACATTACTTTTACCCCGATATAAAATGAAACAATTCACGAATATTTCTTTATCAAAATGCGTTTTCGTTGAAATTAGAAAAAAACAAAAAAACAAACAAACAAAAAACAACAACAACAACAACAACAACAACAACAAACAAATCGTTATAGTCAGAGTGGGATATATAAAAAGCCTGAACAAACATCATCATTATTTCTGTTTTCTACATGGTACAGTTGTATTAATATTAAATGACTTGACGCCAGAACAGGTATAACCCCGCCCCATGTGTTTATCGGA
>CM037779.1:36772982-36822982 GCA_021229015.1 Solen grandis | reverse complement strand
ACAATCGTATCACTTCTCGATGAGATGTATTCCATATCCACTCAAAACAAACAAATATCCTCCATATATTAGATCAGTATATTATCATACTCTCTGATTTGTAAGTTTTAGAGAAAACAACATATAGCAGTTATATGTATCTTTATTGATATATTTTGTATATATATAATTGGAGATAAGTAATACTACATCTTGACATGAAGAAATGAAAAATACTATTTATCAATATTAATGAATCATTTTATTAACCCCGAAAATTTCAGATCATGTGTTTTAATAGGAGGGCAGTTATCTTGGTAATAAAAGAGGCAAGCAAGTAATAAAAATATAAACAGATATGCTAAAGGAAGAAAATATTTTTTGTTTTAAACAAAAGATGATTACGGCATTCAGTCGAATAAAACAATTAAATCGTATTGCTAATCATTCTGCAAAAGAAACCTAATTTGTGGTCTTTTGAAAATATGCAGTTGTTGTCACATTAAAAGCTTTTTTTTTGCATCTATTTACCTAGCATTACACTAACAGGGAAATGTATCAATGTACATTACAGAACATAATAACACCATTACAACGTTGAGCTTTGTGCCTCCATAATGTCACGTCAGACATAAATAGTAAATGGGAAACGAAATAAAAATCATCAGATCGAAATTAAAAACATGAACTTATATAGAATTACAAACCTTGGTTAAAGTATGCATCTCCTTACACGAGAAGGTAAATCTAAACCGTCTACATTGTAAGCCATTATCTCGATTAATACGCAAAATATATTTGACAATTTGATTTTATCAGATATCATTCTCATAGAGATGACATTGTGTTCATTTAGTAAGTATGCATGTATATGTTTATATTTTCATGTTCATCATGATACTGGCTATTGTTTTCAGTATGATCATTATCGGGCTCCTTGTAGATATTGTGATTATCGTGTTTTGATCATTGTGATTATTCTAATCGATCTGTTCACCAGCTACTAACACCGAATCAACATCCTCTCTGACTCCGTAGTATTCATGTGGAAATGCACTGTCATATTTTAAGTCTTGTATATCGTTTCGGTAAGACTTATTAATCTTATATGGGATTCAATTTCTATAGCAGGTAGCTATAGTTTCTACATCATACATTGGTTCTTGCGACTACATGGCCGTCAAAGAAAAGTTCAGTGTGATGGCTTCATATCTGATGGTCATCGAATAATTGATTGGATGCCTCGAGATATATAATATCCTTGGGATTTCCATGGCTGTAAAGTCAATCCATATCCAGCTGTAGGTAACATCTCCGATATTTATAGTTTCAGCTAGTTCAGTCTAATGTACTACCATGAAACTTTAGAGACTGCAGGAATTATATCAGGACCTGTATCTTCCTCGTCGTCAGGACTACTGTCATTCTTAATACCGTGTGCAAAGGATGTTTCGCAGTTTTTCAACCAGTTTACTTTCCCTACATCCATAATGTACGTCTAAATTTAGCCATCGAAATTGTTGCAAGCCGACATCACGAATCTCATTTGCCTTTAAATTGTTGAGATTTATAACAATAATATTTCGGCTAGGATCTTGATAAAAACATACAATCGTCTGACGAAAGAGTACATTCACCAGACCGACACAATGAAACAGTAACATATATTCATACAATCACACTTAGAAACCTTCTTCAAACTATGCTTCTCCTAGGACGTGAAATTTAAGTCACACAATTCAAACTGGGAATCATTATCGCGATTATTCCTAGATCGAGATGACTGGTTGGCACTATGAGTTTCAGTCCTGAAACTGTCAAAATCAATATCAGTAGGATTGTAATTGCATTCTGGCATCCTGGAGCGTTCATTCTTTCCGAATTCAAAACCAAAACGCCCACGTTTACTGTATTTATATTTACATTCAGCCGGTTAAAGTTAATGTGCCATGGTGCTGAGGAATTATCTCAAGACCTGCCTCTAGACCAGTATTTTCATCGTCGTCAGAAGTACTGTCATTTTTAAATGCTGGAGCACAAAGGTTTCTTCGCAGTCGTTCAATCAGTTTACTTTGCCTACATTCATAATTCAAGTCTAGTTTTAGTCTTCGAAATGCACACAAGCGTGCATCACGAATCTCACACGTATCTAAATTGTCGAAATTAACAACAATGATATTTCGACTAGGATCTTTAACATACTTATCCCAAAATATTTTGAAATTCAAACACACAGTCGTCCGTCGAGAGATAGTACTTACAAAGAAATATAACACTTCTTTCGCTATTTTCTATCATTTCTAACACTTGTTCCTCCTTGTTCCTTTCGCCAAAAACAATATCAACAAGAAATATCTTTAAAAAAGATATTCGGCGTAGGATGAAAGAAAAACGAGATTTTCATTCATGCATAAATCTACTTTAATTAAGAAACTTATAAATGGAAATATATGCAAAACACATTTCAAAGACTCTAATGTTATGATAGGTTATAAAAGCATTGTTGTAAATAATTGTAAAAAACATGTCTAATTTTGGTAGTGAACAATGATGAATGGCAATGTTTTTAACAAGGTTTATTTTGCAAATAAGAAAATAGTCCACGAGATGTGTACAACAACAGGAATGTAGCAAAAAAAAAGTACAATTTTAAAATAATGTCTATATATATTCAAAACAAAATGTACAGTAAAGAATGACTAGACTATTATACAAAAGACACGACTGACCATTATCGTAAACAGGCTTACCTGCACCATAAAAAATTGTAAAATGATTAAAATCAGAATATGAAATGATTTGATATAACAAATATTCAGAGTACCTCCAAATGTTCTTATTTAAAAGCAGTGTAATGTTATAAATTATCCTATGAACTATAAAAAAATCTATGATAATCCGCTGCATAAAACCTAATTTAGTTCCAGGCTGATCATGTAATGAGCAGTTATCTGCTCGTTGTAGTTAGGACATACAATTTTTTCTTCACCTTTATTTTATTTCTTACTGACAAAAGCTTGTTCAGGTCTGATTTTATCAGTTGTAAACTGTATCAAAATAGTTTATACAGGCATATACATTAATGATCAGCACCTTAAAGCATAGATTCATTGATAAAGGACTTCTAGAACATTCCGAGGAAAAGCGCGCGAAAGACCGACGCACAACAAATTTAGTACGCTCTAGAAATAGTTCAGTATTTTTTCTATGAAATATACTTATTTATAGACGGTAATACAAAAAATTATATCTGTAAATAGGCTTGTTTGATATTTGTTCATATCATTATTGCATATGACAATTATGATATAAAAGCGTTATTAGTTGTTTTGGTTTTGGCGAATTAATTTTCAATGAGAGCATCTCGGCAGGCTGGAAGAATTCAATATACATAGTAATTAAGGGGTTTCATGTCATAACACGGTGGATTCTTTTTTGTTGTTTTAAATCATTTTCACAAAGTAGCATTCCTCAATTGATGGAAAAGGATTGTATTTAACTTACTGAAATCACTTTCATGTTTACATCAAAAAGAAAAGTAATAACACCAAGCTGAATGATATATACAAGCTGCACCCCTTATTTACAGTAATTTTATAGTCCATAACGATGCGTTAACCAATAACAGGAGTCCTTTTATTCAGCTTAGAATTATTTACCGCTGTTAACGTACATTTGATTGGTTTAAGATGCGAGTTGAAATCGAAATTATACAGCTACGCCGAAAAAATGGAATCGTCAGTTTATAACCAGCTTTCTTGAGAATTGGAAGTACAGATCCTTCAAGCCATTTATAAACCTCGTCGTTATCCACACAGAATGAAATGAAAATATTAGCATCCGCATTACATGTGTACTTATTCTTCAACAGCTTTCTCTTTAACAGCATCAGTTCATGCTTAAAGTAAAACGAAATAATAACTATCAGGAGACTAGTCACACCTAAAGCACCTGCAACTGATGATAGTATGACTGTGACTGAAAAGGTGGAGTCAACTGAACAGTGTAACAATTCAGAAGAAATAACAGATGCAGACATGTTCGCACCGTTGACAGAACATAATAAACTGCCGTTTGAAAATCGGATCCAGTCTCCGACCCATAAATTGTCACAGTCACAGACAACAGGACGACTTCCGAAATGAATCTGATTCAACTTAATTCGTTGGATGGAATTCGGTAACCGTTCAATGTTATGGTTATCTACGTTGATTGAAACATCGATGAGGTTGAATATGGCATCATCACTAAAATACTGAAGGGCGTTGTCACTTAAATCAATGTTTTGAATTCGATGGAGATAGTTTCGATTTTCAACTATTTTGATATGGTTGCCAACGAAACGAATGTCTAACTTGTCATCATTCCAGTGCACAATTGGCATATCACTTGGGAGGCTACTGAGGTCTTTGTATGAACAGTTAACGAATATTCTTCCTTGACTCGGCTGATCCAAACAGTTACACATATATGGGCAGTTCTCTTCTAGTTCGCATGTCAATATTCTAAAGTCTCCAACTGCATGCATCTGTACGAGATCAATGCCTTTCATACGCTCTGGTTTACCACATATCATTTTTCGCCTATATTAAGGGCGGGGAACATTGTAGTGGGTAAATACTGCATGGACGATAAAATAGGGTACAAGTTGTAGTCACAATACAAAGATGCACTGTCCATCCATATCATAACATCTGCATATTTATATAAAGTTGTGTAATCCTTGATTCCGACAAGTGAAAAAATTAGAAATATTTCACCAGAGGTTTTATTTAAGTTTATTTCACCAGGTCCATACAAAAAGTCCTCATTAGCTTTGACGCCTAAGATATTTGTCTGGGTCTCTAAAGCACAATTCTCGTAGCTTAATTTGCAAAATGCTCCTGGTCGTAATATATTTGTTACATCAACCTCTTTAAAGGAATACGCTCGGCTGATAACAACTAGGTTTTAATTGAAAGATATTGATGTAAATAAACCAATTTAATTACTCATTTCATTAAATCAATCGTAATAAGAAAGAAATTGCAAGTTAAAGACGTCTATTTACACCAATTTGCTCCGAGACATGGGCGCAGACATTGTTTACGTCTCGTGGTCTCGCGAGACTTTTTTTCAACAATCGTGACGTCACAGACACACTTCCGGTTGCGTACATACATTGAAATATAGAAGGGAATTACGTGTGTTGTGGAGAAATTGTTTGAAAAATGTTTATTATTTGAATATGATGAAAATATATTATTAAAAGATTACACTATGATCATTTTATTGTTTTCTTACTCGTGAGTGAGAGAGTCTGGAGCCCTCGTCCTATGACCTTTGTATGCCAGAATGGTAATGAATGCAACTTCTAAAACAGAATCATTCAGAACTAAGGTGTGAAAATCCGTATGGCTCGTAATGCACGTAAGTTCATCTAAATTTCCAACAACCAAGTCACTCGATTTGCAACATACATTTTCCATATTGGATGGCATCATAACACAGTTATCACACAGACAAAAGTCCTCAGCACATAAATATTCCTCCTCCCGTACGTCATTGTCTTGAAGCAGTTGCAGCTCTTCCTCAGTATATTCGGGCTCAAAGTCGTAAGGAACTATACACTCCATTTTAAGAAATATCTCAAAAACTTTATTAAACTTCCTGCTATAGTGATCGAACCATAACTAAAGTCAATACCCCTTGTCACGCAATCATTTATGCACATTCTCACAAACATCCTATTTTAATTGCGCAAATCATTACAATTTTTAAACAGTTTTTTAATCAAACATATAAATATATAAAAGGGGCGGTATCATGTAAGTAGAAATCTAATTGCAATGACGGTAACTGTGAAATACTATAGAGACGAATCAAAGGGACACCGTGTTGTAATTATGATTAACACACCTAATTGCTCGCAATTTAGCAAAATAATGTAAATTATGCTAACTACGCTCTATATATCACAATAACATGAGCCCATTGCGATACGATACTTTTACTTACATATATTTATTTAAACAGATTTTTCCGTAAAATAGCATAATATAGATTATTATAATATAAAACGACGATTCAACACTTTTCTTTCATATTTATATAATGCATTTAGTATGTTTGTGGTGATGATTATACTCTACATGTCCGTTTCAGTAAAACGTGCACATCAATTGTCTGTTGACATGGTGACTCGGTCGCACGCTTCGTTTTATGGCCGTGTTTTATGGCCCCGATGTGCGATTTTATATGACGCTTATTCTGTTACAAAGGCTTGCCAGTGATTTCTTATCCAATCAGTTTAACACCACACAACTTTTCAATAACCGCAGTTGCAAGCATTTCACGGTAAAAATGACAAAGATGTATTATAGAAATAAAAAATATCGCGGAGCAAATTGGTTTAAATAGACGTCTTTAACTTACAATTTCTTTCTTATTACGATTGATTCAATGAAATGAGAAATTTAATTGGTTTATTTACATCAATATCTTTCAATTGAAACCTAGTTGTAATCAGCCGAGCGTATTCCTTTAATACTTTTATCACAACCCCTATTAATCGCACTCATCGATCGGGATATGGTTCAATGGGTATTTGTGACGTCACAGAAAGGTAAACATGAACAAAGATGGCGGCGACCATAGCCGATCGAAATCACAAACTTTAAACAGCTATATCTTCACAAATATAGCGTGTATAAAAATGAAAGTCATGTCAAAGTGATCTACACTAAAAGGTTTATTGATGGTTAAATTTTCATTTCAGCCGAGCGTATTCCTTTAATATCGTTGTGGGAAATATTAACATAAAATATATTTATTTTGCCTATTTCTATTGTGTTTGGATCCAGTCTTTTAATTTGATTATGAGATATGTCTAAAACACGAAGAAAAAGCAAGTTTGAAAAAGTATCGTTTGCAATAAAAGCAATAGCGTTAGAGTCCATCTTTAAAACATCGAGGTTTGTTAGGCACTTAACTTGACTTACATCAGAAATTCTGTTGTTGCCCGAATCGAGTGTAAGTAAACTACTAGCCCAGTCACAAATGTTGTCTGGAATCGCTATGAGACGTCCATTTCGATGAGACAACTGGCTGTGCGTTCCCACAGAGTTCGCATCTACAACTTCAGCGTTGCCAAATATGTCAGCATTAGTGGTGAGCTGATTAATCATAAAGTCAACGAATCAGTGACGAGCTACTGGTTGACGTGACGATAACGACGAAAATAATTCGTTGACGAATTATTGACCAAAAAAGGGGGTGTTGTTAATATTTCAACGCGCATCTGATTGGGTAATTTCATTAATTTGATAAATTGATACTTGCAAAGTTGCACTTTGCACATCGTTGGCCTCTGGTTGTAGCCTCTTATACTTTATCTCGGTTCAATGTTTATACATGTATTTGAATATTTGAGAAATTAACATCTATACCTAATACATATCTATATAATCTATATAGTACAGAATACTTTATTTTCATGTTGTACAGTAAGAGAGTTATAATAGGCATTTACTCCAAACATGGTACATTTGGTATTTAATCATGATTAATCAATTAATCAGTGACTTTTGTCTCTGATTAATTGACGAATATTTTTTCGACTGATTCCAATCACTAGTCAGCATACTCTATATGTAACTGTATGATAACCACCCCACACTGACTGGCGTCGATTTCCCAGCATGCCTTGGCATCACAGCTACAGCATCTTTCATCATCTCCCGTATTTCCAGTGAAGCAGTTTTCCGGGCAGTATAGGTCGTCGTGTGATGTACTTAAAGGTACCCATTTGTTGTACCCGGGAAATACAGCTGGACTTGATATATTTCCCGCACGAACTAAGAATACAGAGAAAAAGCACTTTGTCACTACAAACACCATTAACTTCATCGTGATCAACACTAAATAATTAATGTTCACTCCAAGTTCCGAGCAGAAGTTCCTGTTAAATGACTTATCACTAGTAAATTATATCGATCAATAGACTTACTCATGAATAACAAATACTCATGTTTCAAACTCTTTTTATTGTTTGTCTACAAAGAATAATTACTATTGTGTTGCATGCTTTTCAGCGACATTGCTTTGTAAATGAACCTACATGGACAAAAGAAAGATTTATATGGCTTCCGGATATCGTCTGTAAGCATAAAGTCATGCGCGGTATCAAATATCAACGTAAATGGTATCGCGATCAAAGCTTAATTTACGTTTTAAAAGATAATTATCGACGGTTTGTTTTTCATACATGGATAATATATCTCATACTAGGGTTGATCAATAAATTCGTGGACACATTTAATAACTAACACATTATTTAACTTAAAAATATAAAAAAAATGTATCAAATAAATGTGAATGTATTCTGTCACAGGCTGAAAGTTCGTTTAAATACATCTAACTGTTGTAGAATAACTAACATTTGAACTTCACCACAGCTCAAATAACACCATGATGTTAACTTCAAAATCGAGATAGCTCCTTCTCTGCCATAGAATGATGCCTTGGCACCCATCCGGCATTTATCCTTTACATGCACGGATTATTAACAAGACTAATTTTGATGTAAAGCATCAAAGACGCCGCATATGTTTTTGAAGCAGGACTTAAATGATACATGTAATTTTCACAAATGTCCTCAGCTGTAGGTCGTTTGTTTCAGGGATTTTTTAATATGTATTCTAAAAAGTCCGTGTAAATCAAGAGTGTCTTCGGCCTTATTTAATAAATAAATCGGACGGGTTAACTATTTAAAAATTACGATAGAGAGAGAGAGAGAGAGAGAGAGATTTGCTTTCATACGCACACCTCATCCGGTATTTAGTAACAGACAAACTTACCTATGCTCGTTCTAGGTTGTTCTTATTACTACTGTTTCATCAAAAGAATCAATACTTATGTATATAAAAATGTACCGTTTGAAATAAATATTAGTATTAAAATTATTGAATAGCAACATATTTTAGCTCACCTAAACACGACTCGTTGAAGGTGGTAAGCTATTGTGATCACAAAACGTCCATCGTCCGTCACGGTCAGTGCCATTTATAAGAGGAAGTCTTACAATTAAAATTACTTGAAATGACATTGTAAATCTAATGTAGTGTTTAGCATCGAAGAAAACAAAATGTGTGTCTTCCCGGAGTCCTTTTGTCAGTCATTTGGAGATTATGTCTGCTTGGGATACAGATAATATTTTAGTGTTGCTAAAATGCGGTATATCGTCTTAAACATATGGCATGATACCACTTTGTATACTGGAACGTAGCCAGCAGTCCCGAGACTATCCTGTATGCATATACTGAAATATCTTTAATTGTCGTTGACATTAACTTTCGTTTATTGTGTACCTAAGGGAATTTCGTGGGTACATTTATTCGTGGATCTATGTTCTAGAAAACGTGAGGTCATATAAGAGACAATTTTTCGTGTGGGATTAATATTCACGAAATCTACGAAAATAAGTGTCCCACGAAAGTTACTGATTTCACAGTCTCCGCCAGCTGTAAAGGATCATCATATCACCGATGAAATAAAATTTGTGAACTGTGGGTATCAAACGCTATTATACAGAGCTGTAAAGTATCCTCATGTCACCAGACGGAAAATATGTATATAAATGTCACAGTGATATTGTGAAGTATCACGAAGTAGTGTTTAGCACATGGCATTTTCCTCTCGTCCAATCAAATGCTAGTATTTGTTCATAGTCACCGTGACTATAACGCGTAGTCCACACTTTTGTAAAAAAAATCAATAAGTGTGGACTATGCCACCACATAACTCACACTTTTGCGACGTTTTGTCGCTAGTGGAGGAAAATACCATGATCTAAATAGGTTAGTTCCTATACATAGAGCATTAAAGGATCATCATGTCACCGGATTAAGAATATGTATATAACTGTGAAAGTGATATTGTAGGATATCAATTAGTATATAGAGGTGTAAAGTATCATCATGTCACCAGACTGAGAAAATGTATATAAATGCCATAGTGATACTGTGGGGTATCAACAACTAGTATATAGAGCTGTAATGGATTACTATGTCACCGGATTGAGAATATGTATGTAACTGTCACAGTGATACTGCGGGGTATCAAAAACTAGTATATCTGTTATTCAAAACAGTGCAGATTATCTTTTTTTCGTTCAATACTAATAGCAAGCCAGCCCTTGCCAAAATCAAGTAATTGCAATAATCATGCAATCATGTTCATTGTATAATCATGCACGCACAAATCAATTTATTCACGCGGTGTAAATTGATCTAATGTTTCTTAATTTGATCATCTGTTTCGGACTAATCACACAATTGCAGAACAAATACGTATATATAAGAGGAATTAGTAATGGTGTATAACTTGTACCCAACCCGTAACACAGTTGAACCTATATTAGCGGCAACCTGTACTAAGCGGTCAGCTTGCATTAAGCGGTCAATTTCAATATTAACAAACTGTAGCATTTTGTTATATATTCAAACTTTATTTAGCAATCACCTCTGTTTAGCGATCACTTTCTCCTGTTCCTTGACTGACCGCTTAAGACAGGTTTGACTGTATTTCTAAATTACTGCAATAAATATTTGATCTAATTGCGCAGGATTTGAATAGCAGTCAGTTGCTGCTCAAGTAGGTTGAATGAGAAATGATGGCCGGTTGATTGGTCCACTAATATATATGTTGGTGATGATGATGAGGATTATCAATATAATTTATCGCACACAGAAGGGTTTTATCTGAATACATTGAAATGTCCCCATGGTCTCTTGATCACGCATCAATGTACAGTCAAACCTCTCTTAAGCGGTCAGTCAATGGAACAAGAGAAAATGGCCGCTAAATAGAGGTGACAGATGAATGAAGTTTGAATATATAACGAAATGCTACAGTTTATTAATATTGAAATTGACCCCTAAATACAAGTTGTTCAAAAATCTGTCATAGATTTATTCATCTAGTAAATTCTTTAGAACCTATAGATATATTTATTTTATATATTATTATATTTATTTATAATTAAAATCTTAATTCAATCAAAAATGATAATAATTACAAAAAATAAATAGACTCTATATTCTCGTTGTTTTCCACTCAAATATTGAAATATGAGATATATAAGTATCTATTCTATTGCTCTCCTATGGCGAACTGTTGGGCGGATTGTGCAGATAAACAAAGAAATCTTATATATATCTTTTGAGAATATGAGTGTTTTGATATCTCACTCGCCTAGTACATGCGATCAATGGAATAGCTTTAATGACGAATCAAATAATCTGGCGAAAATAGTACTGTGGACCCAGCTAAAACAAGCCTGGAATTGACAGTTCGCTAGAAAAAGTCATTGCAAGTGCATGTACGAGTAACTGAAACTATTTCATACGGCAATCGCTGTTACAGTTGTCTCCCCTATTCATACTGATGAGAAAATCTCCACACACTGGCTTATCATGACTTTTTTTATTTTTATTTTTTGTTTTGTTTTGTTTTTGTTTTTGTTTTTGTTTTTGTTTCTATACTATGTACAAGACTAGTCGAGTCAAATGTTGATGAAAATATATGTTATAGGTTGTCAAATTGCAACTAGGTAGGTAGGTAGATAGATTTATTTCACCATAAAATGTACAATAATCAAGACATAAAAGATAATCATCCATGCCAACCAACATTTTCAATTCAGTCGGTGCCAAATTGCATCTAAATAGGTTCAAAGGGTCAAAATTTAGGCTGGATAATTCTGCTGGACACCTTGTGCTTGAAGTTCAGTAGGAAGCAAGTCAGTTTTAATGCTCACATCTGGATGAATTCTGTTTGTCCCCGTGAAAAAAAAATGCGTAATTTTCGATCTGATCACCCTGATCTTGACGGCATATATGATGGGGTTTCCGATGATGTTGAGGAATATCAGTGAGGAACAGTAAGCAACGATGGTTCCTTTCTCGTCATTTGTGAATCCGGCCGGAAATCCATTAAATAAATGGAGTATAACACAGACGCCTGAAATAATAATAAAAAAAAATCTTAAAAGCATTATAGAAATAGATTCGTATATATGTATAAGCAACAATTAAAGTGATAATACTTTGTTTACAAGTATTGGGTATTTGTGACTTGATATATGATAAAGTAGTATTTGCCTTTTTATTTTATGATCATGCTATGTATATATTGTAGTATATATTGGATATACTGTTTTAGATGACTTCAACATGTTTAGGATAAAAAATTACTGAAATAATAACATACAATGTATTTGATTCTCTAATTTACACAACACATATATAGAGTACTTTGCACATTGTTATACCCCCCCCCCCCCTTCTACTTACTAACCAATGAAACCACAGGTTGTATTTTGAATACTGTTCATTGAAGTTACAACTTAATGTTCCCGCAAGGCAGACGAGAAGCGTGACGTCACCTCTACATGATAAAAAGAAACTTTCAAAATCTGCGCCATTTCATTGGTCAAATGATCCCTGCTGTCGCCGTGCTGTCAAAGCCACAGATCCAAGGAAATGCCAACTTAATAAATTCTTGAGTAATCAAATACCCTCGATTGATTAAGAAACAAATTGCAGTGAGCGAACGTGGATTTCAACGATGTGTTTTCAAATATTTATTTATCATTAATCTTTATATATCATATATCTTCAGAAAATAAGAACACACACAGACAAGGTCATTCTTGCTAGCAGCTTCAGATTTTTAAAGCAGCTCGTTCACACTTGATCGGTGGAAATAAAAAAAAAGAGTTTTTGTTTCCTGACAAATAAACTCGGGAAAAGGAAATGTAGGTTACTTTGCACGGGAAAACACTATTTTTCGCAAACAAACTTTGGGGAATTCCGGTTAAATATAAAATACGGTAACCCCGAAGCAGATGCGTGCTGTTCCACGTGACACATTTACCAAGGTATCGAATTCGTAAGTGTTATTAAAATGTTCAGCCTGGGGAGTGAGCATATGCACAAAGAGTGAGTATGATCAGTCATAAGACGACACACACTCACACACACACACACACACGTATAGGTTTTGTTATTCCTAATATAGGTTTAATAACGTTCGTAACGCTATTGCCTGTGATGGAAAACTATCCATTTTTTTACAATCACGGAATGTTTCATTTGGTGACCTTGCGTCTGTAGATGTAATACACACAGCTAGCTTTAAACAAATTCTTAGTCAATGACCATCTGTGAAAGAGTTGCTTTAACCCTTTACTTCATTTTGACTCGTATTGACGCATTGACATACAGAACTGTCTGATCAAGACTTCCACTGTTTGCTCATACACTGTAATAACTCAGATTCTACACAGTCACAAAGCAAAGAAAAGTCCATTTTACATTTCATATACCATTTTAAGTGAAGTCTAGTCATACATTTATAGGGCGTCATTCATCATATTTATAGATAAGTTAAAGGAGTTTATTTAAAGTGAGTAGGTTTAACTCATCGTACAATACCACAAATACAAGTCATAAATATATGGGGGCGCTAACATGCAAATGTATGTTTTGAGATTTTCTGAATAGCATTTAAAGCGAACGTTACACAACTCAATATAATTTCAATACTTTATGTAGGTATACAACGATGACAAAGGATACATAAGTTTAGATGTAACTTATAAATAAATAATGTAAATTAGTAAATTACATTTAAAGGTTTGTAAATTACATTTAAGTTATTCGAAAACTGACACTTTTCAACTTCTTGAGTATATTAATAGATTTGAAGAATTCCGCTGCATTTCAAAAAGGTGTGTGTGTGTTTGTTTGTTTTTTTTTGTGTTTTTTTTTGCTATCTTTAAATATACCCTCAATGTAAACATTGATCTGTTCTCGTTTTGACAAAGATGAAATAAAATAATCTATTCACAAAAACAACAACTGTTACAACAACAGCAGCAACAACAACACTTTCACTTCACCAATATTCTAATTACACCGAATATTGTACATCTCGGCACACTTAATTTTAGAGAACATGTCGGGTCGATAGTGTATTCATTATTATCATTATTTTTTTTATTTAATTTAATTTATTTATTTATTATTAATATTTTGTACAGAGGGGCGCGTGGAACGTAAATGTTGGTATTATATCAATCTTGTAATAAAACGTTATAACAGTCCCCTTTAAGTTAAAGAATAAAATCGCTCGAATGGTTCAGGAAACGGGGCTTGTTCGGGCCTATATGTACGGAAGATAAAGTATTTTTTTTATTTAGTACCATGTTGATAACATTGTGGGATACTTTGTATACCTTGACATGTTACCCCATTTTTTTCAGGTGTCAATAATGTAAAATGCAAAGATGAAGTTTATCACCATCTTGATAGCTAAACACAGATGAACCTGATGTGACCTCCCTTCACAAACTGCCAGAAGGTCAAGATAAACACATTGAAAGCAAACACGTCCATGTCGCCTAGCAAGTGCTAAAAAATAACGAAAGGATATCCCATTATCAGTGAGATTGTAGATTTGGGGTTTTGCCCTTTCTTTCATAGAATGACCTTGATTTCTTTTCTTATGGAAATAAAATGAAAGGAAATGTTTGCACCATTTGAAGGGCAAAATCATAATTACATCGAAGAAATTTACAAATATTTGATTTGTCCATTGGTTGAGTGTTAATTTGTTAGACTAAAAACATCGCCAATAGTTGTTGCCAGTTGATATACATGTGTTTTCTATGTTTGTTCATCTTTATTTCTTAATGGATTCGAACTAGGCTGCGGGAAAAAATATTGTATGGGTAAAGTTCTGGTCTAACACCGGAATGAAAAGAAATGATGATCATTCTCATCTTAATATTTGGTTTGCTTTTTTCCGTTCCAAAGATAGCAATTCATTCATTTTGGAGACTACATCTATGGGGCAAATATAATGCTATCGTAATGAACTACCAGATGTGACACAACACCCACTGTGGTTACTGGGATATTTTGATAATTTGTTCATCTCAGTTTCAGATGTTCCTCTAAAAGCGAAATTCTGTGTGCGTGTACAAATACTACTTTTAATATATAAATGGTTCATTTGTCCCTCTTTCATTTTTCTTACCCACGCACAGTTGTAACATCCGGCCCGTAACCCAATTGACCTATATTCATATACCATAAGGACAGTCTCTAGTATATAAAATATAGGTAAAATTGGATTACGAGCAGAATGCCTGTGAGTTGTAATGTATCGGTACCAGTGGCCGAGTGATTAGAAAGTCCGTCTCGTAACTAGGAGGTGTGTGTTCGATCCCTGGCTGCGACATACCAAAGTCGCTTTAACAAGTCACTAGTATACATGTATGTCCCTTATGTTTGATGTTGAACACGGAGTTCCAGCACTGCTTGTTACAGTGTCATGATTATGTAAATGGATGTGGGATCATGTCATTTGCTTAATCTATCTAGTAGACTAAATGCCCTGAATGACCCATAAACGGTTGGTGTGATGTTAAAGCCTAGCAAATCAATATGCGCAGACAGCTTTTAAAATCTATGTATATTCTGACGAATAATTTCGTGACCTTATGTTTAAATGAATACAGAAAAATAAAGGCGTACAACTTAATTATGCTCCAACATTTAACTGTCTGACAGTAAATTTATTCTACTGAACACTGTCAAACTTAACTTGTTATTGTCCGCCTTTGTACTTTACGGTGGCATAAAGGGGACATCGAAAATATTCTATGTCGCGTGCGCACGCGATAGCTATCGTGTCCTTTTTATGCCACCGTAGTTCTTAGTATACAGACAGGCGCACTCAGGTGTTAAGTATCAAAAGTATTGATATGGTAGGGGAAGATTACTTAGTGCTCACTTTCCATTTCGACTGAATATACCAAAATATATAAAATGCATAAATGAAGCTCCATTTATGCGGTTGATTTAGGTTTTTTCTCTTTTTTTTTTTGTAGTGTTTGTTTTGTTTGGTTGGTTTTGTTGTTTGTTTTTTTTTATCAAATAGAAATATCCAAACAGGGCCAACAGATATTTCAGTTTTCCGAAATCGTTTTATGCTAATATCATATTTACAAAGATGATCTCACTCCTCTCTCTCTCTCTCTCTCTCTCTCTCTAACTAAACTTACCTAAAGGCATCCAACACAAACAATAAAACAAGATGATGATCAGCATAGTTTTGGTAGGCCCCCACCACAGGGCGGTTGTATTTCTGCATCCGTAGGTAGACTGGATTCTCAGGTGCCCGGTGAACACAACATTTCGGCTCAGGCCGCACGCCACGACTCCAATGCTGAGGTGACAAAAGACCATGACGATAACTGCACTGCCAATGATGACCATGCTGAAGAAAAGGTAAGAGTCGGAAAGAACACCAAAGTAACTGCAATGCTCCACGCAATGTACAGCCTTTCGCCAGCCTAAGAGAGGTACGATTGCAACAATTGCTGAAAAAATCCAGGTGCATACACTGTAGATCCGAGCTGATCTTTCTTGGAAGATTGTCCAGTATTTGTATGGGAACAAAATTTTGATGTACCTTTCGAACGTGAGAGCCAATAGATGAAATACAGAGTTGAAGTGAGTACCGGTAATAAGGCCGAAGCGGAATGAACACTCGTAAAAATTCTTGTAATGAATGAGATTGTACAGAACATTGTACAAGCAAAGCATGGACACAATCACATCACTGCAAGAGAGATTTTTGATAAATATTTTCGACACATCCAGTAACTGACTGCTGCTTTGAAGAGAATATACTGCAAAACAATTCAACAGTATTCCAACAACCGAGTTAAAGGCTAGAAGCAAATGCAAAGCGAAGTATCCATACGATATCCCATAACCATTCAGTCCCCAGTAGAAAACTTCACTGTGGTCAAGAATAGCCGTATTATTTGTGTTATTTGACAAGTTTTTTGTCGTTGCAGCAAATTTCACTGCATGAACCATCTTCCCGGGCGGTTTCTAATTCTTGTAGAGTGTTACCACGGAATTGTCAGGAGAATGAGACTAGTGACTGGCTAATTTTAGAGATCATATCATCAATCTGGTTACCATGTGAATAAAGTATAATCTCTGATATGTATTCATATGAACATAAAAGATCGGAAATAATTTGTTTATTACGTTCTTATACGCTTATCGATATTAATCTACTTGTTATGACTAAACCCCCTGGATTCCCTGGCTAATTACGCCCAAATAATATCAACCAATGTTGTCACATAAACATGGTCATTATCTATACTTATCTTAATATTACAATTAACAATCATCATTTGCATTCAGCCTCAGTTTTGTTGTCCATTGTCGGTTCAATGGTTTAATAGACAAAAATACAGTTTTATGTACATGTAAAATGTACATAACTTGTGGCGTCAAACACATATAAAATACAGTTAAGATAAAACATGAAATAAACAAAGTAAAAACGTGTTTCGTATTTGAAACTATATTTAGTGCAGTCATATATTTTCTGTTTGTTTTGATTGGTAAGTCTTCAACGATTTTTTCTTTTCGTTTATACCTTCCTCTTTGACAATGGTTTACGGGTTTAAAGTATGGCTTTAAGATGTTGTCTGATTCAACTTAATTGATCAAGACACTGTTTGTAAGACCCGATATGCATTAGCCTTTCTTTTTTGTTTATCCAATTCCTTGTCGCTGCGTGCAAGCAAGTCAAATATGATCTCGAATTTGATTGGATGATTGCGCTGCGTGTGACGTCATAAGGAAAAGATAGCGCTATCTATGGATTTATGATTAATGCGTTGATTATAATCAGTCAAGGGGATTATTTAAAGATACCCCACGTGGTTAATAAATCTGCCAGGGTTTGAAGGATGGTAAACAAATCTGACAACTTTTTGATATTATGAAATAATTATCCTTTTAGGACGAAATTCCATGCAAAAAAACACTTTATATTGAATATTCAATATGGCCCACCCTTTCATGTACAAATTAAGTTAATTTTGATTAAATACGTACACGCACTCTGAAATCACCAAAGAAAATGGATTTTGGCTAATAACGTGTATCTAAAATATTTCTTTACTGAAACATAAAACCGTACAACATAGTTTATCGATAGTGCAGACGATATAATACTGATGAGGATCCAACTGGAATAATGGATGCAGATTCCAGTAGCAGTAGCAGAAGCTGTAGTAGTATCTATAGTAGAAATTGTAGTTATCATCTTCGTCGTCGTTGTTATTATTGTTACATTCTATATGAGCTGTATATGTCAAATCGTGTCTTTTCGCCAATCTCCGGAATTCTCCGTATGAAAATGCTCGTACAAGAATACACTAAGTACAACGTAACTGAATCAAGCATAGGGGTATGTATGTATGCGGACTTAAAATTGTACCACTGTGATTTAGTAATGAAAATCCAATACACTTTGTTTAAATCTAACAATACTCTTTGTTTAAATCTAACAATACTCTTTGTTTAAATCTAACAATACTCTTTGCTTATTGTGTGTGGATATTTTTATGATAAACAATCATCTATCGCTTACAACAATGAGAAAAGGAACGCAGTGTATGACCTGAAATTTAATTCAATTTTCCTTTTAAAACATCCCCGTTTACACCTAAAATTAAATGACATGTCATAATATCAATCATGGTCTCCTATGAAGGCGAAATCTCCAAAACTGATCATCTTATTCGAATTTTGCATTGATTTATACCCTATGTTTAAAACAGATACGAATGCAAATGAAAATATTTGATAATTAATGTGCTACATAATGTGTTATCCCGTCTCCAGTAACATCGTGTCATGTTACTAGATTAAAGAAGCCGGATTTCAAGTTAACCCTTAAACATTTGATATTCACAGTAAATTGGCGGTTTTCCGAGATGCGATTTTCCGATTATTCTGCCTTATACGAGGTATAGTCATAGTCCCGATTGTTTGAATACCCTGCGTTATTCCAGACATAATCCCAATTATCCGAATACCATGCCTTGGCTACCCGATTTTCCGAATTTCATGCCTTTTCCGAGATATAGACATGGTCCCGATTATCCGAATACCATGCCTGCTCCGAGATATATTCTTAGTCCCGACACACGCACGAAACTAAATAAACAATAATGTTCTCTCGATTGTCTGAGCCTGACGATATATCCCCTAACACAGTCTTACTGCCTTATTTTTGTTTTGTACGTCTTACAAATATGTTTTATGTTTCTTATCAAAATACATAGATAATTTTATTTTAAATGATATTACAATTTGATATATGACAATATAATTCGGGTATTCCTTTCCACTCAGTTTTGCCGAACACGACCAAACGGTAAGTGGAAGGGACTTGTAGTGGAAGAGATAGAGAGAGAGAGAGAGAGAGAATGTAAGGTCTTTAAAAAAAATATGCAATGACCTTATTTTTTTTTTAAATAAGAATGTGTTGTTTTATTTTGAAACCCCCAAAAATGAGATTTTAAATTTTGAGATTTTTGCATTTAATCAAAATGCTTTGTTAAGGAAGTATGTAAAGGATGTTTGCAATTTCAAGCTGTATGTACAGGTGGCCATTTTAATTTCGAAACAAATTTGGCTCACGCAATTTCACATTGCTACGAGATATTTGATGCTAAGCAAACTTTGAGGTATGTCAATCATAGACAGCATTATCACAGATAATGAAAAAAAAATACACAGCAACGTAAGCATTTGAATGAATGCCCTTTATCTATAACGAAAAAAAAAAACAAAAAAAAAACTATCAACTATTCATGCTTATGTTTAAAGTCAGATATACTTAGAATGAAACCGCTTCCAAAGTGTCTGAACTTAAAATGGTATTAGGTCGGATGAGATAAAACAGACCACGCTTTGATCTGTCTCTTCCTAGTTGAAATGTTATCTAATACTTTGGTAAACGTCGCTCTTAAAGAAATCAGCAATGTTCAGATCTGTGTGGATACATGGGAATTATTGAGAACAGTTTCAGTGTTTCGGTTTAATTTCAATAGACACAATGTCAATAGCTTTCACTCGCCGTTACTTTTCTTTCTATCTTTCTTTTTTTTTTTTTTTTTTCTTTTTCTCTCTTCTCCTTCGCACTTGGGAATTAGCAAAGACTGTAGACAGCTAATTATTATCTTCTTTATTTTACTATATTCAACTTATATTTACAAATATACAATTAACTTATTTTGTTTCTTCCGATTTTTCACACGCGGTTCCGTATGTCCAACTGGCTCTCTCACATGCAACCAAATTATGCTCAAAGTAACACAGATAACTGAGCAGATAATTAGTACATAAACGGCTGGTTCTTAAAGTCACAAACGTGTCTCAAATACAATTATAATTAAAAGAAAACTTAAAAAAATTAAAAAATGGTTTAAAATAAGTTTTAAATGAAGAAATTATGTATCAAATTACAACACTTAATTATTGATATCTGTTAGATATTAAATATTAAACATGCTAAATATGAAATACTGTCATAATTTGCCTTTTGACAACAAAAAAGTCCATACATAAGGGCGGCATCAAATAAAAACATAATTATTTACAATACATATTTCAATGGGCATGGCTATTAACTTTGTATTGAAGTTATTTGAAATTGATTATTTAGTTTAAAATGATGATAATGAATAAATAATATTTGTTGTATTACAGTATTACACGCGCTTTGGTCTGTATAATTTTAATAACATAGATGACATTTTAATCACTTTATACCTTAAAAATTTAAATACAAGTTTTTTTGTGTTTTTTTGTTTTTATCTTCATATCAATGCTAAGAAGTCTAAAAACATAAGATCATAATTACGATGATGCAAAGCAATAAACAGTGAACTGTCTGATAAGCATAGAAAGTTATTTGTAATATTTACAGTGACTCCGGTCATCGGTCTGTATTTCAGGTTAAAATATACAAAATACAATATATACAAGCATAAAATGTGATATGATATAAATCAATACAACCTAAAATTACATTTTGATGATCGCTTTAATATTTATGCTTCATTCTTTTATTGTTATGTTGTCTTTTGATTGTTAAGATGTCTCTTATTCAATATTTTTTATTGTCAAGTTATAATGGGCGTTTGACCCAATTTCAACAGAACATACAGGTTATTTGGTGTGATGTCAGTAGAATAACTCGTGCATACATAGACCTGGGCTATCGTTGATTTAAAAGTACTTTCTAATGTATATGCATTTTGCAAAAATGTTTGAGCATTAAAGGACCCACTATGACGCACATCTTCTTTGATTAGGAAACATGATACTATAGGAGATTGCTTGTAATTCCATCCATTATTAAATTGTGATCATAGTCCGTCGCATGTTCGTGGGAATTAATTGTAAATGTAAGCCTCTATAGACCTCGAGCAAAATAGCCTATAACACCAAGTCGATGGATGCTTGCAGTATGGATTACCTTTAGGAATCAATAATACATATAAATTAATGATAGCTTGACTGCACACCTTCTTTTGCCCCTGAGCCGAAAGGAATACTGTCACGGAGTATTTTGTTAAGCTTCTAGCGGGATTAAAAAATCTGTAAAATTAAGCTTTTAACATAGAAAATTATAACGTAAAAGCGAGCGCAGGTGATAAGTATAAATATGCATATTCTGCCAGTCATTCTCAAAAGTCTTATTATACATAGAGACAATCTACTTAAAATACATTTTTGACTATTTTCCTATTTGAGTTTACCATCGCTTCGACAGTATTTCATTCATATTGCGACGTCCAGCTAATTAATTACAGGTGGAGGAAGACCCCGAATGCACGGAGGCATCCGGGTAGAGCCACCGACCTACCGCAAGCCACATGAAAATCCGAATGACCCAGCCGGGATTCGAACCCACGCGGCGAGGGGCTGAGTGAGTGTTAAAGTCAGCGACTTTACCCTCTCGGCCATTCCACTTAAGTGAAATTAAATTAAACATAGTTTGTTTCAAACAGTTAACTGTATTTTCTTGTAGAACTTCTCTGAAGTCGATATACAAAGAAATGAAATTCACCATCTAACATATATTTTTTTCTTTTTCGCAAACAATACATTGTCTATCATCACAATGAAAATCATGTCGTTTATACCAAATACCATCTATCAATAGTCTATGGGATTATACTTAAAGCTTTTTCTAATGTCATGCAAACATTTGATAAATGAATGCCTTAAAACCACTGTTTTGCAGTTATCAAAAATACAAACCAGGAGTTGAATGCCTTGAACGAACATGACAATTTGCAAAATTTGATCACACACCTTCCCTTATCCTTACCTAATCACTACAAAATAAATCGAGGTTAAAACAAGTGGGGATGTCCTCAGTGGTGGGTAAAGTGTGATACTCGAAAGCAAGTGAGTACAAAATTGATCTCACTTATTTGTCTGTCCAAGTACAACACACACACACACACACAGAGGAAATAATTTGACCAATGTCGGAAATACATTCATCCTTATCTCTTTGTCACATTAACACACCCCTCCCCTCATCATTAAAAGAGATTCATACCCGCAAACAAATGTATTTTTATAAGTTAAAAACGGAGAACAGTTTTGTAAGTTTTATTTCTGTTGTTTAGATCTAGGGCATCAATAAATATAGATTAAAGCTATTCAAGCAAAAATTTAAAAAAAAAAGGAAATTAAAATTGTTTGTATTAAGTGTGGGGTCAAAAACTCAAGTAAAGTCGATTAACAAACATATTGGTATAACAGCTTCTGAAATGAATAACCGTGTCCTAACCATTTCACTAGAGAAGTAAATATTGATTTTAAGCGGCGAAAGAAATCGCAAAGTAGAAAACTAAGGGGAATCCCCTTGCCCGAGGTTTACACAGCTCAAACAGTAAATCTTATTATTTATCAACCAATGGGCCAAACTTCCGTTTTTATGGGGCCCTCTTAAATCACATGGATGGTTTAGGCTAGGCGATCAATGTCGGATTTAACCTAAATAAAGACAAATGAGAAAGACTTTCGTGATAGTTTTAAGATCATACTTGTTGTTTAAATCTGGTCATTAAAATCTTCACCTAATAGTAAGGAGCCGGGCTAGTAATCGGCGGTCCCTGGTTCGAATTCTGCATTTTTTTCGTGTGTATGTGCGCGTTATTTGTGTTTGTTTTTTCAACAATAATTTAACCTCTTACCTCCTATAGATTCATTTTGACGCACTGGTAAACATAGCAGAACCAGATCAGATAGCTCTTCCATCGTTCATTACCAGTTAAATTTTAGTACATTAGTATTTATCACGACATAAATTTGTAAATGGATATCATAGACAATGGTTAAATGAGTGAGGGTTTAAGGTAATGTCCCTGTAATTGTTCCGCTACATTTCGGACCTCATGTACTTTCACGGAGATAACCAAGGTTTCCTAATATTTCACTAGGGTATCTTGGTTATCTTGGTAGCGGTTAAGTGGTCCAAGACATAGCGGAACCATTACTTATTACTTGCAGATGATTCTTCCCCAGTACTGGTTCACCCAGTATCAGTTGCCTAACAAATATGCTGAAAAGAGTGTTATGTTTCAATGCAAGTTTTCATATATACTTTCAGTTCATCCAATGAATTATATCCTATCTAGCGTTTTTAACTGGTTTTTTTGACAATCCTAGAATAGAACCTAAATATATGTATTCATTAAAAATATATAGAACAGTTTATTTATACGTGTGTTTAAAAGTCACCCTTTTGGCATATACAATGTAATAAACTGAAGGAAACATGACATATGCGTAATCGTACATAGATATTAAAATATGACAATTATGGATGTTACAACTTTTTCGGCGTAGCTGTATAAAATGATTTTGACCTAATTCTTCAACCAATCAAATGTTGATATGCATATGAAGCCAGAGTAAATGCAATGCTATCATTGGCTTGTACAGTGCATAATTTATTTTTAGGATTTTTAGGATATTCCACTTTAAAATGGGAGTTTCAGGTTGTATATATCTTTCTACATGATGTAACAGGTTTCTTTTTCAGTTTATACATGAAAGGTAACACAGTAATGAAAATTTAACACTTCCATATCAATTTAGGAATGCTGCTTTGACAATATGATTTAAAACAACTACATAAAAAGCAGGAGTATGTACGGAAGCGCTGGGGGACATTATGACTTAACAGTTGGCATTTAAGACTTAAGACTAAGTACTTAAGAGTTAAGACTTATTATTTGAGATTTAAGACTTATCACGTCAGACTTTTCTATACTATTCCTTAGCGTGCACGATGGCGGCGACATTTCACATATGTGTGCAAATATTTTGTATTATTTTCATCATTTTTACCTGCCAGGCATCAGTAACTGATGCTATCGTTCCACCATATATCCCTTTCCCTAACGCCGGACATTCGAGGCTGGAACTGATCAAGATGTACTTTTTTCAAGGTCTGCGATATCGTGAAATCGTATGCATGTTGCTTGTTCGCCATGGAATTAGTCTTTGCGTAAGACAATTAAAACGTATCTTAAAGAAAAACAGTATACGCAGACGTGTGAATGCATATACACCAATTGACACCGTTATACAAGTGGTAAATAATGAATTACACACAAGTATCAGGTCTCTCGGATACAGGGCGATGTGGCGTAGACTAGTTACTGACCATGGACTACAAGTAAAGCAAAAGACGGTGCTAAATGTTTTACGAACTCTTGATCCAGACGGTGTCGATTTACGTAAAACACATCGATTGAAAAGAAGACAATATTATGCTCGTGGGCCCAATTTCATCTGGCACGTCGATGGCTACGACAAGCTTAAGCAGTTTGGTTTCTGCATCCATGCAGCTATTGATGGTTTTAGCAGAAAGATACTGTGGCTGGAAGTCGCAACATCAAACAATGACCCGTCAGTAATAGCTAGATATTATCTTGACGCTTTGACTAGTATTCGATTTGCACCTCGTTTGATAAGATGTGATTTTGGAACAGAAAATTCTTATATAAAGTTTCTACAGCCCCTTTTCCGCATTAACGACAACGACTCTTTGTCTGGACAAAGAAGCTTTATGTACGGCAAAAGTACGTCAAACCAAAGAATTGAGGCTTGGTGGTGTATGCTGAAAAAACAATGTATCGGTTGGTGGATAGATTTATTTAAAGACATGCGAGATGCAAATTTGTATGATGAATTCGATAAAGTGCACGTCGATTGCCTGAAATTTTGTTTCATGCATTTAATACAAGCCGACCTTGACAGAACCGCCCAACACTGGAATCTTTACGATATTCGGCAACAGAAACATACAGACGTTCCAAGTGGTAAACCCGAAATTCTTTATTTTGTGCCTGATCTTTATGATACTATCAACTACGGAACAGACGTTAACAGAGAAGACGTTCGAATTTGCAAAAAACTTTATAGTACTAGAAGACAAGTGTGTTGCCCAGAATTCAGTGAACTTGCAAATATCTTCAAACCAAACCTACAAAGTCCAAATACTGCTTATGATACATTAGAACTGTATTTTGAGTTAACAGATGCAATTAAAGAACTTGATAATAATAATTAAACATTTTATTACACATTTGTCATGTCTGTAATTAACAGACGATTCCATTAGATGTAATAAATTTAGCCACTGCGATGTATTCTATTTCAATGTATCCCATAAGCACAGTTAAACAGGTAGATATATTTGAATCATGTTAGGCCGTGTCCAACAGTTTTAAGGTCACCTGAGCACGTCGCGCTTATGGTGAGCTATTGTGATTATCTTTTATCTGTCGTCCACCGTCCGTGCATGTGTCGTCAGCCACTTGGCCAGGGTGCAGGGTGTTTCCTGCATGAAGGTAAAGGACTGTTGTTAAAGGAATTCAATTCCGCAAAACTCTCATGGCAAAGGAAAAGAAAAGAACCGGGGAGCGATAAAGGTCCCCCTTATTTTGTCATATCCCTGCAGCCAGTTAACCTACTAACTTTTTCTGGGCAATTCAGACCGCTGACCTAAGCGTATCACCTCTACTAGGCACCTACTGACAACCGCTCTACATGAATGAGCGACAGATGGTGATGGATATATTAATTTATGGGGCCAAATAAATAATATTTTACCCTTTTTTTTATATTTGACTAATTTTGTGTTGGAATACCACAGATTGTATTTGTGTATAAATAATCACTTTGAGACAGTTTGGTGATTTTAAGGTGTTACGCCCATACTGTATGCTCATAGAGGCAAATAATCTGACTTCATATAGACCCGATGAAAAGTGCAATCTCTGTCGCACAGACAAACTAAATGTGAAAAGACGACATCAGGCGATCACTATGGCATTTACTCAGCTGCGCTACTAACTGCGGACTAACTTTACCCATTTTTCATTCCTTTATAAAGCAGCTCTATCATTCACTGACAATAGCAAGACACAAGTTAACTTTTATAATTTTATTAAACTTGTAAAAACACAACTGTTAAATGCAACTCTGTAACGGTCAAAGTTAACAAGCAAATGGTTTACCCTAAATAAGTAGGCTAAATCTTTCAAGACAAGGGTCCAGTTGTTGAAATAATCGTTATGTATATATGACAGAACTTTTCGTAAAATCACTGATCGTTACTTTAACAACAGTTTTTAAAGATTGTTGCAACAACTGGGCCAATGTCATAGACAAAAGTCCAAACGTTCATACTGCTACATCTTCATTTAAATTCTACATTCATTTAAAAGATCATAATAAGAAACGCAACAGAAATTTATTAGATGTTCCAACTGTACTGTCAAGTTTCATGACTAGTTAAAATGTATTTGAGCTACAAAACATGCATATGAAGTTTTGTGACTGAAGATCCAGCACTTTTGGGGCTTTGTAATATATAATATTATCAAACAAGAGGGCCATAATGGCCCTAGATCGCTCACCTGAGTACATGATTATAGTATAACCACTAATAAAACGTAGCCAAGAAAACCAGAGTCCTTTATGAATAATGTTTAAATAAGCTTAAAAGAAAAAAAGAAAAATAAGCTTCTTTTTGTGTAGTTTTTCCAAAGGAACATACCTGCCAATTTCTGTGCAGCTATTTCAGAGGAGAGGTCGTTTAAAGATTCCACTATATACATATAAGGCAAATTAGCCCCGCCCATGGCAGCCATGTTTTTTGTCAGATTCAAATAATTTTAGCAACTTTGGTAGAGCTTGACCCAATGATCATCCCTGCTAAATTTTATCAAAATCTGTGCAGCTGTTTCAGAGGAGATGTCGTTTAAAGGTTTTACTATATACATATAAGCACATAGTGCTCAGGTGAGCTAAAAATCGACACACAAAGGGCATAACGTAGAGATAATAATAGAGATACCAATAATTACTGTTACCTGACAGTTTAACAAGACTTGTTTATTTAAAAAAAAAAAAAATAATGTTATTCAATACCTAACGTTTTAACATATGTCTAGATTTCAATAGTATAGCCATAATGATTTTCCATGATCATGTGATTTTCCAATGTAACACTGAACTGTGAATCTCAACAAATGAACATTTTATACAGGCATTAAACATTGTATACAGGCATTTAACATTGTATACAGGCATTAAATATTTTATACAGACATTTGCTTTGGAAACTTAATGGTTTTAGTAACTTTTGTAAGTCATCGGTAAACACTAAAGAGATAATACATAGAGTTAAATAAGATTAGAAATTTTAGAATTAATACTTATGAGTACGTTTATTGGAATATACTTAAGACTTAATACTGAAGACTTTATATTGAAGACTTAATACTGAAGACTTAATATTGAAGACTGAAGACTTAATACTGAAGACTTAATATTGAAGACTTAATACTGAAGACTTAATATTTATCAGTTAATATTTATGAGTTAATACTTAACACTTACGATTTGAGACATAAGAATAAACAATAATAAACATCAGTTAAAAATTAAAAGTTATATCATTTACAGTTTGAAGATTCATAAACAAAGTTTTATAACAAAAATCAAAACAACACTCTCTGTTACTGTGTGACTGCAACAAATAACACATGAGAAGACATTTACCCATTAGAGCAATTTAGAACAGGTAATGTAACAAACATGTAATCAAACAATATTGTGAAAAAATAAATTTCCCTGCTATACACTAAGAACCTGTGAGTTTCAAACTGCAATTGTCACCAACCCCCCTTTTTCATGGACCAATAATGAACCTGCTTGGCAGTCTTTAAACTTTATATCTAAATGTCAAATGATAAAAAATTGCTACAGCTGAGGGACCAAATATTGCCCAAGTTTATGACACATGACTGCCGGGACAAATGAAAATGAAAATTATGTCAGCATATACATATTTGCATTTTCACTTCATGGTCATAAGATATTTCAAGTTTCAAATCAATCATCCAAGAAATATGAAAGTATTTTGCATCACAAACTCCCATGCAGCAAAAACTCCAATCAAATTAAATCTAGACAATCAAACCACAAATAAAGTTAGACAATCAAACCACAAATAAAGTTAACTATGTCAAGAGCTGATGGCCTGTTACATGCTGTGTAGCTTAATCCTGTTTCCATCATCCTGCATATGGTGGGACTTGTACTGTCCCTCTTGAGTTTCAGGTGTTTAAGGCCATCTGGTTCCGCCTCATTCCTCATCTGCTTTATGATGTACTCCACTTCTTCAGACAGCTCCCACACTGGCAGTTCGGTCATGATTTCTAACAATGTACATGACAGACTCCAATTGTCTGTTGACAAGGAGGCGCTTTGCCTGCTCAGGAGAACTTCTGGTGCTTGGTAAAAAAAAAACCCCAAAAAGAAGAATGAACTAGAAATGTGTCCATAGGACACAGATGCCCCCACATTCCTATGTTTTGTCGATCTACTGACTCTAGGTCAAATGTTTTTGGGCTACATGTGACACAAGTTGAAAACTGAAAATCTTTCACTAAGTCAATGACAAAAATCTACAAATACTGAATAAATCCACAAGCAAACCCAAAGGTGCATATCTACACATGCTGACCATTATTCCTATAATAAAGCACCCCCCCCCCCCCCAATTGTGGGGGCACAAAAATATCAAAGGGCAAAAACTTCAAAATAAGGCAAGAAAGAGTTATGGTTCTTATGCATTGCACGTTTACTCAATGAGATCTATCTACCAACAAAGTTTCTTGTTGATATCTCTTTTAGCTTCATAGTTATGTCCAGAACAAAGTTCTAAGTGTAAAAAATGAACAAAGGGCAATAACTCCAAAATTAGACAAGGCAGAGTTATGGTTCTTATGCATTGCACTTCTACTCATTGAGATCTATCTACCTACAAAGTTTCTTGTCGGTATTTCTTGTAGTTTCAGAGTTATGTCCCAGACAAGATGTGGACGGACGGACAAACAAAGCGGCGACTATATGCTCTCCCTTCGGGGAGCATAAAAATCAGCATATTTCAAAGTATTTGTCATGGTGAGATGCTACACTTATCAAAATTGTTTAAACAAGTCAGTCCAAAGGACACACAGGGGTATATATCGATTGTGAGATCTCGACAGACCAAATTTAATAGGTGATTATGGCTAGTAGTGAACCTTGTCAAAAAATATGTTTTTGTTTTATTTTATTTTCTTAAACTTATTTTCTTTTATTTATTTCAGGCCATATCACACTCTCCCCACACATGGCGGCCACCTATGGTTACTTGTGAATAACTCTCATAATCTTCATTACTTCATTTTAGAATACATTATTAAAAAGCAAAATGAAATTTTCTCACTTCCTCTGCTGACTTTTGCTTGGCATTCTGTACCAGCTTTCTCCTGCTTCTGCTTTTTTGGTCCATGCGGATGGCATCAATCAAACTGCGTACCTTTTTCCTACGTTGTTCTATTTCAGTGTCCTCCTAAAATTAAACAGTTAACATTATTATTATGGTTACTGATTGAACTTAAAAATACCGATTAAAATGTTAAATGTTTCCACACACTGAAGGTGACAGAATACCCCTATTACTGTGCATTTGCAGCAGATCTGTATAATGACCAAACTAGATCTCTACATAATAATGAATGTTCTCCAATCAACTGGACCTTCTAATAGTGAATACCCAGGCAATTTTTGAGACCTTCACTATTTGATCTCTAGTCGAAATATTTCATGTAAAAAGCCCGAAAAAGATCATGAAAAAGATAAAGATAAGTTTAAGTCACAGGTCAGTGTTCCGATTTGTAAACAATGTGAAAAAAAGATTCCACTGTTCTCTGTAATGCTAGAACATTTATTCGCCCATTTGGTCAAGTGTTTGCCAAAACTGGAAAAAAATCGCTTGCAGGTGTACAACCAGAAATCCCGAAAGTTGTCAAAGGCCAAAGGACCTGTCTGGTAAAATTTTGACCAGTCCGATGTGATATCTCATGTTATCAGACCAAAAGTCAGACACAAATTTGAACTCCTTATACTTGCTAATACCTTTTTAACATATTTAGGTCCAACATAACTTGTTTCAGTCAGACAGATTTTCACATCTTGAAAGTCAATACGTACCTGTGTCAAAAAGACAAAATGTACTATTGAATATGTCAAAACGTACCCTTTGTTAATAAAATGTGTATAATATACAAATGTAGTTAGCTTTATTTTAATACTTTGATATTCTAATAGCTTAAAAGATTGTAAAAGAAAGTTTTGTTTACGTGTACATATTTTGTTGCAAACATATTATTGTACAAAATGAATTTTTATATAAAAAAAGAGAAAATAAAAACAAAATGTTTTAGTTTTATCTTATTATAAATTACCGTTTTAGTTGCTTTGGCTTGCTGATGTTTTCGTGTATATAAACAGTAATTATTACTTATACACTATCAGTATCAATCTACTTAATTGTTTTTAACTTAAACTTATAACTACTAAAATAAAAAAAATGTAATGTGATTTTTTTTAATTTATTACATATTTAAGAACCGTTATATAGCTAGAAATGTCATAATTTCATCAAATGTAAAATATACATCTTAGATATTTTATGTTAGTGCTATGTTTGATGAATTAATAAATTCAACCTTTATATTCGTCTTATAAATAATATAATAATAATTATAGTAAAAAAGTACCCGACAATCGTAAATCATCATGCCATATTATCCATTTTATAGGGGTATTATACCCAAAATTGGCCATATACCTCAAAAACTGTATGGACTCTGTTATTTTGTAGGATGTAAAGTTAAGGTAAATTGTTATTTTACGCCAGTTGCAAAACACGGAGGATACACAATAATAACATTGACACTTTGAGAGTGATAAGTATTTCGTGTTCTCGTTTGAATTATCTTATGTTTTACAAACCATTCTTTTCTGGAATGAAGAACAAAGAACTTCAATGCAACTGGTTTTCATAGATTTTGACTCTATATAAGCATCATACTCACGGCAGAATCATTTTCAGGCCATTGTCGAGAACTCCAGACACCATTTTGGAAATAATAAATCTGACTGTTGTTGATATTGATAATTATTTCCTTAAGTTTGCCTTTAATTGACACCAAAATCTTTTCAAATTTCAAGGGAAGATATTGATGGATTAATTTTGATAAGATATTTAACATAAAATTGAGGATTTGTTTTCATCTATTTCCTTGCAAAAGCTTCTTATGCTGTCAAGCACCCAATACTCCAGGATACGTTTTGACTTTTCATCGGGGGTACGTTTTGGAGAGAGGTACTGTGACATCTGAGGGTTCATGTTTCTATGTAATACCCTTATTATACAATTTCTACACCAGTAATATAGACATCATTTACGTTTATTTTTATGGAAATGTTTACGATCTATTTTTGTACACATGAACCGTCCAACATGGGAATTAGTATTACCTATAATAAGTATTCAATGAACCTTTTCATTAAACACCGCTGCTAAGTAGGCTACTGTCATCGCGTGTGGTGAATGTATTTCGCTAATTTCATGTCTGTTGACAACATCACTTTCATTTTCATCTTTGTATCGTTTGCGCATGCGTTTATTTAAGCTCGGTCATTGTTTAATAGTCGGATTTGTATTATTATGCGGATCGTGTTACCGGCTCTTTTAAAGGCCGTCGAGTCACGGCCGACGCGAGTACAACAAAGTCAAATAAACCCTTTAAATCCTTAAATATTACAAAGTAAACAAACCATAAGACAAATAACATCAAGCAAATAACGTTAGTAACATACCCGTGCTCGTGTCGCAGTACGTTTTGACCGTATCCCAACCACCCCAAACTTCTCCAAACGAACCCAAACTATTCCAAACCACCCCAAGCGACCTCAATATTTATCACAACCTTATATTATATAAGGTTGTGATAATTAAATAAGTTAATATGAAAGGCCCTGCGAGCTCTAGATCTAGTATATTAAGAACCTTTTATTCAATCAGTGTTAAACTAGGTGACAGTCAACAGTTATTTTCGAACTGAGAGCAGAACTGAAAGCACGACTGGACTCAGTATTTCGAATGGTACATGGCTGTATGTGCACATAAAGGACCTGTATAAATAAATAATCAACGAAATTTACTTACCCGATCACTTTCGCTGCCCTCCATGTCCGTCGAAGTTTTACGCAGGGTTGAGAATTAATCGTCTCCAAAGTGTTGAATTTTAAGTCTTAACTCTTAAGTACTTAGTCTTAAGACTTAAATGCCAACAGTTAAGTCATAATGTCCCCCCAAGCGCTTCCGTAAGTATTTCTATTTTAGGACCACACTTTTTCATAATTTGTAAAGTGGACTCGGCCTTCAGGTGAGGTAACTACTGAGGAGAAGTTGGGCAGTTTATTCTTCTGTAGCTGTATCTTGAAACATACGCGATTTACGTTCTTTCGGTTTTGTTGGTTACATATGAATTGTCTTTACTTAAAAAAATCAGCAAATGCAAAATATTCAATGGAAGTTGGTAGATTACCCTTTTTTAGTTTGTAAATTAAATCCGATTTTTTTTATATAGTCTTCACAATACTCATAATCTTGGTATTTAAAAACATTTTGCTAAGTTTACAACTTTATAATAGTTTAAATCTGTTTTACATGTAACAATTGACAATTATTTAGCTACGCCTAATATCTTTTTTTAAAGATATTTCTTGTTTCACTTGACGCAAAATAGCACATTAAATAAACATTTATATGTATATATTACATTGAATCAGCTACAATCATATTATCACACTTGATGAAGTCATCTATTATTAAATTGTTTCTTTACTTGACGTAATTAAAAAACAAGAGAAACAACAACAACAAGCTAATAATCAATTAGTCAAATTGTGAAACTCTTAAGGTAATCGTCAAATTAATCGAAAGTAGAAAGATTTTTAAGTAGAAATGAAATTATCAACACAAATTAATGCACTGACGTATGAAAATTAATAACTGTGGATTCATTTTTTCGATGCACTTTACTTTTCGACATATGTATGTATGTTTGTATGTATGTAAAATCCTAAGAACTAAGAGCACACACCAATGAAAGAATTCCGTGTCTGTAAAGAAATAAAAATAATGTGATTAATCCATCACATGCCTTAGCGTTACGATCGGTATTAAACCTAGATTTAAAGAATTATAAAACCTATATTTAGAATTTCGTTTGCTTTCACACGAGATCACGTTTATTTATCGAGGATGCGCTCACTTTAAGACTGAAAATCTATTGTATTATATAAGGATATATGCCTCTCATGCTGTTAACAAACTCTTAGGGTTTTTTATCTTTGATGATCGCTTTGACATTCCGTATTTACCCGAGACTATTGATCGGGTCAGTGTATTTAAAGCGCTTTCACGCTACACTGACGTATAGTATATTCTGATCGGCGCTGAGGATGAAAATGAAAAGTTCGGTGCTGATTACGTTGAAATTATGGATGCTTATAATGGCAGCGTGCTTCTTCTTCGTAAATTTGGTTGGTGCGGGAAATATATCAAGTACTGCTGTATTTCCCGGTTACGATAAATGGGTACCTTTAAATACATCACGCGACGACCTGTACTGCCCGGAAAACTGCTTCACTGGAAATACGGGAGATGATGAAAGATGTTGTAGTTGTAACGCCAAGGCATGCTGGGAAATCGACGCCAGTCAGTGTGGTGTGGTTATCATACACTTACATATAGAGTATGCTGACATCTTTGGCAACGCTGAAGTTGTAGATGCGAACTCTGTTGGGACGCACAGCCAGTTGTCTCATCGAAATGGACGTCTCATAGCGATTCCAGACAACATTTGTGACTGGGCTAGTAGTTTACTTACACTCGATTTGGGCAACAACAGAATTTCTGATGTAAGTCAAGTTAAGTGCCTAACAAACCTCGATGTTTTAAAGCTCGACTCTAACACTATTAGTTTTATTCATAACGATACATTTTCAAACATGGCATTTCTACGTGTATTAGATATCTCTTATAACCAAATTGAAACCCTAGATCCGAACACGGTTCAAATAGGTCATGGGAATATATTTTATGTTAACATTTCCTATAACGTAGTTAAAGAAGTTGATATAACAAATATCTTGCGACCAGGAGCATTTTGCAAGTTAAGCTACGAGAATTGTTCATTTGAGACCCAGACGAACATTTTAGACGTTAAAGCTGACGAGAATAATATATTTGGACCTGGTGAAATCAACCTAAATAAAACATCTGGTACTGTTTTCCTCAACTTTTCACTTGTTGGAATCGAGGATTACACAAATCTATACAAATATACAACAAGCACAATCTGGGCGGACAGTGCATCTATATACTGTGACTGCAACTTGTACCCACTTATGTCGTCCATGAAATATTTACCCTCCACAATGTTTCCCACCCTCAATGTTGGTGAAGAGTTAATTTGCGATAAACCAGAGCGTATGAAAGGCATTGATATCGTAAAAGTGCATGAAGACCAAGACTTTGACAAATTGACGTGTGATTTGGTCGAGAACTGTCCATATATGTGCAACTGTTTGGACCAGCCGAGTCAAGGAAGGATATTCATAAATTGTTCGTACAAAGACCTCAGTAGCCTTCCAAGTGATATGCCAATTGTGTACTGGAATGATGACAAGCTAGACATTCGTTTCGTTGGCAATCACATCACAACAGTTGAAAATCGAAACTACATCGATCGAATTCAAAACATTGACTTAAGTGACAACGCCCTTCAGTTCTTTCATGATGACGCCATTACCAATCTTATTGATGCCACAATTGACGTAGATAACCACAACATAGAACGATTGCCGAAACTCATTCAACGAATTAAGTCGAATCAGATTCACTTCGGAAGTCATCCTGTTGTATGTGATTGTGAAAATTTATGGGTCGGAGACTGGATCCGATTTTCAAGTGGCAGTTTAATGTGTTCTGTCAACGGTGACAATATGTCTGCATCAGACACTTCATCTGAAAGATTACACTGTTCAGATGATTCCCCGATTCCAGTTTCAACCATCCTTTCAACAATAACAGGTCTTTTATCTCTATTTCTTCTTCTGATAGGTATTTCGATTTGCTTTCAGAATGAAATGATGCTGCTCAAGAGGAAGTTATTGAGAAACAAGTATACGTATAACGGGGATGCCAATATTTTCGTTTCATTTTGTGAGGATAATGGCGAAGTTTTCAAATGGCTAGAGAGCAGTGTATTACCAATTCTCAAGAGTGCTGGTTATAAATTGACCGTTCCATTTTATGATGTTGTTTTTGGTGGTACGAATAAGGAGGAACAGGTGTTAGAAATGATAGAAAATTGCGAAACAAGTATTATTTTCCTTTGTAAGAACTATCTCTCGACGGACGACTGTGTGTTTGAATTTCAGAATATTTGGGATAAGTATGTCAAAGATCCTAGTCGAAATATTATCGTTGTAAATTTTGACAATTTGAATGCAGGAGAGATTCGTGATGCACGTCTGCGTGCAATTCGAAGATTTAAACTAGATTTAAATTATAAATGCAGGGAAAGTAAACTGATTGAAAGACTGAGAAAACGGCTTGGTCCTACAACCGTTAAAGACAACAGCATTTCTGACAACGGACACGAGACGAGCTTCGAGGCAGATCCAGATGTAGTTCCTCCAGCACCATGGTATTACAGATTAAGCCAACCGAAACAATCTGAGTGTAGCTGCACGTACCGAAAGTGCTACCTTCATGGAGAGAAATTTGATTTCACATTTAGAGCCAAAGAACCCCCAAGGAGGCATGAACGCATTAACACACCTGCTGAAATGGACTGTTCTAGTAACGAACTATATACTACCAGCTATTTGTCTCGCCATAATTATGATATACAAGCTGAAAATTTTGACTTAAATTTTGCGACTACAAATAAGGAGAGGCACAGGATGACGAAAGTGTCTAGTTGTTAGTGTTCTGTAAAATCATTGACTTTCGTGGCGATTTTTTTCTCATATACTCGTATATCTATTCGTTCATTTAGTATGAACTTCAAGTTTTCCGGAACATTATACCACGATTAAATACTTCAACGAAATCGCCCCCATTTTCAATCGACAAAAAATCAATTTCCACGGAAAACAATGGTTTTAAAGTATGATTATGTAATGTATTGTTCTTATTCGTTTTGATTAATGTTCTTATTCGTTTTAGATTTTTTTATGGTATCAATACTTTTGAAATAAAATTTTTAATTTTTTATTAAAAAAAGGAATTTTTTTTTTACCCCCTGTAAATTAGCTGTCAGATTTAATAAGTTCATATTTCAAGTTTTTAACAGTTGTAAAATTCACCATTTTCGTAAGATTATGTTCAGGATGCAAATCTCTTTCTCTCTTTAAAGTATTCACAGTTCTACTAATGATGATTTTAAACCACAAGTACAGTGGTATGATATGAACTAAGCATCTGGATGAATTCACCCCATGCGGAAAGAGGCTCACGTATGTTTTGTTTACAAGAATCTAATCAAATTTCATTACAAGTGCTTTAAAGTTTTAGTCTTGAAAGGGTGCCTAAATAAAACTGATAGGGTGCTACCATATACCATATCACACATGTTTTAAAAATGTCTTTTATAATACAAGGGCCGTAAACTCCATACCAACTTATATTCTGAAACGCAGAGACTGAAAAGCAAACAAAGAAGTTTTTTATTATCTTTATTTTCAAAAGGCCATATATTTCAAAGCTAAAGGTTCTATATCAGTCAAAGTCGACCTTTGATGAACTTTTATGACATGTATACGTGTTTCGAGTTTGATAAGATTCCATGCGCATTTAATTGCATACGCATGTACGTTTGCGCGCAGCAATAAATTTGAAGACTGTGATGTATATGCTTGTAAAAGCAAAATACTTTCCTCTCAAATATTTACTGATAGCTGTGACAATACCTCGCTTTCTCAGAATTCAAGACAACTTGAAAAAAGGACAAAAAATTAGTGATAAAGTGTATAGAATGTATAAAACCTTAGAAGCTTAGGAGCTGTTTCTATACAGATTCTTCCTAGGTAGCGTAACATTCGGGAAAACTTCCCGAGTTCCTGAAATTTTGCTTGCTAAAGCCATCGCTAATAATGTTTTCCCGAATATTTTGAAATACTAAACATCTGACAAAAGAATCACTGGAACTTAAGTATAGTTGTAGGGCACAATTTTCCGCTTCGCATGCGCTCTTTCCCATAAAAATTTACGAAGAAACAAAATACTTACAGCAGTTTTCTTTTTCGAATCGATGCAAAATATGCATACCACGTGGTTTGGCCACACTGTGTCTGTTGC
Organism: Solen grandis; assembly: GCA_021229015.1. Lineage (NCBI taxonomy): Eukaryota > Metazoa > Mollusca > Bivalvia > Adapedonta > Solenidae > Solen > Solen grandis. The sequence continues at coordinate 36,785,260 of CM037779.1, read as the reverse complement.
AATGATATGCCCTTAACTAGCGAAACATTAAACCGTACTAGCGCTGACATTGTGAAAGCTAACATCCGAAGATTGCAGTAACCCGGAAAACGTTACACTTAACCTCTCCGATGAAGAGCGAATTGCCTTAGTTTCTTCCGTCTTATTATAGTTAACTGTCACATACTTCCTTTATTGCTGAAATTTTAAAGCTAACGTTACTTTATGAGTATTTTGTATGATATTACTGGATCCTGTGAAGTCTCACATTTTGATAACTCGCATTAATTTTTGTACCCTATATCAAAAACAGATACAAAATGCATATGGTAATGATTTACAATGTGCAAGTGTTTCATATTTCATACCTCTGTAAGTTTAGGAGTTGTTGAAATACAACTGGAGTTACGGTGTCGCATTTTAAGACTTTACTGTAAAGTGTTGAGCTTCCAAGGAATTATTATCCGAAAACCATGCCACTTTCGAGATATACTCTTAGTCCCGACACGTGATTAATTTCTTTCCATGAATCTAAATATACAAGCGTGCTTGTCTCGCGATATCCGAGATTGAATATTTCCTCTTAGGTCCTCGAAGTATCGAAGTTTTACAGTATTATTTCCTTAATGTTTGTCTTATAGATATTGATTTTGCTAAATTAAAGTAGCTCTCGCCGAAATAAATATATTTTTGTTGCTACAAGCCATGCGTAACTAGACAGAAATATCCAGCTACAAACTTAATAACAATCATAATATTTATTTACAATAAATTCTACCAAATTTGGTTCTACAGTGACAACAAAGTACAGAAAATAATATTATACTGTCACTGAAAAATGTCCAATAAATGATATTTCTTTCTCTACCACAAACTTCAAAAATGTTCTACATAAAATATTTCTAGCATATGTATTGATACTCCTAAGTAAAATAAAAATACATTATATATATATATATATATATATATATATATATATATATATATATATATATATATTAATGGAATTGTATTTGCCATCGAGTATATAAAAAAGAATGGGTTATTTGTTATCTATTTTGAATTATTGCATATTATGATTTCTTTATATTGACTATGTCTTTATTTTTCAAATGATAGTGCAGTTTAATATTTGACAACGTCATTCAGGTATATTATAAAGAAAGTATCAGTAGCCAATTTCCTTTTCTCTTTTTTTCCCTTTTTATTGCAGAATGACAGGAATCTGCATAAGATATCGATGTAGTTAATGGGCGAGTCCATTATCGCACACTTATTTACATGACAACAGATGTCGTGAACTATCTAAGGGTAGTTGAAAAATACATATTCTTGAATTCGCATACTATTAAATTTACATGACAACAGATGTCGTGAACTGTCTAAGGGCAGTTAAAAATATTCAATTCGCACACTTATTTACATGACAACAGATGTCGTGAACTTCTAAGGGCAGTTAAAAATACATATTCTTGAATTCGCACACTATTAAATTTACATGACAACAGATGTCGTGAACTGTCTAAGGGCAGTTAAAAATACATATTCTTGAATTCGCACACTATTAAATTTACATGACAACAGATGTCGTGAACTGTCTAAGGGTAGTTAAAAGTACATTTCTTTAATTCGCACAAAATTTAACAGTGTCGTGATGTTTAAGGCGTTAAAAATACATATTCTTGAATTCGCACACTGTTAAATTTATATCTAAGGTTAACTAAAAACATATTCCCGCCATGTTCTATCAGTATTCGTTTTTTTACATGTATGTGAATGAAAGAAAACCGAAGGAGTTAATCAAAGTTTGGCGACAATTATAAAACAGACACATATCGATCAAAGTTCAAGCAATGTTCTCATGAGACTAGATAGAAAATAAAGATACACAACATGAATAAGCATTATTCATAGAACAAAACGGGGGAAACCCCTATCATGTCAACTTTAGAAGTCAGAGAGACTACAGACACTCCCAAATGTATAGAAATGCCAATCGGTATGAACTTTAAGTTGGTATTTGGTACACCGTTATCTATCTCTCAGGTAAACGTTGCTCTTAAATAAATCAGTAAGGTTCAGATCTGTTTAAACATTATATTTATCGAGAGGCTGTAATTACTATGGCTCCAGTCACGGTTTACATTGCGTAGTAAAATATTCAAAAGATGATATTTACAAATATAACATTTTTATTGTCTAATTTGATATACATAATTTTAATTCAATGATATGTCGTAGAAAAACTCGTGTACTATAAACTGTATATAAATTAAAGTACAAAAGGAAGAGAGCATTCATTAATTTAAATGTTCTTTTTCTGTTCTTTCTATTTCGTGTTTGACATAAATATTTCAGTACTGCAAGACCCAGTATGCTGTGCATTTTCTTTGATTTCCGAAATATTAATATTATAGGAGCTTCTATCTATGCCAGCTTCTATCATCCGTCTTTTGAATTATACTTAACGTTTTGTTAAGGATATGTAAACATTCGATGAAAGTAGGACTTGATTTCAATGTTTAGCGTATTAAAACAAACAAACCATGAGTTGAATTCAACAAACGGACATGCCAATTTTGTATAAATTTATCATACATATTAATATTTTCAACGTACTCGGTGTAAAGCACCGATATATGCGAAGCCCCTTAACCCTTTTTTCTGGATAAAACAGCCCAAAGAATTATTAAACAAATATTAGCAACAATCTAACTCACAAAAGCACGTAACAAATTGTCCACTCGCAAAGTCACGTTTTCAAATATCTTCCTTTTCTAAGAATATACAATGTTCGTTATTTTTTCCGCTACACTGACTGAATTTAAATCACAGTTAAAAAAATTTTGAAAATAAAACAAACTAAAAATAATTCCATGTATGAGAGAAATGATAATTTTACAGTACGGTTAAATTTTCCTCTGTGATTTTGCAAAACTGTTTTTGAAAGTTTGAAAAATTAAGATATCTGATGTGTTCCCTACACAATATTTTCCAGTCCTTGACTTCTAGTTAGGCGGGAAACACACTACAAAGTGTCCGAGAAATATTCCAAGGTTCGACCGGATGTAGTGTGACTGGTTGCCATTCGTCTTTTTGTCAATTATCATAAGTTTACACATGTAGCATCACTGCATGGAATGTGATTTAGTTTCAACCAGTATTTTGTGTTATGGACAAGAACATCATCTTAACTTATAACATAAAGTGAATTTAGAATTTCTATTTTTTGAGATTTTACCATGTGACGGTCTAGTCAAAACAGATCACGAACTTTCTACAGGCTTAAGTGATACGCTACGGATATGATCTTAAACTTACAAACCACAAATTATATTCACTACCCATTAAGTCATAAACAATGCTTTAATGGAAAACACACGTTCTAAATTATTATTCAACAAATAAGAAAAACCTGGCAATATGCCCTGGCATATGACCATGTGCAGACGAATAATCATGTGCCTTTAGTATAAAGTACAAAATTGATACATCAAAGTCATGCCCTTTTTTGACTGGTTTATCACTTATTTAGCATATAATATCATATTAAAGTTTTATATGTAGTACTTTGTTCTAATAAAATAAAGCCAGCAATAAATTAGTAAGAAAATAGTTAAAAGATCGCAGTGCCGCTTTGGTATACACGCCAATATCAAATGTAAATAAATGGTTAAAGAGTACCTTAAATACAGTTACGTGCTTTATAAATTATCTCAATTGTAAACAGTTTGTGTGTGCTAACACAATTGTTACCACCCGTTTTCGCAAAATTGGAAGCTTCCATTACATTACCTTTGGATATATTTCACATATTAGAGCTTATCCTGATAATGTATCGTGGAACAAGAACAATTAAAAGTTATGTTAATATACTCAAACTACCAAAAGTTATACATGTAAAAGATATATTTGTCGGTAAAATAACCCCTTTCTCAATATCGTTTTGTCTTAACATTTACTTTCAATTTCCAACGCTCGCAATAATCTTTTTAATGTTAAGAGAAATGACTGAAGAGGTATACAGCCTGCAAATGAATCCTGCAATAATGCTCCATATATAACTGAAATATATTTCATTGGAAACATTTGTCCCCCTAAATATCGGTATACTGTAATATCATCAATCTTATTAAAATCATATCCTAATTTGCACTCCTCTACTATCCGCAACATCGCATTATGGGTCACGTCAGATTGACCTTTTCAGAAATTTATATGCATAAACAAGTGCTCGATTTTAAACCAATTAAACAGCGCGTTTCTAGCTGACTTCAGTAAAACATTAGTCACAGGGTGAGAAAAATGTGCTTACAGGGCGAATGCTCCACCGAATGAGCTACCGTTCTGAGTTACCCGGTCGCTTAGATATCTTTCACCCTATTTTGAGATTGATGCGGTTACTTCCCCCTGATATACCGAACGATTCCTTTAGGTCAATCTGAGACCCCGATGTGGTCAGATCCAGTAAGCATACTGAATCTGATTTTAATGAGATAGTAATATCATTTGCTTAACTTTAAAAGTCAAATTAGTGTTTTATTGTGTCTTGATCCTGATTCACACAAACAAACACGCAAACACACACACACAAAGAGAGAGAGAGAGAGAGAGAGACTTGTTTGTTTTTGGTGTTTTATTTTCACTTACAGTCTCCGTGCGTATTAATTAAAAATCATATGAAAAATACCAACCGCAAACTGTTGTACTTGTTCTAGCTTAACACTAAGAGCATTTACGTTAGTTCTTTTTCTGTAAATGAGCATGTTCTATTTTCAGATCACAAAGTATTAAACGATTTCGGACCGTCTTATTAGATCTAGGGTATCAATAAATATAGATTAAAGTTATTCAAGTAGCACAGTGAATATTGACCAGAGACGGTGTGAGGTCAAACTCAAATTAAGTCGATTAGAGATGATTAAAATAAACGTGTCAAGGCCTGGGTTAATCGCAGGGAAGAAAATTTAAGGGGAACTCCCTCACCTGAGGTTGGCACACGTCTTAACTATTAATCCTATTGCTCATCAACCAGCTGACCTGATTTCCTCTTTGATTGGCTCTCATATATCACATGCAGTAGTTTATGGTCGGCAATAACAACTAGGTTTAATCTAAAGAAAGACAATTGTGGTGGACCTGTAGAAAAGTTATCCAGTTAATTATCTTAACAGGACAAAACTGTCTGTTAATGCCCACTACTGTCAACCACAAAATCATGTAGGTAATTAGATACCATGCTTTTCAGCTTACCTGAGCACGTAGTACTCAAGTTAGCTTTGTGGATCAATGGCTGTCGGTCGTCCGAAATTATTTCAAACAACATCTCCTCTGAAACCACTGGGCCAAATTTGCCTGTGATGTTCATTGCACGAAGCTCTACCAAAGTTGTTCAGATGGTTTAGTAAAAAAAAATAAAGTGAAATCTTTAAAAAAAATCTTCTTCTGCGAAACCACAAGGCCTAGATATTTGGTGTGTGACATTGTCAAGTGAACCTTTACCTAGTTTGTTCAAATCATGACCTCCGGGTCAAAAATGGCCCCGCCCTAGGGGTCACTTGACATAAACTTATAAAGGAAAAACTAGAAAAATATTCCTCTCAATCACAAGTCTTGGAGTTAAGATAGTCCGTGTGTAACATAGGCTAGTGGACCTCTACTAAGTTTGTTCATATCTTGGCCCTTCCACTGTTGTATGTGACTGTGACAATTTATGGGTCGAGTACTGGCTCCGATTTTCAAGTGGTAGTTTATTGTGTTCTGTCAACAGTGCCGATATGTCTGCATCAGATATTTCATTTGAACAGTTACACTGTAAAACTGATTCCCCGTCTCAACTTTCAACTATACTATCATCAGTAGCAGGTGTTTTATATATAGTTGTTCTTCTGTTAGGTATTACGATTTGCTTTAAAAATGTAAGGATACTGCTTAAGTGGAAATTGTTGAGGAACAAGCACGCTTTTAATGGGGATGCTAATATTTTCGTTTCATTTTGTGACGATAATAGCGAAGTTTTCAAATGTCTATCGACCGCAAAAGATGAAAGCATTTCTGACAACGAGCAAGAGAATATTTAAAATGAAGTCCCAAGATAGTTCCTCGTGTGCCATGGCACAACAGATTAAACAAGCCAAACAATACAAGTGTAGCTGCAAACACCGGAAGTGCTACCTTCATGGAGAGAATTTTGATTTTAAATTTAGTGCCAAGAAACGTCCCAGAAGGATCGAACGCATTGACTCTCCTGCTGGATGTGACCAAATTAGTACAGGACATAGTGCCAAAAATTATGATTAACGGAAGGTTTGATTTTAATAAAACGTCTGTAGATAATGAGCTACATCGTTTAACCAAAGTTCGTGATTGTTCTACCATAAAATTATTAGTTTTCCTTGTAATTAGTTTAAATTTATTTCGTGTATTGTATTACACACGTATATTAATTTACTATCATCATTAAATTTTCTAGCACATGAAAGCACGGATATATGCACCAACGAAATTACATATAATCAATTTAGCAACCATTTAAAACTATTATTTTATAATAAATATTATGCTAATTTTGTTCTAATAAATGTATTTCTTTTTATTCAATATTTATTAATCATGTATAGCATAATGAAACATTTTGAAGACACAAAGGTCGATGATATTATGATTTAAATAATTCAGTCATATGCTACGCTGATATCATAAATTTTAATATGAGTAAAACAAAATATATAATCAAAATTTCATTCAACAGACCAAGTTAATATATCTTTTCATCTGAACGATATTTTGAAAGTCTTATTTAGGTAACACAGTGTGTTAAATAAAAGATAGTAAAATAAAATATTAATATTGAAACTGTGCATTCGTTGCTGTTGAGTCTGGTCTGGATTTTGTCTTAACAAATACTAAGTTTTTATAGTTAGGGATTCGGCACGTTGCAGATGAAATTTTCACTATACAGGTAAGAAAAGTTCTCAGTTAAAAACTTTACATATATTTATATCAAATAAGTAAAATCCCTGATAGGGGATCAAAACTCGAAGAAAAGGTATTCTCGTTACAAATACTTAAAAAGGACGAAAAACTGCTTCAGAAAGCATTACATAAAACACAAAGATAAAATACAATTTCATTTTTCATTTTAAGAACATTTTTAAACATTTACCAGTAATGTGATAATGGCGGATTCTCTTACCATTACTTTTCTGTCAAAATAGAATCGTATGCTTAATGGAATATAATGCCACTCTGGAAATTACAGATTGAAATTAAAAATATATATAGATATATTATCCAAATCACTCCCAAATTATCGCCACGCGAGGAGAACAAGTTGATCGATACTTTGATCTGAAATTTCATGGTAATTCAAATTTAAATAATTTCAATATTTTGTTTTCAATTTTAAAGTCTTAACCACAAAATAACAATCTAATCAGTAAGACAAAGCTTCCGTGTTATGTCATAGGCACTGATAAGTCTCTTTTTTGGCAACATCTTTAGAGGTATATTAAGTTAATGCAGGCTGAAAGCTGATAATATTTGCTGTTCTTAAATCAGCATGGTGTTTTTATTTTTCAGTCTATCTTTCTGAAATTTATGTCAAATTGATCAGATTTAATTAATCATTTTAAATATGAAAATGATATTTTGATGAATTTAAAGGTAGTGACATTGTAACCAAAAACAGTTACAGTATTTTGTTTATGGATGAACCCATCCTTTTTTCTTTGTAGTTTATGTGGACGTGATGAGTGATTCATGAGTGTTACGAAATATCTTGATTTTAAATACTCATTTTACTCAAATTTTTCAAATTCTATTTCACTACAATTGTAAAAATTAGAGTGCATTAATTAGTAATACCATTTTTGTTGCTAGTGAATGCTGGTAATGATATGAATGCAAAATATAGGTTCACTACATCAACAATGAAGCGAGTAAAAGATCTTCGAAATATCGAGTGAGGAAAATCCCAAGTTTCGCAATAAGGTATTTGTCATATGTTGTATGGGGATTCTAATTAGGATTCACTTAATTCATACATGAAGCTGAAAATATATCGTGGAGTGAGAGTGAAACTAGGCTTAGTGCTTATATACATATATGCACTTAGCCTAGTTTCTCTCTCACCACTCGATATGATGCATGGTATTTTTTGGTTTAAACGTCCAACCAAAATCGTTCAAGTCAATGTGTGTAAATGTTTTCGTGCACAAAGTGTGTGGTCGTAATTTTCGTTTGTCATCTTTATACGTATTCGTATTCATCCGTCTTACCTGTTTCTTACAGAGTATATTTACAGTGTATATTTACAGTGTATATTTACAAGCAGTAGTTAAATAGTAGGACAAATACTAAACATGTATGTTTCCGTAGCAGCCTTGAATAACGTACAGGTGTAGCAGAAAAACCAAAATTTAATATCGATTGGGATAATAAACAAGTACTCCATAAAGGTTTATGACAAAATATAACAGTCAGTTAACATAAAAACGTGAACTTACTTTTTCATAATTAATTCTTAAATTGTGAAACAAATAAAAATCAATATCTTTAAACACCTGCAATTCAATGCAATACAAAAAGTAGATTTTTAGGTATATGATAATATTACTCGTACTTAGTTGTATGTCTGGTAGCCCACTACCGACCGTGTCTTTTTAAACTCTGTGGAAGAAAGTAAAATACATGTACATCGTTTATTAAATGAACGAGGTAGAGGTTTAAAAACAAGTCTGATAAGATTTTCAAAACTGTTTTTCTTTTATTATATCAAGCAAACATACTTTAAACGGATCACAGTTAAAATCGATATCACAACTGCTTTTGAATAGCCAATTTGTATGGCCGTAAACCGAACTTAATTGCAACATCCGTGATCTTTTTCTAAACTTAATATTTCTATACTTAATATTTCTATCTTTATACCAAATAGCTTTAAAGAATCTATCATAATCTGTGACATTAGATGCATAATTTGTGCTTAAATTCATTTATTTTTATCTTATTACTTAATAAACTTTATTTAGATAAATGCTTTTAGGTTGATTTTGTCAAATATTATTGAATCTTTTTAAGTTGCTTAGGAGCTCGACGCCAAGACTGTGCCAAGATTGTTTAGGTGTGGGCCCCTGTTCATCAAAGGACTGGGGAAAACAAACAGAAAAGAAATATGGATATACTCATTCATAACATTAATTTATCTCTAACTGGCAGAAAATTTATTTGAATGCATTTGTAGACAAGAAAAATATTTTGCGTTTCGTACCAAATGAAACCAAATGAAATACGTAATTACTATAAACACTGTAAGAAATATCAAATGCCATTACACAGTCAATTGATTTGAGTTTTCAGCGAGTGACATAATTTACTCTTTTTAACAAACGGTTAATCAAAGCACATGTTTAAACGTAGCTTTGATTTGTCTATCCAATATACGAGGCGTGTCATTACCTGTAACTTAAATATTAGGTTTGCAAGTGTCATATTTCCAGTTGTAAAATACACCATTGTCGTATCAAAATAAGGGACACACACTCTCTCTTTCTCTTTCTCTCTCTCAATGCAACAACTACTCAACTGTATGCACAGCCCTTTTAATTGAGCACCTGCATAAATTTGCCCAATTTGGAAGAGAGCATATTTTGTTTGTACAATGCTATCAGATTCTATATTTGTATGAATTTACTTAACAAGAATATTTTAAACGGATCACTATTAAAATCGATATTACAACTGCTGTTTAATACCAAAATATAACAATAGACAGAACTTAATCACAACATCCGTTGTCTTTTCTTATAGTTATTATTTTCTAATCAATACAGCAAATATCTTTTTATAGTAATAAAGTTTTTATAGTAATAAAGAAACCATGCCACACCGAATGATTTGTGATTTACGATGTATAATGTGAATGTCTTTCATTTATTTATTTTATGACTACATTAACTGTTTTTTATCTTCAATGGGTAAAATATTAATGTATTTATTATCTATTAAGCTGAACCATAAAACCATAGAAACACAGGAGCCAGACGCTAATACCACGATTACGAGTACAGACGCTCACTTCCGTAGAAAATAGTGTGTGGGGAGGGGGGGATGCCCGTGGAGAAAAGATTAAAGAAAATGATACATGAACAATATATTACATATATGATTTGATAGTATCTCTACCACACATAAAATATATCTAAATAAACCATATTAAACATATTATTACTATTATTATATTATTGTATTGTATTGTATTGTATTGTATTGGGGTTTACCGTCACTGCGATAGTATTTCAATCATATAGCGACGTCCAGCTAATTACAGGTGGAGGAAGACCCCGAGTAAACAGAGGTACCCGGGTAGAACCACCGACCTACCGCAAGCCAGCTGGAAGGCTTCCTCACATGAAAAATCCGAAGTCCCTACCGGGATTCGAACCCACAGCGGTGAGGGGCTGAGAGATTTGTAGTCCACGACTGTAACCGCTCGGCCACGGCGGCCCCTGTAAAACACTATAAACGTGTTACATGAACATTAATATTACGTTTGCAAGTTTCATATTTAAAGTCGTAAAATTCATCATCTTTGTGTAAATAACAAGGCTTTTAGATTTATAACATGCGAAGAAGTTTACATCAGTTTGTGTCTGTCTGTCTGTCTGTCTGTCTCTGTCTCTCTCTCTCTCTCTCTGTCTTAAAGCGATCACTGTTAATTTGTATGTACTACCCAGTTAATTGCTAATCTTGAATGGAATAGAGCATGTTTTGGTTATATAACTATTTATCAGATTTTATATTAAATTTGTATGATTGCTTTGCTTTATCGTCTTGACCATTGAGGATTATGTCGATTTAAAATTGGTGAAATGTTGTTTAACTGTTATATCACTCTAGAAACAAGGACAAACGGCATTATACCATATTTTTACCACGCCCGGCCCTATTATCCAGACACCAGATTAAAACTACTCTTGTACCCAGAGCGCCAGTCAAGGGAGATAAACCAATATTGTTTCATAAACTAGCTTGTTAGGGTTTAACGTCTTGCTGACAATATTTCAATCATTTCGGGGACTTTTGTCTATATGATAGTGATACTGTGCACCACTGCGATGCCACGTCGTAGACAAATGACATGTAATTAATATATTGACCTAGCATTTATTAATTCTTTATCTTCGTATGTTTTTTCCGAAAGAAATTGTATGATTTTGTTGAAATACGTGACCTATATAATACGTTATTGATACCAACTACTTATTATTGCAATCTCATCGCTAAAATAAAACATTTGCAAAAGTCTAAACGTCAAAATTATTTAGGGGCAAATAAAGGTTAGAGAAATAAAGACCGGTGGGATTCGAACACGATACCAACTTGACTACTGAGCACTGTGGTATATGGCATTCTTGTATCAATGAAATCACTAATTATGCTATACCGATTTGTTTTCCATACATGTTAATCGACATACTAAGTAGAAACCGAGGATAATCGGCGAGTTTACCTTTGACATGTGACATTATATAAGTGCCAGGTCAATATTTATAAACTGTAACTTGAATAGTGTAAGCATACAAACGTCCAGTCAGGTGACTTTGTGCCTATGGATAAAATGCACAACCTTTGAATTTAATTATAAATCAATTAAAATTAGGTCATATATTAATCCAAATTTAACCATCAAAACGCAACACTGCCCCGAGCTGGAATGGAACTCGAGACCTTCGGTATGCATATCGGATAATCTACCACGACGCCACAAAATCTATTCCTGCGGCAAGATAGTACAAATGCCATTTTATACCATTACTGCAATACCACCTCCAAACACATGGCCAATCAGCTCTATTCAATCGGCAACCCGAACCAGATAATAAATTTCATATCATGCAGACAAACATCGAGTAGAATAAGATCGCAAATATTATGCAAGTAACTTAATTCTTTCCCTCATATAGACTCATTTTGACACACTCAATAGGTACCACATAAAGCCTGATCTGCAGAAAGCCAAACTCAATCCTTACCAAATTTAATTGTAAAATCCTCATTTCCAGACCACTGAGGAGCAGCGAACAGCATAAAACCTGAGTAAATCGCAGGCTGATCTGGTTTTATGCTGTTTAAATAGGTCTTTTCATGGTGTCCTCTATGAGGGAAAGGGTTAACCATTTATATCTTTATTGCACATCATGTTTTGCATGTGTTCACTTGCCTAGTCACTGGACTACACTGAGTTAATCCCAGCAACACTTAAGGTTCTTAAACTCTGATGCATTACGTCCATTGAA
>CM037779.1:36722882-36772882 GCA_021229015.1 Solen grandis | reverse complement strand
ACTTTGTATACCTTTATAGCATGTAAAGATGACTAGTGTTACTTCATTCCCTTGTAGAACACCAAGTTTGATTATTATTGTAGTCATCTTAAAGATGGTTCTCGAAAAGCTAGGATAATGAAATTATAGCTGAAAACAAAGTCACATATTCCCTTTTGAATGCATGACTTTATATCTTAAATGATGTCATATGACGTCACATATTTCATCTGCTATTTATATAAGTTTGCACTCTACAGTTGTCAATTCGGAATAGATTTTTTAATGTTTTGAAGATGATGTATTTCAAAATAGTAAATGAGTACTATCAGGTTTTACATGGTTTGCAGTGCAGAAAGCCCTTTCTTTTGTTCAGAACAAAAGAAGTCTAGTTCTAATTTAAGTAATTGTTTCACTATATCCGAATCAATGTTCTGTCTTAGTACAGGCGTAGACCACGGGGATTGTTTACATACCACCTTCAAGCTATCGATATGTAAATGAAAATCCATATTTTGACCTTCAAAACGAGTTATTCCTGTTTAATATTTGTCACTAGAATATTTTGTTGATCAAGATATAGCAATTCAAAAGATTTTATGTTTTCTGATAATACATTTACGTATTTGTATGACCTTCAATGTTTACTTAATGAAGATCATGAGGTATATTAAAATAACGTCTGAAATGTAAAAAAAAAAATTAAAAAAAAATACACCACTAGAATGAACATATGTTGATATTACGGCATATGATTATGGTAATCTACTTATTAAATTCCATTCAACTAATTCGGGAGAATCAGATAACATTCAGCCAGTCCAGTACAATATATATTTTCAATTATAACGCACGTATTCCAAAATATTGTGGAACTTCTGCTCATTATTGTTTGGACGTTAATTGTTTATTATCAATAACATTGTACCCAAAAACAGCATCAACACAACATTATACTGAAAATTACTAAAAGTAACAAGTCAAATACAGATGATAATGTTTCTTTAAATCAGATTTTGTTTTGTTTCAGCAATATGAATAATAATTATAAACAATGATATAAACGAAAACAATTTCAGATATCACCTCTCATCCTACTGTCACCTTTCCTCGCTCCTATTACTGCCTTTGCTACTGCTTACCCTACCCTTTATACTACTACCACTACTTACTTATACTACATTTCCTGTTTCTGTTGCTGCTATTACCTGCTGAAGACAATGAAGATAGTTATGCTGATAATAACAACGATTACACTACTGGTCATTATGATATTAATAGTATTATATGACAAGGGGCATGGTCTTTGATCAGAAGAATTTCTGGACAATAAGTAGGAGCAAACTAAATGACCTTCCAATATATAACTTTTGCAAAAGAAGCATTCATATTTCAAAAGTGCTGAGTTAGAAATTATATTGAGTACAATTTATCAAAACCTGAAATGGTGACTTTTAGAGTGGTAATACCATAATTGCATATTACGAAAGCGCTTTCTTTGTTTTGGTTGTTTGGTAATGTAATTTATGGTCATCAATTACAAATTAGAAAGAAAAAACATACATCGTTGTGGATTTTATGTCTCAAATTAAATTGCTTCAAACAATCAGCAGTTCACAAGAACATTTAATCTTTACCAAACAATATAAATCACTTTCAGATAATTGGTTAGAGACTCATACCACACTTAATTTGTTTTTTATCCTTTTTTTGCCTAATAAAAAAACCTCATCTGTTTTCCGAATCAATTATATATATAAGAAGTAAAAAAACGTAATATAGACCATATAAGCATAAGATTTATTCCATACAATTGACGGGGATAATACCTTTAATGACAGATATTGCTTATCGTATATTTCTTAATATGTCAGAACCCGAAGATTAAACATTGATGATGTAGGATGATATATGATGATTTTTTTTGTTATTTTGCAAAATTTATCAGATATTAAAAAAACTGAATCTGAGTGTATATGACAATTGAAATTTGAAACACCAGTGAGATTGAACGCAGTATAGTAGAGGCTATTGTAAAATCTGAAGGGTTTCATATTACATTTTGTAAAACCACTTAAATTTTAAAAATTAAATCATTTTTATTAAGTTTTTGTTACACAAGTGATGGAAGTTGCAAAATTTACTGATCTGTCAATACCCCCCTACCCTTGATGTGCAGTCAGAGGAAGAGCTATGATAAACTTAACACATTACTGCAGATAAATTTCACTGAATAGAGGAACCCAAATCAAATTATGATGTTTTCACTTTCAAACGTATTTTAAGGTTAAACATTGTACTTTATACAACATGCAGCAAACAGAATTCTACTATTTCATCTCAAACAAAAAAGACACTTTATTGATCTACCCAGATCTACGCACTTATTTGCAAGGTTCGAAAATTCAAACTTTTCTAGCACAGATTTTATCCGGTACTCGATACTAATATACCCATCATATTCATATTTCATTGAGCAATGAAAAAAGAACAGAATGCTGAAAACCGCATTGAATCAAACTACATTTTTTATTAGTTTAAAGCAAAAACGTGACTTTATGCAAAACGCCCCTTAGCGGCATATTTCAAAGCAAAAATTAAGGTTCAGAAGCATGTGATTGCATGTTTGAAATTGTATAAATGTAACTTTCCTCATCTGGTCGCAGATGCGTTAAAAAAAAGGAGGAAGACAAATATTCTTTTTTAAAAATTAAAGTGACAATAGGATTTTGCCCTGCGGTAGTCGCGAAAACCTATGAGTGTGATGAAACAGGAGCAGGATTCCTAAATTTGCCTCTTTTTCCTCTGAAAGCAATTGGTAAAATTGTTTAACTTGGCATGCACATCTATATGCTGATGCACTGAAAATTCATTCATTTTATAAAGGTCAATCAATAACCACGAAGATAAGATATATGGTACTGTCCTTAACCAAGTAGGCATTTGTCAGAAGCCTATTATTTATTATTTATGTAATATATATAGTAAGGTGTTCTTGTTAGAAATATATGCGCGAGTTTCCCGCGTTTTACGTTTGTTAAACGTTGATGAATGCGGATATGAATGGTTTCAAATCAAATAAACATCATAAAATTTGAAGGGAAAAAATAAATAAAAAATGAACATGATAAGATAAATTAAAAATGAGCCTGTAGATTTTTCAGTCGAACCCACATCTGCAATTTAGTTAGCAGGTTTTCAAAAAAAAAGTATTATTTTGTTAATTTATTCTAAATTGCTATTCCGTAAAGGATTTTCGATCATTGAAAAAAAAATAAAATATAATTTGATGGGCCAAAAGACAAATGTCTGTATTTAAAACGAACAAGAGAAAAGTAATAACGCAAAACCTGGTCGAAGCATATAAAAGTATTTTTTGATGATTTCGTGAACCATGGGGAGACCAAATCACTGGATTCAATAAAGAATAAGATTAGTGCGAAAATTAAATAATAAACGAAAAACGCATTTTAGTAACAGTGACCTTGACCCGAGTGACCGCAGACGGGGGTACAGACGGATACTAATTCCGGTATACCCTAGACCCCGACTTGTTGTGTGCGTTGGAGGGGGGGGGGGGGGGGTATAAACAGATATGTACCTTAAATTTTTATGGATATTCTGACAACGTACGTTTTTCCCTTTATATAGTCCAACTACACTTATTGAGTTGAGATATGTAAACAGTACATATTAAGCCGATTGAGTTATTGTCCCGCCAAAGTCAACTGTTCATAAACAGTATCGGAAACAAACCCATTTGTGTGTTTTCGTTTAAACCAGGTCAATCATAACCTACATTTTATCCTAGTTTAGCTATTGGGAAGGCCTGAGATAAATCACATACTTCCGTAAGCAATGAAAATGTTTATTCTGAGGAAAAAAAATCCAAAATATTGAAACACTGTCGGAGAACATGTCATATTAAAATCATGCTAGTACTAAGTGAGAATAGGTTATGTTCATTTATCCAGTAGATTAACGTCTATCTTGTTCCTTTTCTAAGCATATAATACCTCTAAATACCAAAATTTGTGATAATGAAATAAATCATTTTCGCCTTGGGGCATGTAGAAAACCAATAAAACAGTCATAATTATATTTAAATCCTTGTTGACAGGATATGCTTATGTAAGGGAAAGATATAACCGTACGCGTCCTACTGGCACACGAAAGTCAATATGGCAAACAATTCTGAACGAAGTTTGGTCCTAAGAAAATGTTCCGCTAGGTTGTTACCTCATTTGTTCTTTTGGAGCCAAGAAAACAACGCGTTAAGCCTATCCGGGAACTTTTGAAAACATACAAAGGCTGTGATAGCCGGATTAAATCTATTTTGCTATTAAATGACAAAACCCGGGTGCACATGTTTGATGTGTTGATGTCATTTGGAGACTATGTGTACTTGAGGCCACACAACAATATCATGTCGTAGACATGTAGCATGATGTCACACCCAATCAAATTATCCTGACACCGGTCTGATTAGTCCTGGAACTACCCTTACATGCTAAGCGCCAATCAGGAGCTATACCAGTTCAATTTGTATGACTTTGGTATGTCGCGGCCTGGGCCATAGAGAAGGGCTGATATTAAGTATTATAAGCGGAATTCTCATAAACTCCCAGGTATTACCAAGAGATCCATAAGTTTCTCCAATTCTAGTGATGTATTCGTATAGGTACCTTGTGATTGTCAGAAGTCCATCTTATACACGACAATGACTCTCTCGCAAGAAAGAGGTTGTTGAGTCTCTATCAGCTTCTCAAAATGTGGAAGTTGTGATCCGTCTGCCTTTTTCACCTGACATGAGTCTTGTAACATTTTATTCCAAAGACTTAAGATAATGTCTAGAATGAAATATATAACCAGAAATTCTATTGGCAACGCCATTTATCAGTGTCTCAAAGAGATACCAAAAGAATACTACTTTAATGTTTATTGCATATAATGTTAGACTTAAAGGCATTGAGGAAATGAAAATTGACATGCATGGAATGTGGCACCCTGCTGGGTATTTCGTGGTATTTCTGGCTGGACCCACTAGGATACTAAAACGGATTTCCGTAATAAACACTTAGAATGTATTTATTTAACTGAACTGAAATGAGGTGTAAATACGTTCAGCTGATTTATGCAATTTGAAACAAATGATAACTTCATTGCTTGATTTTTTTTAATTTATATAATTTTACAATGTAAGATAAGACAATGAGCTACTTTCATTGATGTCGATTCTGATATAAAAAGTACAATGTTGAATTTATTATGATAATGTTTTATTCTTTTGCGTGTCAACAAACTTTACTCACAGGATAAAAGAGAACAAACAGTCTTACTTGTTTTAATACAAATAATAAAGGAGACTTTCTATTATCAGTAACCTTTTATTGATAATGATTTTGATCGTTAAGATACGAAAGTGAATACTGGATATGTAACACAGTGCAAATCAATGTAATTAGTATAGTACTGGATTTTTTTTATATGTGCTTTAAAATGCTATTCACATATTGGTAATGGACAAATGTGCATCATACGTGAAATTCTAACATGACAAGTTGGTTTTATTAAGGATCCCACTGTAAAATCTGCAGGGTGACATTCTTCTCTTATCTTAAAAAATGAAAGGTGGCCATCAAAGAAATTTTAATGCCTTTATGAATTCCAGATCCATTACTAAAATTGTTTGCACCATCCTCGTAATCAAATTCAACCATTGCTCTCATTTTTTTCAAGTAACTGCATGGAATTTGCAAGCCCCGCTGATTGAGATTTGTTTCATACTTTCTGAAGCACAAATCATCAATTATGATATAATTCTGGAAGTAAGAGATATAAGCATAAGCAGTCCTACTGACGTTGATCTTATAGAAAGTTTAAAAATTCTCATATTCATTAATAATATAATATAAATTCTAATGGATCACCGGTGGCATAAAGGGGAACCGAAAAATATTTTATATCATTTCAGCAAGCAGAAGCTTTCGCATTCGCACGCAATAGTAATAGAAAAAATGTATCTTCAGTGACCTTTTTATACAACCTTAGATCTTAGCTGAAGTAAACGCTGCTAGATATATGTATTTCTAATTCCGTGGGTATTCTACTCCGCCGGCCAATATCTGACGCGGTGCGGTAAGCGAATACATCTTATTTAAACATCTTATATACTTTCATATCAAAAGAAAATAGTTTAACTGCAGTAGCCACGTCGTTGGTTGCCTAGAGAGAAAAGCGTAGGGACAGCAGTTCTGCCGATTTCTGTGGATGCTAATCAGGAGAAAAAAAAACTAGAACATATCTCAGATGATATATTTACTGCTGTGAACGTGGATGTTTACATCAATGAAAAGAAAAACATGTTAAATGCTACATAGATAACTTGAGAAAGGAGAAATAAGGGTGAGAGACATCTGAAACACTACACATTTTTTTTTTGCTTTAAAATGGCAATTGCTCCATTGTTAGAAAAGTTCCCGTGGTTTTAAACAAGAACCACAATTTTGATATCTAAGCCTGTAGTTGTTCTATCTCCAACTTCACGCTGCAAGTCTGACAGTTGCCAAAACATGTTTTCCATATAAATTATAAAGCTGTTTTAAATTAAATATAATTATGTATAATTTACTCGTCCGACGCAAATACATATCCGTTTGATCAATTTTAGCAAAAAACATTTTTTGCTGTTTTGAGGAAGTTTCATGTTCTTCTTTCAAAACTGTAATTCTATCAGCCAGAGGAATCGAATTTTTCATGAAAATATAAAGCTATTGAAAGAAAAATGTGTTTGATATTATTGCAATATGTATAATTAAGGCTACCGTTTCTTTTCTTAAAAAGTTATTATAAATTCAATCTCGATTCTATAATATCGTTGTTGGGCTGCCAACTTCACAGCGCCAGCACCAAAAGATAATTTGTCTGAAGATATCTATAATTAAATCAAATCATCATCCGTTTGAATATTTTAACGAAATCTATTTTCACTGTTTTGATGATGTAGTACCTTTTTACTTTTTACAAAATATAAAGCTATTGAACAGAAAAGTCGCTTTGTATTTTTGCAATCTGTATGATTAAAGCTTCCCGGAAATTTCAGCATCGAATAATTTAAGTTTGATTGCGACTCTTCCTCTTCATTCTCGCTGCTAGGGTGCCAACTGCATGATGCCAGACTGCCAGCAGCCGAAACATTTTTTTTTAATGAACTATAAAAATGTCTGAAATTAATGTTACATGTAGTATGTATAATTTAGACTTCCGAGGCAAATCTACAACCATTTGATCAATTTTAGCGAGATCGATTTCTCACTGTTTTGAATAAGTTTTGTCTTCAACAGTCAAATCTGTAATTTTATCGATGGGAAATACCGGGTATTAATAAAGAATACGCTTGATATAGAACTTTCGATATTTCAGGTTTCCTTAACATTTCTTCGTCCATTCTTATAAATCTATATTCACGCTGCAAGACTGTCAGCAGCTAAAAATTGTATATTAACTTTAAAACCTATTTTAAATTTTAGTATAATTTAGTCTTCCGAGGCAGATCCACATCCATTTCATCATTTAAAGCGAGATCGATTTTGCGCTGTTTTGATGAAGTTTCATCTTCTGAAGCCAAAACTGTAAATCTATCACAGGGAGGAATCGAATTTTCATGACAATATAAAGCTTTAAAAAAAAGTCGTTTGATAACTTTGGAATATGTATAATTCTGGCTTCCGTGACATTTCGTCATCCTTTGCTTTAAATCAAATCGCAATTCTATACTCAAGCTGTTGGGCTGCCAACTTCATACTGCTGGCTGCTAACTTCACGCTGCTGGGCAGCTAGACTGCCATCATCACGCTGCCAAGCTGCTTAGTTTCCAACTTGACGAACCAAAAAAATATCCGTGTTTGGAATGATTTTTTTCTGTCATGCCCAATATTCCTATATAATATCTATCTACAGCTTCTTGAAAAATCAATAAAACTTACAATGCAAGGTTTCTTTTCATTGTTGTTGTTGTTTAGTATATTATTTTGACAAATAAATATGACAGCAGAGATGCTTGAAGTATGATTCAAACATATAGCAAATACTACATACATGATCATTCATTTTTGTCATTCATACTACTTTGTACCATAAAAACAGCATTGAATTTGGCCTAATGCAACATTGTAAGGTACAATTCAATCAATAATGAACATTGGTGTGTTTCTGAAGATTACTTGCATATTTTACATAACCATGAGCCTGTTCCAACAGTTTCGGAATCGTTCACTGGTCTATATTTAAATCTTAAGTCGAACCTTTTTATGGTGACTCCTTTGGTAATTTGTTAGACATTTACTAATTTTTGAAGCCAGGTGTTTTGTTCCTTATTTTAATATTTTTTTCATCATTTCAAAACCAACTTAACCATTGAATCCGTTAGTAGCGGTAAATTATCTATACTATGATTTTATCTATTTGTAAATTATCTATACTATGATTTTATCTATTTGCTAAGTCCTTTCATTTTCAAAGTCAATTATTCTTTAATGACCTTGTGTATTTTGCATTGAACAAAAACACACGCACGTGAAATTGGATATTTAGATTTAGAAGTGTTGTTCAATTTACACACTCATTTTGTTCTATCCATAGCCGAAGCCATATATTCATATACAATGTAGTGCCTGCAAACATATTACCGGTTGAAGAAGACCTGGACCGCAGAAAGACCTACCAAACTACTAGAAACCAGTTGAAAAGTTTCTTTACATGGATCGAACAGTTGAATATTGGTATAACAGGCATGCACATGTAGTTTATGTTATACTCAAAACGTATCAGGCCACTGAGCTGTAAAAGAAATCATAAAAACTATCCCAAAGTTGTAAAAAATAATAATTAATCTCCATTGAATGGCGATCTTCATATGAGTTATTTATGGATTAATAAGCATGCATATATGATGTTTATTAATGAATTATGAAAATAAATATTATCAATATTGGTACACTTAAACTATTTAAACGACTCTTAATATATGGACAACAAACATGTATTTTTTCTGTCCCAATACTTAGAGTGATTACGGTAGTCAGCCATTTGACATATCCGTCGGATATAAGGCTCGTACGTAAGTGTAGGAATACACCTGTGAGGTGGTTGACTAACAACGCAAGTAAAATACATAGTTTCCTTAACCTGTCATTTGTATTACCTGTATCAGGTTTTAACAGTTAAAGAAGACAATTTCCTTACATAAAACAAATGATTGAGGCCTTTTTATTGGGGGGGGGGGGGGTGATTTCAAACCAGAATACACAAAAGTTGTTGTTGTTGTATTGGGGTTTACCGTCGTTGCGATAGTATTTCAATCATATAACGACGTCCAGCTAATTACAGGTGGAGGAAGACCCCGAGTACACAGAGGTACCCGGGTAGAACCACCGACCTACCGCAAGCCAGCTGGAAGGCTTCCTCACATGAAAAATCCGAAGTCCCTACCAGGATTCGAACCCACAGCGGTGAGGGGCTGAGAGATTTGTAGTCCACGACTGTAACCGCTCGGCCACGGCGGCCCCCACACAAAAGTGGACTACAAATCGCCATGGAAAGAGGTTATTCTGTCAAAACAGTATGGATAAGTTTTCATATTAATAATTAATACAAATAATAATATTTATTTGTGTAAATATGTTTATTCTTAACATACTTTAAACAGCTGAAACATCACAATTTCACAGAAAGAAAATATAACAGTTTTTCATGAATTAAAATTAAATATTCAAATATCCCAGTATTGTCATCGCAGTAAGGGAATAATAGAATCACAGTCTAAACATCAGTGTCACAGATTGTCAAAATCTATATAAACATTTTGATAAGATTTTTTAAATATGAAGTTTACTATTTTTTTTTATTTAATTCAGTTTTGATTAGCATCATTTAATTCCTTTAAGTATTTTGTCAAATCTTAATGATGCAGACTTGGTGTTGAAGAATGAAGAAATGAAGGAATTTTACGTGTTGCTATAGTTCTGACAAAGGAATGTTTTTTTAAAATAGTTTGGATTTATAATTTTACTGTTGTAACAACAAAATGAAATAATAAAATGCAATTCTATAATCATATTTAAAAGTAGAATAAAGTTGGTGAGTGTTGGATAAGAAGTCGATGGAAGCCTACATTTTCCTACAAAAATTAGTAATATTTTTTTTACTTCTTCAAAAATGACAAAATTACTAAATGTTGCAGTGAAAGGTGTCACGGAAATTTGAAATTATGTCAGGAACTATTCCTCTAGTTTAAATCAATTTATTTTGAGATTATTTACATGTATGCACTTGGCCAGAATATGTGAAACAGATGCATGTGCAGCATCCAACTAATCCCAAGCCCTTGGTCAACGAGCTTTTAAGGCTAGGCTACCTAAAACTATTTATGAATAGAAGCCTAGATTTTTTTTAATTAAATGGTTCTTTCCGAAAAACTTGTTTAATATATGGCGCATATGATAACAGAGTTGTACGTTGCATGAAAAATCTACAAACTTTTAATTCTCCATACAATATAATATTTCTTTCTATTTTCCCGACAAAGGAAATGTATTGTTAGCTTTGTAAATGTAATCACAATTATCAAAATGCCGATTACAAATGGTTAATCTATATAATATGTTATCTTTTAATATTTTCAGAACTAAACCAGTGATTGCTATAGTTCGGGTTGTTTCTCCATGAAATGATATAATGGAGAAACAAGGTTTGGCTACAGGTATGTCTTCAAGGGACAAAATGGTCTGCTATTCTACTGTGAGTGGGTTTTGTATCATTTATACACAACCAGATGCTCTCCATGCAAAAGCAGTCTGGGGTATGCTATATATGCCACTATTTCAAGATAGAGTATGTGCGATTACTGTAGAGAAGGCGCATATGATAACAAACTCCTATAGAATAAAGGCTTAACTTTTTCCTCAGCTCTAAAAATGGAAGATGGGAGACCTTTTCTCCAATATATAGAACCATACAGTGAACCATACACTGATCTCACACTGTGTTGGAAACACACAAGTAAGGGTGGAATGTTTTCAGCAGACAAGTGTAAACACTGGTGGGTCATTTTGTTTCAATAAAAAAGAAATCCGTTGATAGCCATAAGAATAAGCCACATATAAATTTGTTTATCATTTTTTCCCTTAACATATCTATTAGACATACTAAATGTAAAAATTGTATACCGGTATGCATATACACAGCGCATTAGGAACTGTTTTTTCATCGTCCTCATCGTTACAATAATGTTAAATTTTTTATAGTAAACATCACTTTGTATCTGAATAATTATTTTACATATATAATAATTATGACTTAACATGTTTTACCTTTTTCTTCATGGAGAGAAATAACAACCCCAATGCAATAAGGATAGCTCCATGTGCATGCTGATATGGATCTAAACTTGTTTCATAGGTATTAAAAGGTGTGTCATTAAAGAAAGGGTTTAAAATTGAAAATAATTTGAAGATATTTCAAATCTTTGCAGATGATTCATGTAGTCATTTAAGCTTTTTTATGTGAACACGTCTAATTGTGGTTAAATCTGGTTTGTCCAAGGTTCGAGAAACTTCTTCCAATCCCATAGAACTATATATGAGGTTGTTGGATTTTAACGTTTTGTTTCTCCATTGAGTGTTAAGTATTATTATTATTATCATTATTTATTATCGCTATTATTATTAAACTGCTAATTAAAAATGGAAAAAAAGCAACAACAAAATAAAATTATTTTTAGTATCATTTAGAAAATAAACTATGCAATATTTATCTAAGGTTTTTCCTTAGAGTCTAAAATAATTTCCTTAAGAATTAGACTTACAGATTTAGGTATTATAACCAACTCAAGGTAAGAGAGAGTTATATTAGACATGTTTGAATGCAATTAATTGTATTGTCACTATATGTAACAGTTTGTTATTGTAATGTAATAAGTGTGATCACCACACTTCCACCAACTTTCTTTGTTCTATTTGTGTCTATTTTCTAAAGTTTCAAGAATTCATATGCAGTATTATCCCAAGGGCCATTCTCATCAAAAACCGTCTGAATATTTAGTGTCGCAATATGCAGATGACGATGTCTACTTGGGACAGATATAGTGCTACCACACTGAAGTATCACGCCGTAGATATGTGACATGATATTACACCCATTAACATTATCCTGACACCAGGCCAACTTTTGGTGGCTGGATAGTGTAGTGGTAACGAACTTCGCTGCGTCCCGGGTTAAATACCGGTGGTCGCCCGTCCAGACACGAGGGTTTTCTCCAGATACTTCGGTCCCCCCCCCCCTTCCAATAATGAACGCCGTCATCCGAGCCATCGAGAAGAGAATGATTTATTTAAGTTGTAAGAACTTGTTTCATAATCGATGTAGAATAAATAAAGTTTTAAATCCAAAATCTCTTAAAAATGGAAGTATGATTTCAACTTAATGATGCATTCATAAATAGATAAACCATTATATTAAAATGTGTTCAAGATAAATAAAGATCAAAAATTGATATGGTTTCAATATATAGACTTAAACTTAAAATTTAAGACACAAATAACTTACTCAATAAAATGAATATAAATACAGAGGACACGTGTACATTTTTAAAACTGCCTAGAAACATTAATGCATTTTTCTTGAGTCGTGAAGTGAGCACTCAGTTTTGAACACAACTGTTAAATTATATTAAAAATAAATGCAATGTTACCATGGCAGAAAGGAATACTGTAAAGTTCTTTTTGGAAGTCCTGCTCAGGATAAACGTTTAAATAACATATTACTGCAAGCAAAACATTTCTTGTACTGTAACTAAATGAAAAATCATATGCCATCAGTTGAACTGTTTAAAAATGATATTATTTCTTATTGTCATATTGAAAAGTACAATACCATAAAAATCAAAGTGCTAAATTTGAAGCTTCATGTGAAAATACAAATGTCTGAGAGGGTCAACATTTCATGTGACACCATCTGACTTGAAAACTAACATTTTTAATCCAATATTTTACAATCTTAGAAGGGAGTCACATCTGTGCAAAATAACTTTGAAATACAAGTACTTTTAGGCAAGAGGATTTTTCAAAGCTGTACTACATACATATTACGAAAATGGGCTCAATCCCTGGTGGTCATATTTTTTGACCGATCCAAATATTTTTTTACATTCATGATAAAGAGTTAACAAAGGAACAGCTGTATCTGTGTCAAAAATTCTTGAAATCCAGCCAGTACTTTTGGACAAGAAGATTTTTTTCTTCAAATTTGTACTATATACATTTAAGGAAAACAGGCTCCGCCTGACTAAGTAGCCTCTTAATGAAGGTATAACTAAATGCATATTTGGTTATGTTAAATCTGACCGTTAAATGCAAGTCGACCGATTAATACAGTTGGTCGCTAACACAGGATCAACTGTACTGTAAGAAAAAGCTAAATTATACTTAGATGATGTATTATCTCAATTGATGTGCATATGTAGGCTTGATACCACCTCTCTCAAAACCCCTACCCGCCCCCCGAAAAAGCAATCACAAAATTGAAGAGTTAAAAATGCAAAGATATAAGGTATTGTTCCCTGAGAGTCGAACCCAGTCCTCTTACTGTAACACCGAAGAAAAGTTCCCTCGACCTAATATCTGGCATCCATAACTAAATCGGTTTGATTCATCAAAAAAAAGATACCCTGTCGTGAAAATTATTTTCAGATGAATGAGGTAAACTTTATGTTTTAACATTCTGACATAGTAAGTTTCTAAGTTTGAGCAGGTAAAATGCTTCTTATTATATAATAAGATATCTGCAAATAGTATAATTACAGCTTCATAGGGAACATCATTTGATATTCAAACTTGCTAACTTATGATAACAAAGTTGTTAACTGACCTAATGAACTCCATGTAATCATGCAAACATTGTTATTATCACATTCAGTAATTACTTGTTCTTAACGAACCAAAAATCAATATAAATACAATATAAATACTTTTTTTTGTTCGTTTGGAACATAACAACTTATTCTCTAAAGTAAATAATAGTTAAATAACCAATATCTATAAAGAGTAATATGTGTAAGTTCAGTCAGTAGCACACTTGACTTGTAAGCAATGGGTCCCAGGTTCGAGTCCCGCTCTTGCTGCACATTTTTTATGAACTGGTTACAATATTAAATTGCAATATATATATTCATCAAAAGATACTTAAACCTTTATGAACATGAATAAAGCTTCGATGTTTCTCTGCTAACCAACAATCGATATCTGAACAACGTTGTTGGTGTGTGTGTGTGTGTGTGTGTTACACCGCTATGTTTTAATTATAATTTTATCATACGAATCCTATATATGGAGCTGTAACGATGAACGTTATAATAAATAAATGATAAAATAAAATCTGACTGTGTAATGTAAGTTTCTTTTATAGGTAGAAATAGAGTAGATAAGTTCGTGTGTGATGTGATACGATTTAATAAATTTTTTTTAAAAATAATTGTTATTATACGCTTCTGGTTTAAAGCTTATGTTCGGTTGATATTACTACGCCCTATTTTCCTCTTTACGCCGAAATTCAGAGTGCTACAGATGCTCTTTATTGAATTAATACGAAATATAATAAAAAAAAGTCAGTATCGATTTTTAGTTCAGAATAGCACTGCAGCATCACTTCTTGTATAAAACCTAATTTTAAACCAGTTCATAAACACAAGAGTTTGGTAAAACGTATTTATGCAAATTAAACATGCATAATATAGTATTTACGGACAATTAACGCCATCACCTGTTGATGAACCAAATTCACATCGACTTAGGGAGGAAAAGAAAAAAAAACACACACACTCACAACTTATTATGAAAACATTGATTATGCTTTAAATAATTAACCAAATGCAGGGGATGACACAAATGTACCTTTCAGGGGAACCCCAATAAAGGCGAAATCATTTGTAAATTTCATACCAAACATTGCAACAATTATTGTAAGCACAAGGGAAACAAGTATGATCCTGCACAATAAAAGTTAAATTCATTGTTTTTTATTAAGTGCTACTAGTTTATCATTATCAGTGTTTTTATTTAGTGACAACAAACACAATGTTCCTTGGATGGCTGGAAATGGTAATCAATAAGCTATTATGTTAAAACTTTGTGTTTTTCAGATAAATCCAGAAAAAAAATCCAGTATATATATTCAAATATCTTCAAAAGCTGTTCCAAACGGAGCAAAGACGTTATGAACGTTTGTCATGGCAGTCTACAGAATATACAGCCATTTAGGAAAGTCTTCAGTACCGTGACCATAACTTATCAGTTCTTGGTCGATTACATGGAACAGTCTAACACTTTCAAGTGCATTCCACAGAGCGGTAATTAAGAATAACAAAACTGACATTTTTTTCGACAGTCAAACAGAACATATATGCATGAGAGCAAATTTGCCTGTTGAGGGTTGATGTGAATGAGTAAGACAATCTCTGCTCCTGGAGATATATATCTTATGCACATGTGTCCTTTATGGGCAGAAATACTGCAGAAAGTGAAAAATATATAAACACTGACGGCAAATTCTAACCGATCACTTTTTAAGTTATCTGTTTTGACTTTGACTTTTGAGGATACCTTATCATACCTTACTACCTTTGTAAGTCGCAACCACTTTCAATTATAATGAAATTTTGCACATATTGTTCACCTTTCACATACCCGAAATGAAACGAAAGTTGATTCTTAAAATGCCCAAGCTTTTGAGATATTTCATAAATTTAAAATGATCGGTTAGAACCTTCCGTCAGTGTATATTCTGCCAGCTCATGCAATTTTCGTTTTCTACAAAGTAACCGGGAGTGAACTAAAATATTTAAATAAGTTTCAAGAAGGAGGAGAACCTTACAATTAAAGAAAATATTACTCACTCACTAGTATAGACGAAAGGAAAAGAAAGCAAACTACAAATTAATTTGCGTTATTTTGGTGGTCAGCGTTAGCATTAATGAAGGGCAAATTTACGTTAGTATTCACTTCTTTTGAGAGAAAAATATGCTGTTTGGGGGAACCACAACCCCTGACATGAAAGACATGCAACACTTAATATACATTGTACTTATACCATCAGCAAATATGAAACGAACACTTCGCATATGGTGTTGATTGGCCACAGCAAAATGTTGTTTTTTTTCTACACTTTATTAACAAAAATGAAAATACAAAAATGTGTATTTTTTTAAATACACAGTTGACCCGACATATTTGTGAGTTATCGGTCATTTTGAGTAATAGTTAACCGACGAGTGAGCCGACCGCTAATGATTTTATAACTTATTGCCCGATCCTTTTGCAATTCAATATATATACAATCTTTTCATCTACATAGTGTATTACATGTATAAGTCAAATCTTCAATTCATCTAAACATTGTATGTATGTATGATTGCAATAATATATGATTAAACTAAGTTAATCGTGTACGTTGTTAGTAAAAGTTTCAGAATATATCATGACATAAGTTATTGCAGCATCGGTACTTTTAAGGACAATCCAAATGAACCTAAGTATTTAAACTTAACTTTATCACTTCACTATTCAGGAATGGATAATAGTCTTTAACGAAATACTATCACTTTCGTTCTTAATTTCACATTTTTAATTAACCTACATCACATTACCGCCAATGTTGGACTTAGTTCCGAAGTATATTTATTAAGTATACATGAAGTAACTCATGACTGGTGGGACGTGGGAGCACACGATAGCAGAAGAGATGGTACCGTGGCGACCTAGCGACTCAGCGAGTGTTAAGGCCAAATCTCTCTACCATTCATTGATTGCTCTATTGAGCACAGCTGCTTCTAAGTCGCTTAATATACATATGCGATGTTTTATTTTACCTAGATGAAATAAATGTGTGCCTAATAACCAACTGTCCGAGTGTGGATGGGTTAGTGAGATAATGACACATGCACACGCAACAAACACGACACCGTCTATTAATAGTGGATTTTATTCATGTGTGTAATGTAATCCCACGCATGCGTAAAACAAAAGTGGTATGAACTTCTTAGATTTTGGAAATATTTTAATGAAACATGACATGTTTTTTCACTATACTGCGTGTAAGTAAGTGTGAATGACTTATTGATTATTAACACATTTAATAGTTACGGTCCTAAGAAAATTAATATTCTGCAAATGTGCGAGCTTAACATCCCTTGGACTTGAGGGCATGGGTTTTGTGCTCCATCATTATTTTGAATAAATTGCAAATTTAAGAGTTTATTAGGAAACATATTTGGATGAATGGTGAAGTACAAATTATTAGGTAAAGTTTATGTTGTTACTGGGGATATGAACAGTCGTACATTAAATGACACTGATTACATAGTTTTTTTACACTTACTTAGACAACAATATCATCTTTAAACCCAATATTTACAATATATTAAGGGTAAACACAGACCACGTGCTTGACTTATGTAATTTATTAATAGCCAATGGCCGTTTGCATAATGATAAACTTAAAAGTAAATACACATTGTTATATCAGAACGGCACAAGACTCGTGGACTATCTATTGCTAAATAATAATGATTTTCAATACATAACAAATTTGAAAGAGTGTCACCGACTGACTTATCTGACCATAGTGCGATACATTTTTGCATTGAACGGGTACGGCCGCCTGAAGTCCCACGTGACCAAAGCGCCGCACATGAGTTATTTTTGGCATGGAATTACTAAGAAATAACTACCTTCCAACATACTTAGCGAATGACTTTGCTAGACTTGATCAAATAACATCTAATTTACATAACACTATGTATATGAAACTATATAGAGTTTAACATCATATATTTCGTGTATTTGGTAAAAGATAAGTAACTCGTCATCAAATATTAGGAAAAAGAACAAGAGTTCAATGAAGAATGTTATGACGCCCGAAAAGACTTTAACCGAGCGAGAAATATTTTATAAGGAATAGAAATGCTGAATTTTAGAATATTTTCAAAAGAATATATCAAAAGAAGAATTTATACTAATATTAAACGTAAATATAAATGTTCATATCTTAAAGCTGATGGAAAACGGGTTTCAGAGTTTGAAAACTATAATCCGAAATGTTCCTTGAAAATATTACAACACAAAATCGACAAACTCAAAATGAACCCGAAAAGATAACAATAGATGACATGTATTTTCATTTTAATGATATGAATAGATCAGATCCACACAGCACCCAAAATGAGGATGGTATAACACAGGATGACTATATCTATGCTCATGATCTTGATTCAGAATTTACATATCTGAGATAAAAATACCGTTTTTTTTTTTCACAAAACAATTCAAGTAGTCCTGGCAATTATCATTTAATTGCTGAAGTATTTAAAAACTTATTCGATATCATTTCTCATTCTAATAAAGTTTTTTTACAATAAGTTTTTAAATGATAGTGTATTTCTGGAATGCTTGGAAGAGGGTATAATTGTACCAATATTTAAAGGAATCGAAAACTTTCGAGGGATTACTCTCAATAATATATTATTGAAAATATATTCTAAACTTCTTGTTAATATACTTATGAAATGGTCAGATAGATACGACAAGTTTAAAGATAATCAATATGATTATCACAAAAAACATTGTAAAGTAAATAAAAAGTTATATGTAGCACTTTTAAATTGGGAGAAAATGTTAGATAGAATTAACAGAATACTCTTATGGAGAAAATTATTGAATGAAATTATAAAAACGAAATTGGTAAATGCACTAAAATGTATGTATTTAACTGTGAAAGTGTCTGCTCGATACAAACCTTTAAAATCGGAACCGTACTCTTCAAAAATTGATGTGAGTAGTATATTGTGTTTATTTTTTCCTTAATGATATACTGAACAGCATTAATAGTAATATCAATGGATTGATAAGTATTGATGATGAACAACTATTTTTTATTTTTATTTGCTAATAGTGCAGTTGTTTTTACACATGATCCTGTCTCATTACAATATAGTTTTATTGATATAGAACTTTACTGTGACGTATGTAAGTTAAAACACTAACATAATGATTTTTTTTAAAATATGGTAGGCCAACATTTTATGATTTCTTCTTGTATAATACGCGAATTGAAATAGTAACTATTTTAAATACCTAGGTGTATATTTTTCAAAAAAAGTGGCAATTGGAACCGTACTCAGAAACGCACTGCACAACACGCCCCCTTCTCACCTCATAATCTTTGTAGAGTATACTAGTTAGGTATTCCTGTTTCACAAAAGAATAACTAATTTGATTGTCTTGTTTTACCAGTTCTTAACTATTTCATGCATGTCCAAACATAGAGGCAATCCATTTAAATTTGTGTAGACGAATATTGTGCGTAAAACAATCCACAAACCTTGATGCTCTTTATGGAGAATTGGGTCGAAAAACATTTGTTATATATAGAAAGTTAATAATGATTAAATACTGGTTAAAGTTACTAAAACAAAGGGAGCGAACAATACTATTTAAAACATACAATATGTTAAAGAATGATGATGTCAATGGTTTAAATTATAATGGGATAACTGGGCATATAACAATATAAAATATAAACAGTTAATAATAATATTAACGGTATTCATCCATCAATAATTCTACTCGCCTAGATTCATGTAGTCTAATAAACATTCATTCAACTTTGAAACATACCCCGACATTATTACAGAATCAAGATTTAGAGTTTCGTATATCGTCTCATTACGTTATTGTTGAAAGCGGTAGACACATAAACATCCCTAGAAATGAAAGAACATGTAGATTTTGCAGCACCGGTTTAATATAGAAAACGAGATTTATTTTTAGTTATTCTTTTCCATGCATTCGGAAATTAGATTAAATATATAAAAAGTATTATTATACATGGTCAACTAAACAGAAATTTATCAATCTTATGACACCAACATATCATTAACAATTTGTCTAAATGTATATACTATGCTAATTTGAATAGAAACTACTAAGCTGAGTCACGTATTATAGATATGCACTATAACATCATGTGCTCTTCATAAAATCCATACTTTCTATCCTGTATGTATATATGGAGAGAGAGAGAGAGAGAGAGAGAGTCTCATAAGGGCTTCCATAAATATCAATCCAAATGAATGACGCTAAGAGCCACCATAGAAAGCTGTAACATAATTTGACAAGCAAAATTTCCATAAAATATTTATATTTATTATTGTGTAATTAAATCCTCACCGATTCATGAGTATATATCAATTAATATTAATTTGATAGTTGCTTGTAGAAAAACCAACGTACCATTTATTACTTTGCTTATAAAGCCTAATGAATCTAGAATACTACATTCAAATGACATCACTTTCATTTGACATTTGCAGTTGGAAACAAACGTAATAGGACTTTACCCAACCGAAATGAAAACGAATCAAATATTCAGAGGTTCCTGTAAAAATGTTATTTACCATGTATGAAATTCAAATATGGACAGAAATGAAAAGAGACTGCGGTCTGATTTTCATACGAAAAATTCCAACAGCTGACCATGACAAAACAGATTCGTTATAATGTCACTGGGGTATGTTCGTGAGCTTGGTGCTCAGTAAATAAGGGTAGAACCAGTACTGGTTGGCCCGTTAACTATATCTATATTGTGTAGACAAGAGCACTGAAGTTAATGAAATAATGTAGTTGCGAAGTTACCAAAAAAAAAAAAAAAAAAAAAAAACAACAACAAAAAACAAAGTCTCTATGATCTTTTTCAAGGTAAAATAAAATCAGTTTGGAAATTGGACTTTAGAAACTTTTATATATTTATTTATTTAAATGTAATCTATTTATTTATTTATTTATCTATTTATTTATGTATTTATATTGAGCTTAATGGTTATAAAGAGCTAATTATGTTTAATTTTATTCTTGAGAAAAATTGGATAATTGTTTTTAACGACGAAACTAGTGCTGCTTTTTGACTGCAATACAGCAACTTATTATTTTCATTTTCTGCTTGTTACGAAAGCACTTTTTTGTTGCTCTTATTGCTACTGATATAGATCTAAATTTTTATCAGTATAAAACATACGCTTCTTAGAATACATAAATCGTTGTATCGCCGCTATCTTTTTTCTTCAAATAGAAATATTCATTGCTAAACATCCACCTAGATTCCTTCCCAAACAATAACATTAATCATACATTTAAGGCGTCAATAAAATAAAAACGTGAATTTTGTAGATAATTAATTGAGAATTCTCACTTATTTTATTTGCGTAATAAAATAAAGCTCATGTGTTTTACTGGATTAATTGTCATATAAAAAGCAATATATGTTTTATACGCAGTTGAATTCTTAGTAATTCAAAAAAATGTTGGGGGAATAATCTCTTTAATGACATATCTTGCCTCTCATATATTTTAATCAATCAGGTTACTTGCTCAATGAAATTACTAGGTAATATGTCTCAACCTGTTCGTTGACAATATATCAGGACTTTTTATAGAGTTCCGTTTGACCAAAGTTTATTATATACGTTTCAGTGTAGAAAATAGACCGACTCTATTCAGTCTATTTAGACTCATCCTCAATCTAAAAGTCTCCTCCATAGCGTATTTTTCTATAAGAAGAGAAAAAAGTAGGAGACCTAAATAAAGAAGAAATTTCAATTTAATTTATGGAGCTTTTTGTGCTGTAGAAAATGGTCTAAGTCAGAAAAGCGTTCTCAAGATGGCGTCTAACTTGATTTAACAGTGCAGCAATCATTATTCATCAACAATACCTTTTTTATTCCTTTTAATGTACCCTCGCTGGGTCATTTTTTACATGTTTCTTTGGTAGAACCAGTGTTTGTGCCAGGGAATGTCATGAGAGATTCTTGCCCCAACAGAGTTTAAACACAGCCCTCGAATGCACAATCAGGCGGGCTACAATTAAACCAACCTATTGGACCACGCTTGATGAACATAAATTACCATAACTCGAACAAAAGTTGGTTGATTTCTTGCATGTCATGAATAAATGAGAAAGTATCCGTTCCAAAACTGAAAAATTCGTAGGCTTGTTTACCATGCGACAATGCGCAGGAAAGCTTCGAAGCGCATTTTCACACACAAAAGGGAAACATCTACCTGTTATAGCAGTTGTGTATATTCCACCCGGTTTATCACCCACCTTAAGTTATACCCGATTCACGATAATCGACTGTAAATGAGTTGATTTATTACTCATACGAGATTTGTTTCATGTATGCAAATTGCTTAAATGTACACAATGCAATAAAGTAGAAAGTATCAATTCATATATTCCTTTACAGACAATTTATCAGTAATCATCTAGATCGAAATGTGCATATTTCTTTAGTCAATATAGTGATTGCATCCGCAAGAATTTAGTCTACCTCAGAACAACTGCTTCTTTTCCCACCTATTATACACATACATAATTTTGAGTTTAACTTAAATATTATACGTTTAATGAAGTATCATTTGTGTTTTAGTTTCATTATAGCTTGATATACAGTTAGATACAGCAGCTGAATACTTCAGCAAAACATTCATATTCTTTGGGGCAACATTTCTTTGCCTAGGTATTGACGTATTTAGTTCAAATTATGATGTGTAATATGTACCGATAATAATTTGGTGGTTAACCAATTTTCGCAGGATCGGTGACAATTAGTTCTTGAAAATGAGATAATCGACACTGTATCATGATATCGCCAATAGCGGAGGTCCTTTTTCACTTTTTCGGCAGTAAAAATCGCTGCCGTCAGTTGTATTATTTAACTGACATTTAAACAGATATTCAGTTTTTATTTCATTTTGTGTAAAGTGTTACGTATCCAACCCATACCATTATACATGAGCATAGCTTATAAACGTTTTAGGTGTTTGCTTCAACAACAAATTATATATATGCATAAGTATGCATTTTGACTTTTTTATGTCACTGTTTAGTCCAAATGAAGTTGTTTACTTGTTATGATTACTATGAACACGTAACCTCTTACCAATGAAATAAGTTAAAGTTTTGAAATCAATTATTAATCGGTTATCTAATCAGTTTTACTTTGGATTTTTTTCCGATTAATTCATTACCATTTCCAATTACTGCATGTAGCTGATATTATAGGTTGTGCTGAGTAAGTGAGATAGTAGTGACAAAGTCCAAGCTTCATCGGCCCTGTTGCAGTATATATGATCCTTCAATGCAAGCATCCAATGACTTGGAGTTATAGGCTCTTATTTCTTAGTCTATAACTTGCTTTTACTGTAAAATTTCCATGAATATTTTGATCACATTCATGATCACAATTTAATGATGGATGGATTACCTTAAGTTTAGTTCAGTTCTGCAATCAAACCTTTGACAGTAATACTTTCAAAATACAATATGTGCATTATATTGGTCAAACAATATTCATAGAAGTCGATACCGTATTATCATACATCTGGGAATATATGAAATAAGTAAATTTATACATGAAATATCATCAAAGGCAAAACATCATCATAGACATCATAGGTTTTCGAACTTTTTTTTTGAAACCATTTATTTTACATCGATTACGAAAAAGTTCTCACAACTTATAATAATCACAAAAGCGTTACTACATAAATCAAATTTTAAAGTTATAATATTACTTTGTACTTTGTATAACATCTGTTTGCAGTGAGTATCATTCTAATATTCAAATATATTCCAGAATATTCCCATGGACTTTGGAAAAGTGTTTTATTTTTCAAACGATATTAGATAATTTAAAAATGTTTTGAGGCATATTTCAGCGATAGATTGATACATGAGTCGAGTTTAAAGGCGAGGTAAACCTATGAAAAAGAAAACGTGAAAAACTGAAGTTTTATTATTTTACATGAGGCGTTTTTCAAAATTTCTAGTATAAATTCAACATGTTGAAGTCCTTGAGAAAGTAAACGACAAAAGTTTAAACTCTTTCAAATAAACATTCGCGGTGGTTAACTTTCGCATGATTCATAAATTCGCGAAACTATAAGTGTATGACTTGTTATAATACAAGAATTAGCAATATCGCCGTAAGCCAAGTGAACAGAAATTTGAAGGAGAAGTCAATAGCTGGGAAATGATGTCAAAGCTGATATTATTCGTATTTTCTATTCATGTAAATTAGGAAGCTGAGTTTATATCTGCTGTTACAGTACATAGACTTATTAGATCACTTATAGCATGGATATAAGCGACATCAGTTTGATATTTCCCTTAAGTACATCTAGCTGTAGCATTGTTTCGAAAAGAATGTATGCATAGTTTTCATGAAGAAAGTATTTAAAGCTATGAAGCTACTGGTTGAAGCAAATTGAGATGTTGAAAAGGAATCCAAGGAACAAAGGGGTGTACTCCAATCGAATCTACCAGTCTAGCACCATCAAGCAACATGTACTTCCGGTAGACTATAAACCAGTCCAGATTTCCCAGCGTTTAAAGCAGTTTCCCCAGAGCTTGTTCCCGATATTCTGATATGTCTATCTTTCTGCGACCGGCTGAGAAGGAACCTGTTTGGCGATAATTAATATTTGATTTCGATCGGGCTCAGTTAAATCTAGAGGTGGTGAATTCAATCAATAAGATCGTTAAATATAATTATATTGATCTAACTTCTTTGTGATTGGCGTTCAGCAAATAAGCATAGTTCTAAACACTGATAATAAAGTGTAAGGGATAGTTTGACTATATGTTGTATCATATCCACTTGTCTGTGATACTCGTATGATATCGCTGTAAGACATTACTATTTATGCCTCATATAAATAAAATCAAACAAATACTAGAATACTGTCTTAGCCGAAAAATAAATTAAATTACCAAACATGCAATCAGGTAAATTTGTGGCGACTTAAGCTCGGACATAACGAATTAATACAGCGTCGCGCACACTTATTCCTTAGGTGCGGCATTACATATAAAGTCGTACAAAAACAAAATTAAAGAGTGTATGTATGCCTTAAACCTAAAATGAGATACTATCTTAGCATATCCTTGTCTTTCAAATATAACATTTTTAACCTAGTGAATTATGTAAATAATATGTATAAGAAATTACAAAATTATTACTCGTAGTATATCTATTCTATTAGATAAATTTTGTGAAGGAAGAAAATGTGCCTATAGATTTATCATCTTCATCTCTATATGCTTCATCTCTATATGAATTATCTAGTACTTACTTTAATCAAGTAAATTTCGGTACATATTAACATTAGTTTATCTTATAATTTAAAGTGAAGCGATACAAAGTAAAAAAGAACACATTTTATTGCATAAAACAGTTCATATTCATTTGAAACAGTGAGGAAATGAAAAGTATAGGGGGAGAAGGATAAAGAGAGAAACAAAATGTATGAAAGAAAGAGGGGACAGACAAAGGAGAGAAACGCATAGAAAACAATGTATAAAACTGTAAGTTAGCAAGTAAAGCCTTACATTAAAGTAGATAATATTTTTGGTATAACCCAATTGATAAGATTCTAAATATAGGGCTAGGCGTATCTACATGTTTCTTGACCTATATACGGTAAAACAATCGAAATCCAAAGTGACAATAATAGCTGTTTCCTGGATTCTTAATTGCTTATGTGAGTTTCCATCACTTGGGGGGGGGGGGGGGGGGGGGGGGGGGAGGTTGTGTCGAAGTACTCATCTACACAACATTTAAATAGTGCTGCGTGGTCGAGTGGTAGCGAACATGGCCGCTGATCTGACGGTGGAAAGTTCGAATCCCGTCTGAGAAGAGAACATTTCATGGCCTTCCCATGCACAAAGTACTCGTCCAACCCAGGAAATGTGGAAAACAATAACTTGTTTTGCAATCGACGAAAACTTCAAACATAAGATGAAACCTTACAAACAACTCACAGACTAGTCATATCTACTTAATATGTGAAACGATACAAAGTAAACAGAACGCATTTTATTTGCGTATTCACTTGAAACAGTGAGGAAATGGAAAATATATGGAAGTGGGAGATAAAGAGAGAAACAATATGTATGACAGAGAGAGAGAGGGGGCAGACAAAGGATAAATATCGTGTATTCCGCACATAAAAGTGTATGCATTATTTCAAATCAAAGAAGAACCGGGTGTCAGTCTAAGGACAACCTTTTAAAAACTCATTTTCCTTTTTTTCACATCACAATCATTATTTTGGGTTTTTAACACTGTAATAAAAACAGTCAATTCAATAGATATATTTTTTTTCTATTCCACCATTTCAAAAATAGGACGTTTTATGTTTTCAGCCATAAATTCAGGTTCAATAATAGTCAAAACAAAACCTTCTCACTTTGCGTTGCTTAATAAAACATTAAGCATTAAAATGTAAATCCGATTTAAATGTCACTGCCGTCACTATTGTAACTGGTTACACTACATCGATGGTCTCGTTTTCATTCTTTCCTAAGGGGGTGTATCGCAAGGTCCGAAATGTATTCTCGGTGCTTCACCTACTTGATTTATGATTGCGCCTTGTGCAGTGTTTTTCAAATGACATTAGCAAGTGAAATAGTACTCAATTTGCTCCATACCAATGATATCCATGCGCGTGTGGAACAGTTTAACAAATACCAGCTGCAGTGCCGACGATGCCGACGGGAAATGCGTTGGCGGCGTCGCCCGACGGAAGACCAGGGTCCAAGAGATACGGTACACTGAAGCCATTGTTCTTCTGTTGGATGCAAGGCGCCAGTTTCTTGAGACACTTTGGTTCAATGAATACAAGGGTTTAGCTGCTTTTTTCTTCATGCAGCAAATCGGACACAATGTCATAGTAAGAATTTTAAACATTCTTTAACATTTAAGACATCTCCTCTTGCAGATATTTTGACATTTTGTTTGCAAGTTATTTTTGTACTGGGGCTTTATTTATGAAGCAACCCAAGTAAAATGTTTGACTGAAGTTAAAATTCTATTAATACAAAAGAGTAGTTTTACTTCTTCATTCCTAAATTCTGATTAAAAATGCTTAATATGGTAGATGGGTGATCCTTTCGTCTGAAGAATGTTGTATAGTCCGAGAGTTAGACAATTCGGAAAATATTAATATAGATTAATATTCAAAAAATAAAACGTCAACAACGATAAGACAATTTAACGATGCTTCGTGAAAGCAAACCCCGATAACATGCCTATTCTTCTTCTTATTTCTTCGATACCCTAGGTCCACACTTGGTCATTGGAGTATAAGAATAAATAATTAGTGTTTTATTTTGTAAAGTGGTTTATATTTTCCTTTCCAAAGTGTGCCAACCACACCCCTCTTGATAAACTCTTGGATAGACTTAAAGTATACAAAAGACATATATGAGGTTGATCTATCTTGCTATTGTTTCATGAAAAGATTCAATCATATTTGTAAAACTGAAAAAAAAAAGAAAAAAAAAAGAGAACAATATATGAATATGTTACTTTTCCTACATTTCCATTTACTGTTCTAATCGCGATACCATGAATATAAACACCCTAAAAAGAAAGACAGTTACTTTTCCAACTTAAACAAAGCATACAAACTTATACCGTTAGAAATGCATGTTGATTTATTAATTTATGAGTGACATGGATTAAGCACATTTTATGTCCCCACTTCAACATAACAAGATATATTGCGAATAAATGACAAAAAAACAACAAACAAAACAAAACAAAACCAAAACAAACAAAAAAAAACATGAAAAGTGAAATATTCAAATAGATTAATATTATTTTTCATTTAAAACAAAAGCAATTGGAAATATCACGGTGCTGTGATAAAAGCACCCGCCCGAAACCTGACAGTCGTTGATTTGATTTCCAGCCGCGTCATGCGAGAGTCGTTTCAATATTACTACGCTCGTTTTCTCATTTAATTGGTGTTTAGCGGCTGACTAATGTTGCTTTGTGGATACGGATCGTGGTTGGCGTTCAGGTTCAGATTTTCCCATCTCAACATCTTATTTATTTACCCGGAGAATATATATAAAAAGTGTTGTTACCGTTCTTTTTTTATGCATTCGCAACTATAAAAATATTATGACGTAAAAAAATACTCACTTTCACGGGCAGATTACTCAAAAAGAAGGATGTTGACCCCCCATGATTTCCCCATAAATTAGTTTCTAATGTAAGTCTCTATAATCATGCAACGTTTAAGATAAGTTTCATGGCTAGTTTAATTTTTCTGTCTTTGTCTATATAAAAAAATAACTGCATTGTGCACGTATGCCTTTAATGTGTCTATACAAGCATTTAACCTTTTTGTCTTATATTAAGACCACATAAAAATTAACCCTCTGCTTTTGTGTTGCGACAAATCAATGAAAGTTCGTGGGTCAGGAAAGTATATGCAAATAATATTCGTTTATGATACAGTGTC
The DNA here is from genome assembly GCA_021229015.1 of Solen grandis. Taxonomy (NCBI): domain Eukaryota; kingdom Metazoa; phylum Mollusca; class Bivalvia; order Adapedonta; family Solenidae; genus Solen; species Solen grandis. Next base: position 36,744,485 of record CM037779.1, on the reverse strand, counting down.
GAAACGATTTCCATATCTTTCATAGATCTACTGCATTAGTTGGTGAAAAATGAGATTCGCGTTCCCATGTGATTGGCTTTACAGTGGTCCTCGCTTATAGGGAACTAGGAGCGAGTATTTTCAGTAAACTGCACAACTGCTGTCTGTCACAATGCAGGATTTATGCTCACCTCTTAATATGCTTAGTATTTCTTTTACTATTTTCCTGTGTTCTCTTACAAAGAATTATATGTCTATCTTAAATGACTTACTGTTGTTTTAATTCTCTTTCAATGTATTTAACACGATGCCCATGTTCTCCCCAACCGGAATCAAATGTTTTGTGCTGTTTCTAGTTTCTTTAACATTTCTCCATACTTTACATTATTGTACTTGGATGAAAATAATGACTTGTTTTGTTCTCTTCTGTTTGTATATTATATGTTCTATTATATTTGTCCATATAATATTATCTGAATAGCAACTTTCCTATTCCTCTTTATGATGGACTGTTATAATTATCTTCAATTTTCAAATTGAATGTGATTTGGTCTCAATACGTATAGAAAAGAATAATTATTATAGTATGACAGTATCTTACGATCCAAATAACTGCTATAATTACTACTACAGTTGATGTTTGTTTATTGAATTTAACGTCCCACCGATAGTATTTCAGTCAATTGGAGACGATGTTTACTTGAGACAGATATAGTGCTGCTAAACTGCAGTATCACGCCGTAGACATGTGATATGATACAACACCCAGTCACATTATCCTGACACCGGGTCACCCATTCCTGGAAGTACCCTTATATGCAGAGCGCGAAGCAAGGGAGCTGTACCAACTACAATTGATGTATATATTATATATGTGTATATACTACATGTGTCTTAAGTGTTATGATACAAAATATCTAAAATATTTTTTTTTCTTATGTTCCCCCTCCTTGTACTGTTTATTATATCTATCTGTCTTTAATTTCTAAATAAATCTCATCCAGCATTTTTCTCCCTATTTAAATTTGATCTCTAGCCGGAAACAAAAAAGGTGTATGTATATGTACTACATTTGTAAATATCCCCTCACTGTATACCTGATATACTTGGGTGAAATGAAGTGTTGTTCTGTTCAGCTAGGTCCCGATACCCCCCCCCCCCTTCTATATTTTGTATCTAAACCTTTGTTTAAAGCGTACTCGCTTATAACGTAACCTCGGTTTTATGAACATCATTTCTGGTCCCAGCTTGATTGAATCATAATACACGTCATTACCGCCCAATATATTCAATTTTATTTGGAATGATAAAAGAAATAAAATTTTAACGCACAACTATTATCGCTAATAAGCTTGAAGGAGGTCTCGAAGGTTCCGATTTCAAATACTTTTTTTTTTAAATTATAGAAATTAGATGGGTCAATTTCATAAAATTAAAACCAACTGCAAATTGGAAAATAATCGCAACTATTTTTCTCGATCAATTCGGTCAAAAATATCGGATACTCAATATGAATCTAGATTCATTAAAGTCGCTTTCTGTTTAAAGCATCAAACTTTCTGCCTTTTTACCAAGTCTTGATGAAAATATATGGTTGGATTTCAAACTGGATAAACTCTGGTTTTATATTTATCAATCATATCATTTCAAAAACTGGTGAAATAGACGTGCAAAAAATACAAAAAAATAGATATAAAAAAACAACAGGATCTCAGAGATAAGCACAATAAAATAAGCTATTCTGAAGGAATGGAAAACTCTTCTTAAATCAGGTACACCAATTAGCACAAAAGTTACAATGAATTTAGAGATTTACCAGGACATTTAACCTTTTAAAGAACTCACAAATAAAGAAATTTATCAATATATTGTGAATCGGCTTTTCAAAAGCCATTGGTACAAAACTCATTTTAATGAATCGAAAAATTGGCAATCGGTTGGTATTTTATTTTTCATTGGGTGATAAAAGATAATAAAGTCAAACAAATTAAATACAAGCTGATCCATAACATCTTGGCAACACATTTAAATTTATTTCGCTGGAATATCTATGTAAGCCCTCGCTGTTATCACTTTCAACAAATAGAAGAATATGACCATTATTTTAATTTTATTACCCGTATCTTACTAAATTTTGGTCTTATATAAGATTGAATACAAAGAATTCAATTTCATCAACATTATCTTAAGTCAATTTGTATACTGCATTTATAAGTCATACTTCCTCTCTGGAAGAAGACAAATGTGCACTTATAAAAGTTCTATATTATATTATGATCTTTTGGTAATTCAAAATTTATATAAAGAAAGGGGAATTAAAAATTCAGATTGAATAGATCCTTAACAGAATTTAAAATCAATCGTTAATTCATCAAAAGACTCTACTCAAAGAGAAACATATTTTCTAAAAATATATTTTTCAAACGCTTTATTGTATAATAAACCTTATGTCAATTTACTGTTATACATGTATTTTGTTAAGTATATGTATATTTTTGTGTTAATTAAGAAAATAAACGGATTACCAATTGGTGATTCCAAAGAGGAAAACTCACAACTTCAAATAATATCAATTTATTTCTTTCAAAAGAAAAGAAATCTCGTATTTAAAAAAAAAAAATCTTACTAGATTTTTTTTTATTTATTAAAATATGTGTGTGTGTGTGTGTGTGTGTGTGTGTGTGTGTCGAGACATGTACGAAACGCGCAGGGAAATCTAATATCTTAAGAAATAGCAAATGTCCACAGGCTTCCGCGAAAATGACGAAGATGAACGAAATGTTTTGCTTTTGTTTGCTTTAGTTATGTTTTTTGACAACTGTGTATTAGCACTTAAAACATATTTACTCATCCTCACCCAATTAAATATATACATCCATCATACATCATATTCTCGTCCATAAACAATAAACGTATAGGCTCAATTAAAAAAAAGTTAAATTGAAGATATACCTAACAGTTTGATTAAATGATACCCGCCTTCCTTTAACTCCCCCATTGATTAACAAGAAGCTCACCAATATACAAGAACGTGTTAGTATGGCAACCAATGACGATATCAACGTTTTCGATAGCAGCAACCTCCTGATCCTTGCCATATCCTGCATGACCAAGAGCTTTAATTTTGTTGACTTACTGAGATGTCTCTTGATCCTTTTCGCTTCTTACCGTGGATATATATAATCACTAATAAATGTGATTTGATTAGATATATTTAAAGGCGTTTGGGCGGGTTTTTTCTAACGGACATAATTTTTTTTTAAATTTGCATATAAGTACTTTAGACTTTAACTAAGATATATATGAATTAAAAATAGGGGGTCACCGTGCTTGTTTAAGAGATGAAGCTTATGGTAGAGCATAACTATTTGCTAAAATTTGTTGAAAAAAATATGGCATTAAAAAGTAAGAAAGGTTTCGTTTCTAAATACTATAACAGCATATTCAAATGATAATTTTAAAATATTTTTATCATCATTTGTAACTTATAATGTATTCTATAAGTTACAGATAAAAATACTGTCAAATATGCATTGAAAATAAAAAACAGGCCTAAAATCTCATTTGTGCCCGGACCAAAATGTTTACAAAAATCATCCCAAAACTGTAAATTTTTACATATATTTTTCTAAATAAAAAAAAATCAACGAACAGATTTCTTTATGTTCTCTGATAACAATGCTTTCTGAAAATGTAAAAAAAAATACCTCACCAGATTTGTTTTTTTTTTTTAACTAAAACTGCTTTTTTTATTGAAATTTTAGTCAAATTTGCATAAAAACACTTAAATGTGGATTTTTGTACCTTAAAATTTGGCAAATATACTTTTTATGATCTTCTTAACACATGAATCTTAAAATTTGGGCTTTCTTCTGTCATTCTACTTAAAATAAATGAGATATTAAAATAAAAATCTAAATTAGCTGTAACGCGCTGAAGCGTTCTTAATACATGTTTTATTATTTTTTAACAGTCGAGACAATTAATGTTGTCAAAAATAAATTTTGGTAATGTTGAAGAATGTACCGAAATTGACATTGATACTCACTATAAAATAATTGTTGATTGTGTGAGGAGTGCATCTAACATAACACTACCACATTCACATTATAGGCCCTACCTTAAACCTTACTGGGATTCAAATTTGAAAAGACTTCATGAAACGATGCGCAATAAGCGAAGTCAGTGGTTAGTTGCTGGGAAACCCCGCGATAGTTCTCATACATTGTACAAATCATATAAGGAGGCTAAACGGTTATTTAGAGCATACCATAGGACTGTAGTAAAAAATTACTTAAATAAAATACATGAAGACATTGATGCTTCATGTTTGGTAAATTGTGACTTATTTTGGAAACTTTATAATAGAACGTATAAAGGAGGGATTAATGGGGCATCTGTAGGTAGTGAGTTGAGATTCAACGACCGCATCCTTAGAGATCCTGAGGAGGTTACTCAAGCTTGGGGTGATCATTTTAAGTCTTTATACAGCGATACAGAGAGTGTCTCATATGATAATACATTTCGTGAGGAAGTAAATACATCGGTTAATACCTGGAAGAAATCCGATATAAATATAAGAGACCAGGAAAACATATCTGCCAACGAATTATACTTGGCTATAAAGGATACTAAAAGGGGGAAAATGTGCGGACTTGATGGAATATATAATGAGCATATTACTCTAGGCTGCCTTGAATTTCACGACTGCATTTTGCTTTTATTTAATAAAATGTTGTCATTAACCTATGTACCAAGCCATCTTAAAGAGGGTTGTATTGTTACACTATTCAAGGGGGGCAATAAACGCAAAGATGACCCAAAAAATTACAGAGCAATAACTTTGTCTTCGTGTTTGTTGAAAATATATGAGCGAATTCTGCTAGGTCGACTTAAAGAAAAGATTTTTATCCCTATACACCCACTACAGGGAGGTTTTCAAGAGGGTATAGGGACAAATATGACCAGTTTTCTATTTCAGGAATGTGTATACTTGTGCAAGGAAAATAACAGTAAATTGTATGCTTGTTTCCTTGACGCTCGTCAAGCGTTTGACAGAGTGTGGCATAATGGTCTCCTGTTTAAACTGAGGCAAATGGGTATAAGTGGTCAACTGTGGCGAGCTGTAGTCAGCATGCATCATGATATGTTTAGTTGTGTTCTATATAAAGGTCGTAAATCACATTGGTTTCCGATATTACAATCTACGAGACAAGGGGGCACCTGGTCTCCATATTTATATCTGTGTTACATAAACGACCTTATTAATCAGTTAACCTGCTCGGGGTTAGGTTTTTGTATAAATGGAGGTAGCTATTGTGCCCCGACAGTAGCTGACGACATGTTATTGTTATCTTTATCTATCAAAGGCTTACAGTCAATGATGGATATTTGTCACCGTTATTCCTGTACATGGAGATTTCTGTATAATCCCTCAAAATGTGCAATCATGGTTTTCAATGAAAGTATGCGTGACTATTTAAGATCCCGCCGAAATTTGTCTCTGGGCAGTGAAAGAATTAGCGAAGTAAATACTTATAAGCATTTAGGCGTCACTTGCTATACTGATTATAAACAGCGTAACAGAGTTAAGGAGTACTGTGACAAACTTCGTAAGACGTTTTTTAGTACCTTGGACAGGGATACAGTAATGCAACTAAACCCGCTCACTTGTTATAGAATATATAACGGTATTGTGTTGCCTAAATCGCTGTACGGCTGTGAATTTCTTTATAAATTAACGACACGAGAAATTGAATCCCTTGAAAGATCACATCGAATGTGCGTAAAAAATATTCAGGGTTTAAGCACACGTACACGGACAGACGTTGCTTTAAGCATGATTAATGCTGTTCCGTTATTGTGTGAAATTGATAAACGTAAACTTATATTTCTTGGACAATTATGTCGTGTTAAACGCGATTGTGCAGTTAAGAGATTGTTTCTTTTACGTTTAATGTACAGCCAGCTCAGTAGTTATATGTTTGGTTTCTTCCCAGACATTTGGGAAGTGTTGAAAAAATATGATTTGAATAAGTACTTACATGATTTTATTAAAACAGGAATATTTCCGTCCAAATACACGTGGAAGGGCTTAGTAAAAAATAGCATATGGTTTGTTGTGAAACGAGAGTGGTCTGCAAGATACTGTAAACCTGACTTTGATAGGGTACGTTCTATACATTGTCAGTATGGAACTATTGAAATATGGAAATATGCATATGAAAATCCAAAACTGTTACAACACTGTAAAACTATTGTAAAATTAATTGCCAATTTGTCATTTACTGGATGTAAGTGCCAAAAGTGTGGAGTTGAGTTAAATGACGTTAGCCTTACGGATCATGTTATTCTTGATTGTCCTGTGTTAAACTATCGACGCCTTAGACTAATAGATAAAACATGCAATGTCTTTGGCGAGAATGTTATCGTAGCTCTAGGTAGCATGAACAGGAGCTCCATTGTCAATACTATTTTGGGTGTGAATTGTCCTATACTTACTGTTCTATTACAAGACAGATACTTCCAATTTAAAAGTTTTATGTTTCGCCACGCTCATTTCATGTGGCTGAATTACAAAAACTCTAAAACTTAACATGTACTTTTTTTTGGTCCGTCGGTCGGTCGGTCAGTCATTAATTGTTTTGATATAGTATTTGTGTGACCAAGTTGATTAGTTTATCATTTCACGAATTGATTGATGTATAATGGAATAATTTATTAATTCAGTATTTATTCTTAATTATTATCATCTTATTCTTTTTTTTTTTTTTGTTTTGTCTGTATACGTTCATATCGCAAATATCAAATTACTGTGCATGATTACATCCTACTCTGTGTCTCCATGTTTCGTTTCGATGGAGTTACGGTCTTTTTGGGATGGTTACTATATCTTATGTCATCCTTCATTTTTATTTATCTTTTTTTTTTCTTCTCTAAATGTTAATTTAGTAACATGTTTAAAATACTTTCTATGAAATTATTTCACATGCTTTGTTAATATCAAAGTTTGTATGTTTTTGCATCATTAATATGCTTGTATATATGTATGCTCGTGTGTATATAATTTAATTTTGTTCTTTCGTTTTGTATATTAATTGTATTTGTAATCGTCAACCTATGGCGGAAATAAAGATAAATAATAATATATAGAATATTAGTATTAATGCTTATTTCATTGCTGAATTGAAATAGATTTTCGATTTGCGTGATGTATCGTAAAATAATACACGGTGTAAAGTTCAATTCTTCAGTAAAGTAATCACCAAGGCCATAAGTATACTATACTACAAGAAATGCTATGGAAATAAACCTTTTCGGGTAACAACCAAAGAAACACATGGGTAAAAAAATCCTATTTTCCGTTTGTTTGCTTGGATTTAACGTTCCACTGACATAATTTCAGTCATTTGTCTATATACTGGAGAGTTCACGAAAAAGAGATGAATTGTTCTTAGATGTCACTGTTTGATATTCAGCTGTTGTTTATGACTGGGCGGGGAGTAAGGCTGACCGACCACCACGAAATAATCTCATCTAATTACTTGATAAAAATCGTTTGACCCTTAGGCAAATAAAAATTTGAGATGCAGAAATATTAAGACACCTTTAACGAATCTATACATTTACCATACAATGAACGATTGTCATAAAGAAAAAACTGGCTAACACCGATGTCTGGACGTTGGATGTAACATTTCATACTCAACAAGCAGTAGACTAACAGTTTCTTCTAAAGTTACGAGTATTATAAGACGTATTTCATATTTTATTTTTTATTCTGCTGAAAAGGAAAGAATATACCCAAGTTAATTTTTTTTTAAAGAAATACAATGTATTTCATCCGCAAACATTTTCTAAATGTAGCAGTACTTTCGGAAAAAAATGCAAAATATTTTGGTAATACTATACTCAAAATATGGTTGCATTAATAGACCGAAACCCTGTATACATCTTTTTTCAACTGAGTATTTTTATAATGCTGATATGAAACGATTTTTATTTAAACAAATATCTATATGAATCTGATATGAATTATTGCTTGCTTTTGGATAACGTCCATTTGACAATATGTCGGTAATTTGCATACATGGGTAATAGACAATAGTGCTTATTCGTTTCGATACCATACCTTTGACAAGTAGTAAGATACCAAACTTGATCATATTATCCTGATTTATTAATTTTTCGAGATTACTGAAGTCGTATAGCCACGATTAGCCTAACTATTTCTGAAGCCATCTGAGCGCCAAGCAATTGGGAGATTTACTAGTACAATTGTTCCATTTATAAATGACCGGGAATCGAACCCACGACCTCCCAAGTACACTGCCACCGATATAAACATAAAGACAATTGATAGTGGCATGAGTATAAGTCGAAATAAATATAAGTATTAAATTATAAACATAAGATATTTGCTTTATTCTATATCTTCATTTAAATTTAAGTTAACCGCTTTACTCTCCCCATTATAAAACACCTCTTCAAAGATGTGTTATTTACAATATAGGCAACAGGGATATAAGTATTTACTCCGCACACAAGTACCTAATGTGTTTGCAGAAGTATAAATGTACATATTTGATTCCCGTTAGGCGATAACCTCATACATTCACAGTTCATTAAAATAAAGGCGTTAAAATATACAGCACATATGTGATTTGTAAATTGCTTCTGTATACACATATACCACCACGATCGACCAGTTACACATTGACTTAAGGTATTCCATCCATCATTAAATTATAATCATATTCCTTCAAATGCTTAAAAGGACTTCAGTGTAGATGAAAGCATAAAAAACTTGGAGTTATTTGCTCCCTATTTTTTTATTCTTAGTTTGTAAAGGCTTGTGTTTACTATAAAATTTCCACGATCACTTGATGAACCATAATCTACGGAAGCGTATTAGTGCCACATTGACACTTATTATTTTTTTAATTTTGACACTTTAATCTGTAAAATTTACAGATTAATCTGTAAATTTTACAGATTAATCTGTAAAATTCACACTTTTTTCTGTAAATTTTACACTTTAATCTGTAAAATTCACACTTTTTTCTGTAAAATTTACACATTAATCTGTAAATTTTACAGATTAATCTGTAAAATTCACACTTTTTTCTGTAAATTTTACACTTTAATCTGTAAAATTCACACTTTTTTCTGTAAAATTTACACATTAATCTGTAAATTTTACAGATTAATCTGTAAAATTACACTTTCTGTAAATTTTACATTAATCTGTAAAATTCACATTTTTTTCTGTAAAATTTACACATTAATCTGTAAATTTTACATTTTAATCTGTAAAATTCACACTTTTTTCTGTAAAATTCACACTTTTTTCTGTAAAATCTACACTTTAATCTGTAAAATTCATTTTAAAATTTTTTTTTTTATTTTTTAAAATTCTTTATTTTAATTTTTGAATGTACATGCTGTATGTATTTGTTTTTATAAATATATTTGATGTGTCGGTATATATTGTACATATATGATGTTGGTATATGTTGTATGTACCAGTATATTTTGTATGTATATGTTGTATGTATTGGTTTATGTTGTAGGTATCGTTATATGTTGTAGTATATATAATATAATAAGTACCGGTATATGTTGTAATGTACCGGTATATGTTGTAGGTATATATAATATAATAAGTACCGGTATATGTTGTAGGTATATTTAATAAGTACCGGTATATGTTGTAGGTATATATAATATGTACCGGTATATGTTGTAGGTATATATAATATGTACCGGTATATGTTGTAGGTATATATAATATGTACCGGTATATGTTGCAGGTATATGTTATAGGTTTGTATTTTGTAAATTCTGTAAAAGTAATATGAAATTTTGAGACTAAAATAGTGTATAATGCATAACTTGAATAATTTATTCATTAATGTAAAAACTACTTTTAAGCAAAAATAAATTTTATGTATATATGACAATTATGTAGAATTTTGTAGCTTAATTTGCCAAAAACAAAATTGGGTGGTTAGGAACAAATATTCTCAAAGTTACAGGTTTTTTATTCGTTTCACCATATCTCCTCTTCTTAATTTTCTTTGGATGTTTCAGTAATACTAAAAGGTCGAAACCTATGTTATCCCCACTCTTTCTTGTATTTAGTCTGGTGTTTACTTTTTAGCTTATACTGCTTTCATTACATGTCATCTTCAATACATATCTCTTTACCTACCCACTAAAGATAACTGCAAAAAAAAAAAAAAAAAAGATGAGGATGCCCTTGTCACTTGTCATAAAGCATCACCACTGGCAGAACTAAGCAAACTATTAATTCAATAGGAAAGAATTTGGTCATTTACACGGCTCTTTTTATCACCGTAACATTTGAAACAAATGAAATAAAGAAAGAAAGATGGAAAAAACAATGTCTAGATATTTTCACCTCTGGATGTGCTTTTTTATATTTTCGTCGTGCGTATGAGCAACCTTATCTGCACGACCGTCGTGCCGATAGACACTGTCATTATTTAAACAGGCTAGTTTAATGTGTAAAATTTACAGATTAAAATGTAAAATTTACAGAAAAAAGTGTGAATTTTACAGATTAATGTGTGAATTTTACAGAAAAAAGTGTGAATTTTACAGTTTAATCTGTAAAATTTACACATTAATCTGTAAATTTTACAGAAAAAAGTGTGAATTTTACAGATTAATGTGTGAATTTTACAGATTAATGTGTGAATTTTACAGATTAATGTGTAAATTGTACAGAATAAAGTGTGAATTTTACAGATTAAAGTGTAAAATTTACAGAAAAAGTGTGAATTTTACAGATTAATGTGTGAATTTTACAGATTAATGTGTAAATTTTACAGAAAAAAGTGTGAATTTTACAGTTTAATCTGTAAAATTTACAGATTAATGTGTAAATTTTACAGAATAAAGTGTGAATTTTACAGATTAAAGTGTAAAATTTACAGAAAAAAGTGTGAATTTTACAGATTAATCTGTAAAATTTACAGATTAATGTGTAAATTTTACAGATTAATGTTTAATTTTACAGATTAAAGTGTAAAATTTACAGAAAAAAAGTGTGAATTTTACAGATTAAAGTGTAAAATTTACAGAAAAAAGTGTGAATTTGACAGATTAATCTGTAAAATTTACAGATTAATGTGTACATTTTACAGAAAAAAGTGTGAATTTTACAGATTAAAGTGTAAAATTTACAGAAAAAAAGTGTGAATTTTACAGTTTAAACTGTAAATTTTACAGATTAATCTGTAAATTTTACAGATTAAAGTGTCAAAATTAAAAAAATAATAAGTGTCAATGTGGCACTTATACGCTTCCGTAATAATCACAATTTGATGATGGATATTAATTACCTTAAAAATGATCTCTACAGTTTCTATATAGACAAAGAAGAAAAACTAAAATTACATTGCAGAAATTGTTTAAACTTTACATGATTATAAAGAATCATATTAAAAACAAATTTATGGAAAAAATCGGTGATCGCCATGCTTCTTTTCGAGTAATCTGCCCCTGAAAGTGATATGTTTGCAATTATTGGACATTTTCAAAGGCCGATAACTTAATATGATGACTTACAACACATCATTTAGTTTTAAATCTATATAGTAAAAAAAAAAACATAGTTTGCACGGCAACCTTTGAGAGACTGATACGAATGGTTCGTATTTAGTCCATGCCCTTTGACAAAGAAGATTTTTTTTATATTATGCATAATAATAGAGTCGATATAACATTATATGCATTTAATTTTTCAAACACTAACAAAGCACATGTACGTTCAGATCTTAATGCATGTTTTCTCTCTTTTTTCACAGTAAATCCTAATTATGCAAATTTGGGTTATATATATATATATATATATATATATATATATATATATAGAGAGAGAGAGAGAGAGAGAGAGAGAGAGAGAGAGAGAGAGAGAGAGTGAGAGAGATTATTTTGTAAACAACTGCATGACCATTTACTTTACGTTTATAATTCAAAATTGAAATGATTTTTTTCGAGTCACTCAGAGGTGACACATTTATTATCTCCGTAAGGGGGTCGGAGAGCCATCCCCCATATACCTTACAAACATTTTGTTAAAAAAAAGGATATTAAAAAAAAGATATATACGATGTATAATGTTATACTATATGTGAGATAAATGACTTCACAAAAGCGGTATTTATATTTTTCCTTATAGAATGATTTTAGAACAATTAAATCTTGGTGAAAATAATATAAAATGTTATTAAATTTGCTTCTTCTTTCACTAATGAAATAAGTTCGATATATGCAATATCCAGTTTGACACAGAATGGTATTTACTAAGTTATATTCACATGCATCTAATTTTCTATTTTATAGCTAAACAATAATGTTTTCCAACGTATTCATTGGTTTGTCTGTGCCACATCTTTTAAAAATGTGTTAATTGTATACCAGAATAGTTTAAGCTATCGGCATGAAGAAACGGAAATAGTCATAATCTTCTATTTCCTTACAAAAAATACGAAGTGGAGAATCAGTTAAAACGGTGAAATTTTAATGTGTTTGTATGAAAAGAATTTAATAAGTCAATATTCATATCAAATATTAACAAACTGTCTCCAAACTAGTTTAAAAATATCAAAGGTATTTATTTCCAATTCGTATTTTCATCTTGCTTGAGAAAATTAAACCACCTAAAAAACATCATTGTTTTTTTTGTGCAAAATATTCGAAATTTGACATATCTAAGCCACCATTGAATTTATTGTCTATAACTGTTTGTCTTTTTATTTTATCTTTTTTTCCACTCTATAAGAAATCAAACATCATGGCATTTATTGAATTTATAACAGATTTTGGAGGAACTGTACTTTGTGATTAATATGTAAGCTTAGGCAAGACGAGTGATTTCAGAACAACAACTTTACCAAAAAGAGTAAGTTTTCTTTTTCCGCATGATATTAGTACGTTTTTTTGTTTTTTTTTGTTGTTTTTTTTTGCTTTTTTTTCGTTCCAGTTGAGTGATTGACATTGTACAAAATTGTTTCCAAAGTATAAGCCTAGTGATTTTATTGTTTCTGTAGATAGTTTATCGTTATAATTTTTTTCTGATTTTGATTTTCCTATCAACAATCCCTGTGTTTTTGAAATGTTTAATTCCAGACCTGAATGTCTACCAAAATCGTTCATAATGGACAGAACCGTTAGTATTTCACAAGAGTCTTTTAGAAAAAGAGTTGTATCGTCAGCTAGATGTGTTAATTTGAAAGTTGTATCCTTGATAGTTATACCTAAAAATATCTTGACTTTGTCTAAGTTAATTTGCTAATATTTCTGCGACTAGAATGAACTGAAGAGCAGAAAGCGGACAGCCTTGACGGATGTCACGAGATATTCCAAATGTCTCAGAAATCCAGCCATTATTAGATATTCGTGAGGAAGCGTTCGTAAATAAAGTTTTAACCTATTGAACACAAGAAATGAAATGATATTCTTTCTTTAAAGAGTTCTGCGGTTTAAGACATCCCCTCCGGAGCCGCCGCCATATCATATACATAGTTGATAGGCAACTAATTTTACAGAAATTATCATTGCTCCTATTTATAGTTATGATAATAGTAAAGTTTATAAAATATTTACGTTACACAACATATATTAAGACAATAACAAACTGTCCCAGTTCAACGCGCAAAATATAAAAAAGTTATATATATAGATAATATGTATACTTTGCTAGAGTGAATACAAAATCCAAATAGTAACACACAAACAGCATGTGTGCGTGTAGTCTCTATCCGAGTGACCATGCAGAAACCTGGTCAGAAGATGAGAACACACTACGAAGGTGAGAAAATCAGTTATCCAGCATGCAGAGGGTAGAGTAATTTTGTTACATGGCTAGCTGGCCGGGGTGTTCGCATATATATGAAGAAAAAGATTCCACTATCCAAAATATGCTGAGTTCGCGTGACACATAGAAACAAACAACTTACGAGCTGACCATTTTTGGGGAGCGGTTCTCGGAGACACAGTCAAGGTCGCGGAACCCATTAGCCTTATTCACTGCCGCGGTGCGGACAGTCAGTATATATACTAAGGCGGAAAGACTTCAGTACAGAAGAACAGAAGAAAATTTCGTCTTTTAGGTAAGCATATTTCATTTATTTATTGTCGCACTATCTAAATTAACTTTTGGTTCTATTGTATTTATGTTAGCTTACATTAAGCTGACTGTTTATTGCAATTATTTATATGAATATTTAAGATTAGTCAAAGGGGGTAGACTTCTTGTCTCTTATTGCTAATTAAGATTGTGTGTTTTTGCATGGAAATCATTTTATTGATTCTATTTTGTATGTTGCATATCTTATTAATAAATGTCACTTAATTTCTATTAAAATATTATTTTATGGTATTTTATTTATGCTCAAAAGTGATAATGATGTTAAAACGTTAATTCTCATACATGTATTTATATGCAATTTAGATATTAGTATTAGTGTGTAATGTTTTTGCCGTGTGTGTGTTTATTAAAGACTGTTTAAATAATAATGACATTAATAAGGACAGAACCACTGAAGAAAAATTCGTCAGATGAATCCCTGAAATCCATAGTTGTCCGAGGGGTCCTCTAATTCCCCGGGACTACCTCGCGACATAGTACCGAGACCGTTTCCCTAACAACCAGAGGCCACATCTACCGCTGCCCGAAGAACCTCCACATAACAACCCGCTTCCCTTGTTATCACAGCAACTTGAGTCTGACAGGATCCACTTTTCACAGGTTTTCATGCCGCCGCCAGCCTATACAGAAGTACAATCTATAACGCAAACAGACGGACGAGCGACGGAGTCACCCCCGCCATATCAGATGGTAGTATAGTGTATATACATAGTGTTGATTGTGTGATCTTTGTATATAAAATATGCGTTATATGTATATTGCTACATTATTATTATTCAAAAGTGTATGCTGAAAGAGAAAAATTAAAGGAAGGTAGAAAGAGAAAAAGAAATGGAGAAAGAACGAATAATTATGCAGAAGAATAGATAGATGTGAAATGCAATCAGGCAGAATTGAATGATGAAACGTGTACCACTTGTTTGTTTTCTATTACTTTTATTTATTAATTTTATTTATTTACTTTTATTTATTAAAATGTACAATATTTTGATGAATAAAAAAAACTTGATATTAATTTGTTCTTGGGTTACAAAAAAAAAATAGATTATAAATAGTAATGATTCAAATTCATTTTTGCGATAAAGGTAACGACTGAAAATTATCATTTGTACAGGCTAGTTATAATGGAAAGCTAGCAAACTAAGGAGATGTCATTTTTCATATTGCCCCCCTCTCTCTCTTTCTCTCTCTCTCTGATGTACGAGTAACAAATTATAAACTGAGTACTCGGGAAGTGTTAGTTAGAAAATGACCATACTTGACTGTCAAACATTAAGTGTTTTTGCACTTCTGCTTAAATCAAATTGTTGTATTTGATAAAAAAAAAATATGTAGTGCATGAAGTGATTGAGATGTCTGTCCATTATTTAATAAATTTATACTCAAGTATTTAAAAGAATCTACTTGATGTTAGATAGTAATATTGTACACAATGTATATGACATTTAATATGACTATGCCCTTTCATCAACAATTAATATTCAGGCTGTCTGGGTATTAATTTGTAGAATTCATGACTTAAGTGATTAAAAGTTATGGGAATAGAGTACTGCATCATTTGTTCGCTTGTTTGTTTGTTTGTTTATTGGGGTTGATTATAATTGAGTCCCGCCGATTGTATTTCTGTCATTTGAGACGATGTCTACTTGAGACAGATATTGTGCTACCACACTGAAATATCACGGTCACATTTTCCTGACACCAGGGCAACCAGTCCGTACTGGAATTAACCTGTATGTACATGCTGAGCGCCAAGCAGGGAGCTTCCAGCACCAAATAAACGACTTTTGTAAGTCGCGGTCGAGGATCGATACCACGAACTCGAACTACCGAGACAAACGTCCGTAACCACACACTCTCTTTCTTTCTTACAATATATATTTCTTCTCACCTTCACTGTGATTCACACAAATGAATTTGAAAAAAAAAAAACTTAAGGAAGGGGAAACAAGCTATGAAAGCTATTCTTTAGTTTTCTATTCTTTAGTTATCTCCCTCCTACAACTATCACGGGCAATTATTTACCTGATAGAGTTTCAATTGCTGGACCGTATATGGCGTTTCTCTGTGCATGCCTTTAGATGGCGTAATTTTTAAAGAAAAAAATATAGACACGTTGCTCGTCTTTTCTGGATATTGTCTATGATAATGATTACAACAGATGGCAATCATAAATTTAGTTTAACGGTTTAGGTCTTATATTGTACTTACACAAAATCAAGTATTTAAGTACGTGTGGTTTTCATTTAACAGCGCTCTGGCTACATTTTTGTGTGGGGATTATTATGCAGTCAAGAATATGTGGCGTAAAAACAAACGTCCAGTATCTGTAAAGTAATAATACGCACACGCCACTCAAATGTTCAGTATAAACATGTTTGTACCTGTCTCCGGTTCTAGACCCGAATGTCTCTTCTCTGCTTGTCTAGTTCATCTTATATACAGATAGTAGCCCACTTTTACACATAAATATATACCAAAATGATAGACTGCACACTCCCCCAGTGTTGAAGCCTATTTGTTTACAGACAATATATTTACTGTCGTAGTGACCTTACACGGAAATATCAACACATTTAAAATTCCTGGGATAAAGTTTAATTTCTATGATATGTTTGTGATATTGAAAGTTAAAAGGAAACCGCACAAAAAGTAATGTTACATTTTTCGTACCATGAATTTATAACATATAATTATATATATCCTATGTACCCTATAAGAGAGAAAAATACAGAAGGACATTTATCTGTGATTCTTAGTGGTGTTACAAACATACATTGTAATATTAGTAAACTCAAAATCACTTTATTTACTTTTTTCAAAATCTAAAATATCATCAAGAAAAAAATATAAGAGACTTGTTTTAGTAAAAAATATGGGATATAAGGCATAAAAATGTTGCTCATGGTACTTGAATTGAACAAATCGCAAGCGTTTGTGATTGCTTTTTATATCTTAATTGATTCGGAATACAGATGTGGTTTTATTTCTTTTATGTAAAAAAAAAAAAAAATCAAATTAAGTGTCGTATTTGAGTCTTATTAATTATATGAAAATATTTACTTTCCTTGTTTTTCATTATAAAGAGGTTTTTACTGTATGATACTTATTACTATTTGGTCCCAGGTGCCCGTAAACCAATGTTTATTTCTGTTTGACGCAATTCATTTTAATTTCTCACTGATAGACATTAATAACATTACCAAACAACCAGAAAAAACTGAAACCCTCAAGTAGTTCGTAATATGCAGTTTTATTTAATATCACTGTAATGGTCACACGATCAAATTTTAAGATATATATCTGTTCTGAATCTGTATTGCTTCACTAGAACAGATATAAAATCTTAGGAATTTTACCGTCACATAAATAAGTTATTGGCATTTGCTCTAAACCATTCTCATTATAGCGTTTATGGGTAACATGAAAACACCAAAGCAACACAAAAATGGATTAACTTTATATATTTTTCAGTATTTTAAAACAAATTGGCAACAAAGCAACCAAGAATATATTCCTTCTAAATGAATATGTCTGAATTATATATCATTTATATAAAATGTATTAGAGTCTATTCAAATGTCTTACAGTATAGAAAATGCACGCCATTTTTTGCACATAGTTTTTATTAACCGAAGTTTTTGCTCAAGAAAAGACGTAAAAATTCGTTGACATATGAGTAAGTTTCAAAATATTTTACTATTCAGACATCAACTATTCTGAGTATATTTTTATTCATTAACATTCAACTCTGGACTTTATTTAGGAAATGATGATAAGATGCAGTCTCTCTCTCTCTCTCTCTCTCTCTCTCTTTCTCCCTATCAATATAACCGCATCTTTTTAACTCGAGAAAAAATGGTATACATGTGAATATATGACTATATATATGACTATATATGAAC
Organism: Solen grandis; assembly: GCA_021229015.1. Taxonomy (NCBI): domain Eukaryota; kingdom Metazoa; phylum Mollusca; class Bivalvia; order Adapedonta; family Solenidae; genus Solen; species Solen grandis. Next base: position 36,726,422 of record CM037779.1, on the reverse strand, counting down.
TACATAATTCGTATGATTAAAAATATGGTTAAATATTGTCGTTGTATTTTATACGCACATAAATTATGATTATTGAGTTCAAGCTAATTATGGGAAGGCCAGCTGCTTAGAGCCAATGGTTTATCTTACGCGAAATATAATAACTGACAGATGCTGAAAAGCAACACTGAACATGCATGTTTAAGGTGTTTACTGTTATAAAAAGATATCATTTTGCAGAAAGGCTTTGAAGCATAATAAAAAAGTAACGAACTATGAAAGTACCTGTGATGGTACAAAACATTATATAAAACAGATTATACAACAATAATTAGTTATATAAAGAGTCAGTAGATTAATGTTATAATCATAATATATGGGATTGTAACGAAATAATCCACAGTTAACTATCAGGTTAATATGTTCTTTCTTTGAAAACCATTGAATTGTTTTTATTTTATTTTTCTTCTGTTTATATATATAATATATATATGTGTGTGTGTGTGTGTGTGTGATTACACACACACACACACACACACACACACACACACATATATATATATATATATATATATATATATATATATGACTTGCATATATTATATATAATATATACAACGTTGACTTTTGTAAAGATGAAGTTATTGAAAATATTGCGATTATAGTATCAACGGTTTTCTAGCAATACCTGCGTGCTGGTCTGAATCTCTGTAAACATATGTTTAGTTTCTTGATTTCGTTATGTTTGACCGGAAAAGACGCCAGCACTACAGATGCCTACAAGAACGACTTTCCCTCATCTCTCCAGGAACAATATTCTTACATTATGTTCTGCGACCGATAACCTACTTCTTTAATAACCTGATGGTGCCATGTTGTAAGTTGTTACTCTGTGACCTGTTCTGTGGCCGTTACGAAGAATGTTCTTTTAGCAAATACAACAAAGTCCAGCGATACCGAAGATTTATCTTATGATTACATGATTAACTAAATAAGAACATGAGTTGTGCGGAGGAGAACCAGTTTGAACTAGACTTTTTCCTCCTAGGGTAGTCAAATCATTCTTCGTATATATATTTCAACAAAATCTGTGCAGAATGTAACAATGTGCTTGATTTTGAGCCGTAGACTATTTCAGCTCAGAAAACGCTTATTCCTCATAGCCACCATGGTTGACTCTTTCTCATGAGGTGCTTGGAAAGAGCACAGAACGTTTTACTTTTTCAACTTCCAGCAAATTTAGACCCAAACAATCTGCAATGTTTTGACATGTGTGATGGTAAAAGTACCCTCGAAATAGAGTTCCCTGGAGCAGTGCGAATCCTTGAATGCAACTTAAAGTCCAATGTTTACTGTTATATGTGTCAGTTTGTTCATTAATTATTTTGAATTATTTACGCAATGCAAAAGGTATGCCTACGTGAACTATTTCAGTAGAAAATAGTCACTTACCTCATTTACGGCAGTAGTTGATGTCACAGCACTAAAATTGAATATGGTCGAAGAGTCATCGATGTAGAAAGGAGTGATATTTACGAAGAACGAGGCTGTAAAATTGTGAGCCTTTTGGTCATCGCTCCTATAAACCTTTACGATTCTTGTCGAAAATGAAAGATGTTTAATTGTTGAGAAATATATCAACCAAGAACATGATAATAAAAATAGAGATATTTGTATATTTTAAGTTTGAATACTCCGACCGAATAAAAACCTCCATTTGAAAAGTACTGATTTGTATGTTAGCGCCTAGTGTGTACAGGACTGAAGTACTGAAATTCGTTTTGCCCCCATAACATTACTGGTAAAATGTTCATATGTTTTGTGTTGTAGAAATTCATTGATGCAAAAGATGTTAATTTTTAATGTCCCTGTGTCATTAATATCGGTAAAAATATAAATATAATTGATAAAACTTTCAGTTTGCTTAATTTCTTGTTCATAAATGATCATCTATAGAACATATAAGCATTTGTTTACTAATGAAAAAATAAACACTTACTATTTTTCCATATTTTTTGTGCGAGTGTCCCGGCTTTACAGAGAAGAATTTGGCCAAAGATTTAAAGGTAAAATGCTAAAAACTGTCATATTTTATAAACAAAATACACATAAGTTTAAAAAAAAAAGTGTATTATAGGATGGCATAGATATAAGTATGGTCCTGAAAAGAGTCAATAACAAATACTCCACCTTAAGCTTTAATATTAGTGATTATCAAATATAGCTTGTATGCTCATACGTTTAACTTTTTTTCCAAAATATACGTCGGCCAGTTTTGTGTCCAAAAAGGGCAGACATGCACAATTAACAATTAATGTGAGCGGTACAGCGCAAACACAAATCATATATAAATAAGGCATACCCCCAACGGACATTGAGAAACGAATTCCAGTTTTTTTTCTTTTTTTTTCTTTTTTTTTTAATTCATTGGCGTATATCGATCGAGAAGATAACAGCAAGTGACTCTACCGATATAAACTACAGAATTGGAATTCAGTTTTCTTCTGCCATGTTTAACCCCAGAGCACAGTACGTTTCATTTCTTCTTTTGTTATTTTCAAAATAATTCAAACATGACTCGCATAAAATGTTGCAAAATATTGAGCAAATTAATGGCTGATTTATAGATAATTAATCGTACATTCTCTTTCGATGTCTTATTTGACTTTTTTTCTCTTATATATTTGTACCCAATAACAGTGTTATTCCAAAACGGTTATTTTTGTCACTTATATCTTCTTTCGTACAAAGGGAATAAACATGGACTCTTCGGCGCTTATTGTGCGTTCATACTTTTATGAGCAAAGTGTGTTTTATCCTGAAGAGGAAATTGATTACAATAACACGGTAAACATAACGGCATATAACTTTGTTACAGGAGACGGCATGTTCCTTTGCATTAGTAACCACTCTACGTTGTCGGATGCAAGCAGAATCAAGCAGAATCAAAGATTGTTCGTCTTTGTTTAGTGACTGTCCAAAGAGAGTGTCAGGGTCTGCTATTTTCCAGCGTCAATTCTAAAGAAACACTAAATTTAATATATTAAAATGCATATGGAAATTGTTTTAAATACATTAACAAGTATATATAACGACCGGAGACGTCATCGTTGTTTAAGAATATTATTTACCAATAAGATGTAAGTGTTTTAAGTTAAGTGTGGAATGATTTTATGTAAACGATAACACCTTTAATATGGACCCTTGTGTAAGTGTCCTAATTCCACATGCATTGGCTAGTATATAATGAGTCCAGTCTGTTCTGTACTCATCCTAAATTGCTAAGCAGGTATACATGTACGTGAATTTTATCAGCATCATTTGTTTTGGTATAAAAAAAAAAAAGAAAATGAAAAGAACGACGGGTTGCCGGTCAGTAATACAAAATTTTGATAATTAGAACTTCAAAGAGTGATTGTCGACCGTTCATATTCAGGTATTTACATTCGAAACAATGTTTTGTAAATATTGAAATACATTTTGAGGTTTGATCACAATAATTGAAGAAAAGTTAATAATGTATGAACAAAATTACAGAAATATTGAAAATACACAAGCGTG